>CM053792.1:112505993-113105993 GCA_028749045.1 Cupressus sempervirens | reverse complement strand
ATCTTGGACAGCAAGAAGCAAAACTACACATCCCAATCTGCAGTAGAAGCAAAATATGTTGTAGCAGCTGTAAATTGTTCTAACATTGTTTGGTTTAAAAAATTGTTGGAAGGCATGAAGGTTGAGATCAAAGAACTAGTTGTCATGTATTGTGATAACACTAATGCAATTAACATAACAAAGAACCCAGTGATGCATTCCAAAACTAAGCACATTTTCATAAAATATGATTTTCTCAAAGAATTGGTGCAAGAAAAAGAAATCAAATTGGAATATGTTCACACAAAAGAACATATTATAGACATATTCACCAATCCATTACCTAAGGATGCATTCCTCTATCTAAGAGGTAAGTTAGGGATCATTCCCCTATCTAAAGCTTACTAAATAAAGTTTTAGTGATGCATCAATAGGAACCAAGTTGAATATAAATCAATTGATGCAACATAGTCAAAGGGAATATTGCATATGAATTACTAATCAAGATTCATTGACACTAATTTGGTATGTGGGAGAAGATTACTATCATATCTTTCTAAAATTTGATTATATCTTTCTGAGGGAGAGGTATACTATCATATGAGTTATGTAATTCCTTCACAAAGGGAGATTATTACATGAAAGAGAAGAAGCTTTCTAGTGAAAATCTAAGAGGGAGAAACTTTCTATCAAAGAAAGTCTTGTTCTCAAATTTTATTGTGCTATGACATGTTGTATTGCCATCAATGCCAAAAAGAGAGATTGTTGGATACAAGTGTCTAATTGTGTGTTGTCTTTGATCTTACACAAATGTCATATTAATTCCTAATTAATGCTTACTGAGCTCACTTGGTTAGCAAGACAATTTTCATTGTCTACCAAGCATTCCTGAAGATTACTTTGCGAAGATAGTGTCTACCAAGCTCACTCAGGTGTCAAAGGAATTCAAGTAGGAAACAATGTTAACTGAGTTTACATGGTTAGCAAAGGAAAGTTGGATAGAGTTAGTGTTTAGCGAGTTTAATTGGTTGCCAAAAAATATTTTTGTAAGTTCGCAGTCTTAACCAAGATTCTATTGGTTAAGACAAGAAATCGTCTCAAAACCAATATTTACCAAGCAAGGTTGGCCAATGAAGGATTTTGTTGTTTTGGCATAAGAAGCTCAATTATTTTAAAGACTGTCTTCATTCTATCCAACTATGGTGATGATTATTGGTTATTGTAATTTGAATTTTAATCACGATGGTATAAATGAAAGGTCAAGTTGAGATTTTTAGTGTGTGTGCAAGTGTCTTGATTGAATTGAGAAGCAAATAGTGAGAGCAAACGTGAAGGATAAGTAGGTATCCTTATGGAGTAGAAAAATGTTATTCAATCAGGAAGGATCAAGTATGAAGTAGAATAAAGATCTGTAATCAGCAATTTAGTTGCATCACAATCAGGTCATTTCATTATTACTCTTTAACCATTGTAGAAGTGAGTTGAAATCTCTTCACAGAGTTAGTTTAATAGCTAGTTGTAAATCCTCTAACAAGGTGATAGTTCCATTGAATTGTTTTAAGACTTCTTAAAAGGACACTCCTTATAGGGTGATGAAATCCTCTAACAAGATCACACCTAACAATGTTTTTTGTAACCTTTAACTGGGTTGGCTCCTAATAGGGCTCACTTCAGAAGAGTGAAAAGTAGTAACTAGTTACATTGGTGGTTTTTCCCATATTAGGTTTCCACTTTAAATCTTGGTGTCTCATGTGTTCATGTTATTTCTCTTATGCTTGCAAATTAATCACTATGAATGTTTAAGATCAGCTAAAAGTAAATCACACTCTGCATTTACCAAGTTTTAGCATTTTCTATATGTTTACCAAATAACAGCAATAATCAGATTTGTTAGTTTAAATTTTATTGTTGACATCTAAGGGATCTTAAATATATTTTAGTGGTAACTAATTCACCCCCACTGCACCCCCCCCTCCTTAGTTACTCCTATATTTCAAACAAAAATATGGTGTTATGAATTATCTTTGTGCATGGTTACAATTATTGTTTAACATTAACTTATTACTTTGTTATGTATGGTTTAAATTAAGAAATAATGTCCAATTGGTGACTAAAGTTTGTAGATTATGGATTCGCCTGCCTCTTAGTAATCCCTATTTTTAATAATTGATATTAAAGCATAGCTACTCAAAATAGGGTTAACAACTTGAGTAAGATCCCTATGGATATGGAAAAGTTGATGAGGAACCTTGAAGAGGCACTTGAATAAATTGATCTCCTTATTAAAGAAAGAGATAAGCTAAAGGATAGATATGAAGAGTCCAAAGTATACATTGTATAATTGAAGGAAAAGATTGAACATCTCAAATCCAAGCCTGAATCTACTAAATCTGAAACTAATGACTTTGATTATTCAAAGTTGAAGATAGAGTACAAGATATTGAAGCATGAATTGAAGATTACAAATCTAAAGTTAACTTTGAGGAGTGATCCTAGCAAAATTGAAACGGATTTGAGGACTAAGAATAAAAATCTTAAAACAAGTCTAGCAAAGAAGACATCTAAGCTTGAAATATTGAAACAAGATCATGAAGAGCTTTAGAAATACAATACCATTATGAAAGGTGAATTAACTTAGTGCAACCAACAAATCGAGAAGCTTTATTCTAGTAGAGAAAAGCTTGATGATTCAATGTAAATACAGAGACCTAATTATGATAAGATTGGTCTTGGTTATCTAATTAACATATATGTAAAGAAACCTAATATTAGATCAGATCTGAAAGAAAAAGATAAATCTGATGATAAGATCGAATCTAGTCAATTCTCTTATAAACCTAAAGAAGACAAGGAGGTTTAAATGTCGTACGAGCCGAAGAAATTGGAATCTCCTAAGGAAATTAGGTATGAATATATAGGTAAGTGTTTTTCATGTAATGAAATAAGGGTAAAAGTACAAAGCTATGCCACCTTTTAGGCTGACTTATCAAAACAATTGAATTTGAATATTTCTATCTAAAACTCAATTTTATTCAAACATATGATCTAGATAAATTCATTATAGATAAGTTATAACTTTCCAATTGGAAATGCCTATTAAATGCATGTTTTACACAAGTTTGCATCCAATTACTAAAGAAATAGAATTATTTCAATAACTCTTACTATTTTTTATTTTATCCTTTTAGTAATATATGAACATCATTTTATAGAGATCAAAGTTAAGAATATTCTCATATAGATTTTATAGTGTTTTAATTAGATATAATACATTTTAATTAACAAATTATCCAAGCACATATTTCAACAATCGAAAAGATGTCAATTTTGAGAAAGAAAGAAAATATTAAATCATATATAAAAATTAAATACTATATGATGGTCTAGAGGAAGGAGTCCTCTTCTAGAATGTATAATATTTCTTTTGGTTAGAATAGATCTATTTTGAAATATGTGGTGGGAGATGAAAACTATCGATTTTAGGTGAGTTGAAATTTGAATCATTGTAAAATACAAAATATGGGTCTAAAGAAAATTTATGTTTTTTATTGTTCTAGATATATATGTTATCTACAACATAATCTAAGTTCCAATGGATTTAAATACATTTATTTTCATATAATTTTATGGTGGAAACAAAACCCCTATTTTTCAACATTTTTTCGGCACCTAAAAAATTAACTATAAAAATTAGGAAAATATTTCAATTCGTATTCCAAATATTTATTAAAAATTATAATCCTAAATTTCATTTATTTCTACACATTTCATTAGTTTACTTTATTTTTGAGTTCTAAATAATAGTACTAATTTTATGTCATCAAAGGTGAATAATTTTATTTTTGTTAGCCTTTCCTTTACAAAAGGGTGATACAAAATTGTGCTTTTACCCATAGGTCATATGAAAAGAGATTGTACAAATAAGTCATTTAATCATGTTAAGGATTTTTATTGTCATAATTGTCATGATATGGGTCATAAAGTGATTGATTGTAGGAAACCTAAGTATGATAATGATAGAAGAAATCATACAACATCTAGGAATACTAACCCTACCGATAGAAGAAGATCTTATGAAAAGATATTAAGAGAACAAAGACCTTATGAGGAAAGAATATAGATCATATCTTATAAGTGTAACAACTTTGGACACATATCTTGGAACTTTCATGCACCTGATGATCAATAGAATCCTAAAAGCATAACACCAATAAGTCAGTTGTGCAACAACTTTGGACATACAACGTATTGCATAATGGATAGAAACTTAAAATATAGAAGGAAAAATGGAAGAAACTTCAAAAATAGAAGGAATTATGGAAGAAACTTCAAAAATAGAAGGAATGATGGAATAAACATAGGAAATGATAGAAAGAACCATGAGAGGAACTCCAAAACTGAGAAAGACAATGAGGAACAAAGAAATATAGTCAGAGAACTTTGAGAATAAATCAATAAGGAATTCATAAAAGGACTAGACATCTAAAAAGAAAAGTTAGAAGATGATGAGATAGGAAGATCAAAGTCATTTATCAAGTTTGATTCAATTAAGTTGAATTAACCTTGTTCAGAGCACCAAAGTTTGAAAACTTCATTCAGATATTGAAGTATCAACAAAAAAGTTGGGAAAAAGTGTATCAAGATAAGTTTAGATAGTACCTATTCTCACTTGTCATTTAGAGCTTATCTAAACTAGTTGTGAAGGAATTAAGGGTTACTATTATTATAGAGAAAGTTAATTCTATAGTAGAAGATGAAAACTATGCTTTTACTGAGAATTTTATGAAATGAAGTCTTGAGGAGCATTGTCATGATGAGAGGAAGCTATAGCAAACCTCGTGTGGCATCTTAAGATCAGATAGAGGATTTTGAACATTTATTTGATTTCAAAATGTGATTGACATCATTTTTCATGTTTGCAAAGTATGTAATCAATGCAAGTTCAAGTTGATGGAATAAATGGAGTACATACTTGATTCACATTTCATTGTGAATATATTTGAAGTAGAAAGAACTCAAAAGCAACTTGTTAGGGAAATTTCATTCAACAAACCCTATTTTTTGAAAAGGTATTTTATTGTTTATCCATAGAATTTATTTGATAAAAGTTTATATTTGTTAGAATCATCGATATGTCAGTAGTTCACAATGTTAATAATAAGAAGAAACAAAAATTAAAGGTTGTTTCCATGAATCCTATAGAAGGAAACCCTAACTCAATATTATCCATTACTCTGAACAATGTAGTGTATTTGGAAGATATAGGAAGTTATCCTACTAGCAAGTTTGGATCTAGTGGGAGTGAGTATATGAATAAGGATATGTAATTAGTTTTCAATCATGATATAATAGTAAAACCTAGATTTGAACACTTGAAGGAACTTGACCTATTCAAATATTATTTTTAACATGAATTAGAAATAGATGAGTGGATGCAAATCATACTAAGTAGAATACATGATAGGAAATTATGGATGAAAGATAGTGTAGTTGATATTTCAACCAGCCTTATTTGTGATGTAACTGGTCTTGGTAAATAAGACAATATACCTATAGATAAGAAATTTTTTAAGAAGAAAGTTGAGAGTTACACTAAAGCTATTTACAACGGTAAGGCCATGGTGATCAGCACCATTAAGCAAGATGATGTAAGATTCCTAAGTAGAATCATTGCCTACTCTGTATGTGCAAGTTCAAAGATTGATAAATTGTCAACCAGATTCATCTATGTAGTCTACAAGATATGTAACAAGAAGGAATAAGTTAATATTAGTGAAATACAAAGAATGTAACTTCTTGAAAACCTAGAAAATATCAAGAGGACTAAGAATGGTGTGTTTAGCTTTTGGTCACTATTCAATCACATATTCTTTCATGTGCTTAAAAGTTTTCCATATTTATCAGTCACATAAATTATGAGTAGTGATAGATACATACAATAGAAAATATCACAGAAGTATGTAGAAGACATCCAACATATAAGATATTGGATAGTGGGAATTTGATCATGAAAACATTTCAAAATGAAATGAGATAGAGAGTCAAAATTGCATCTCCAGTTGTAGATAGATTTAAGGAAGATATTTGTGTTATGGTTGATACATATTTTACTTGTATTCAAGAAGTAGAACCTTGGGAAACATTTCTTGATCCCTTAGGTTTTGAATTGAGTGATGATATAGTAATTGGATACATAGATTTACTGTTGAAGTTAGAGAAGGACCAAGTAAATTACAAATTTGGAACTTATGATGAGATTACCCAATCAACTCATCAGGCATCCTTGGAGAAGACATCTCACAGGAAGATAGAACTATAATGAAGAAGGCTTTATCAAAGGCTAGTATGACTAAGAGTGAGTCACAAGCTATTAAGAAAACCATGAAGCAAGGCATACTGAATGTGCAACCTTTGTCAATATTTTTTTTAGAAACATCTTTGGAACAAAGAATTCATTATACATTAGTATTAGATGTACAACCAAGTATGTCGAACAAAAAATCATATAGATTAGTGGGAGCTATGACCATAAAGATTAAAAGGGTCAAACAACAAGCCACATGACCAAGAAAGAGATAAAAGACATTGTTGACCATTTTTTACTCTAGCAAAGAAGAAGAAGAATAAGAAGCTAAACACACAGAAAGGTTAACAGCTTCTAAGAATCTAGTAGGAAAAGCTCAGTAACCCTAGAAGCTAAAGATAGAGAAGATAAACTTAGCTAGTGCTAATGAAGGCAACATTGGGTAGATGAACAAATTCTATGATTTTTATAATAACTTTGAGAAATATCATATTGTTATCTCTACTATGAGATACATTATAGCCAACAATCTAAAACTAAATGATATTGAAGGCACGGTGAACTAGAAGGCCTATGATAGACTTATTGAGAAGAAGGCCCCAGCTAGAGAAGAAGATTTAGAACTTTGAAAGTCTATGCTAAGGACTATTTGAAAGACTGATGATGAAGAAGAAATCAAGATATTGTTGAATAATCTAGCTCCATACTTGAGGAACAAGGTAAGACCTTTTTTGTATATGGTGGGTGAGAAAGACAAGTTAAGAAGTGAGACTATGGTAGCTATAAGTTAGATGATGATAGAATCTAAGGAAACATCTTCACTAGCATCCAAAACCTTGGAAGTTTTAATGAGCGGTGATACAATGCAAATAGATCATACCAATATTACCATTAACATATAGGATACTAACCCATTTGAGAGTTCAAAACCATCTAAATCTCATTCCAAATGTATAGAAGAAAAACTAAGGCAAATTGAAGAAGAGAAAAGGCTATTAGAAGAAGAAGAAAAGAGAAAAAATGAAAGGAAGGAAAGAGAAGAAAGAGAGGAAGAAGAGAGAAGAATCAAACAGGAAGCTAAGAAGAAAAGGGAAGATGACACTAAACCTTCTAGCTTATCTGCTCCAGTTTCACTTGCTAGCCTAAAAACTTATGATGATGATCAAATTGATTTTATCTCATCCTTATCAAAACTCATTCAGAAGAATAGAATAGTGAAGAGCCTGCAAAAACTTTGATGGAGGTTAGTAACAAATTATATAGTACTCTGGTAGTGCACCACATAGAGGTAGATCTAGAACAAAGGGCATAGGTAGTGCTAAATTCATTTGATGAGGAATCCACAAATTTTTTGAATGTTGCAGAATCTAAGGCAAAAATCTCACATTATGCTTACTTGTTTAGCGCCATTTGTCAAAATATTAAGAATGACTTGATAGGGCCTGAGACTTGTATCAAGTAACTTTAGAAGTGTCAACAAGATGGAAAGATATTGTACATTAAGTTTACTCTATCTCACAAACTAACTAAGGATATTGACAGTTAGATTGAAGGAAAAATTAGTGAGCTAGAAGCTCTATCTAGCTAGATATAGCATCCAACTAGTAAAGTTGATGATTTTGAAGGACAAGTGGCCAATATTCATAATGATATCAGGAAATTAGAACTTCAAAAGGAACAAATTTTGAAGAGAGTATTGGATTTCAAAGATTTTATTTCTTTGAAAAATATCTTTTGTTGAGAAATAGTTGGAGGAATGTACCAAGGCCAAGAACACTTATTCTAACATTTTATACTTGTACCTTAATGTAGTTGAGATTGTATCATATGCCTTATGTGCAATCCACAGCTCTATTGAAGTAGCCAAAGATACATGGACTAAAGGTATGGATAGTCTAAAAGCAATTTTTGATGATTGCATGGAGATACTATTAGTTTAAGGTAGATGTTTACAAAAATTTTGATAGTAGATGGATAGTTTTTTGGATAGTTTTTGACATTCTAACCTTTTTCATTAATATCAAAGGGGAAAAAATGCATGAGAAAATTGTAAATTAGGATAGTATTTTAATGTATGAAATCATATTGTAAGGGGAAGAATGTGTAAAATAAACAAGTTGTAATAGATATAATGTTATTGTATTATTTTTTGTTAAGTTTTTGTCACTTTTAGCCAATTTTTGCTATTTTCTTGACATCAATGCAAAAGGGGGAGATTGTTGACAATTGGCTAATGAGGATATGTAATTATTTTCATTAATGGTAGCACATGATGTACATGCTTATAGGAAACCTAAGAAATAAAGATACTTAACTTTTGGTATCAAAAAATTGTGTAAGTATAAACTTGGTATACAGTAGTGTATTGTTGTGTTTGTAACTTGTTACTGACATCATGTTATGACTAGTGAAGTTAGATGGAGATAGTATACATGTTGATAATGACATGTATAACCTTAAAAGTTAGTATGGACTGTAAAAAATAGAGATATTTGTGTTTTAATGAAATAGGACAATGAAATTAAAAGAAAGGAGTTGTTTTGTTTACAAAATAATTACTTGTCTAATTAGGGTTGACATCCTAGATGTTTACTCATGGCTGGAAAAGTGTATTATGTTCTTAGCCAACCTAGGATAAATTTATGAACAACCATGGTATTTATGGAAAGGACATATTGTGATAAGATGTGAGTGTAGTCTTGAAGTAATTGTGATGGAAGTTGTGTGATTATTATGGTATGCAAACTTACTATGAAAGCAATATATGCGAAGTTTGTAAAGCTATTTTCTAATTAGAGATCAAACTAAGAAATAATTTATTTTATAGAATTTTTATTACTTGTTTGGGAAGTGATCTCTTCTTGTAATTGGAAGTGCATGTTTGGGTAGTGGGCTCATCTTGCATCTACTATACTACAACTCCTAACAAGGTTGGAATCTTCTAACAATGATTTAAAGTCTCCTAATAGGGACTCTCTATATTAAATTTTCTCATTAACTCCTAATAGGTTCCATCCTCTAACAAGGAAATTATATATCAGTATGTTATCTAGTGGGTATCATCCCCACTAGGTTTTCCCTTGGCTAGGTTTCCCTAATTAAAAAAATATGTTGTTATGAGTTATCTTAGTGCATGGTTACTATTACTTTTCATCATTACTTTATTACTTTTTTATGTATGGTTTAATGTAAAAAATAATATCCAGTTGGTGACTAAAGTTTGTAAATTAGTAATTCACCCCCCTCAAGGTAATCCTTATTTCTAACACATTTATCTGCTATAAGGGATAGATCTAGAGAGAATAATATTACTAAGTAAATAATGAAGAAAAAAATCAAAGAAGAAACCATCTAAATCCCTAGGTGCACCCACCTTGGCTTTGCAAATCTTAAATAGTAGAATTCCCTTGTGTGGTTTGTTTAAATTGGTCTAGATCTGAGATAATTTTTATTAAATATGAGAATTAGCTAATCCTTAGGTTTTTATTTATCTTTTGCATCCTAGTATAAGATTTTTACAACCTGTGGTTTTAGAACAACAACAATATGGTGACTCTACTAGGGAACCTATGAGAAGAACTCATATATGATGTGTTGGAAACTTTGAAGCCATAGATCTATAGTGATATACATGTTCATTCTATGAGCCTATGTTTGAATATTGGTGCATTTTAGTGACAAACCTTAAGAATTTGAAAAAATCCCATTACCCAAGAGTTGTTGATGTGTGGTACCTTACAAATGCCTTATTTTCCATATAGAGTTTATATTTCAAAAGTATAAAATATTAAAACCATCTGGGTTGGGTACCTCTATTAGATCTATTTATAGAAATACTTTTTCCATGAAGTTTCTTATATTTTAGCCATTATAAAAAAAATTTCCCTTATTAGATAGCAACCTAGTCTTAGGTTTTGCTAACTAGTACTCATAATAAAGTGAAGAATGGATGATAGAAGGAAAAATGTGAGAGCCTATTTAAGGGAAAACCCAAATATCCCTTTTTATACAAAGTTACCAAAGGGTGGTGAGAAGAATTGGCCTACGAATAAGGGAGAAACCAGTCATGCATGAAAACCCAATGATAATTTTTAGTTCCAACCCATAGTTGAGAAAGAAGTCTTTTCCCATAGCTCAGAATCTAAGATTACTAAGCTTTTAGGAGGTCTTTTTACTACACCTTTTCATGAAGATCATCCTTACCAAGACAAAATGGTGTCATCTATGGGGGATATTGCTTTTAGATCAAGTGATTTAGGAGGAATAAATCAATATCCCATACCTAGGAGCATTCAGTTAAGTAGATCTCATCCTCACCATGTTCCTTTCATTGAGAGAAACCTTATTGATCTTAGTGACCCTATAGAATCATAAACAACAAACATAGATATTAATTATTTTTGTACTTGAGTAGAGATTCCTTAAAAAAGGGTTACTGAGGAAGAGGTCAAACACAAATTTTTGGAGAAGGATAAGCAATAGATTAATATAAATACTCTCATTGAGAGAGATGCCCTACTTAGTAGAATGGAGAGCTTGAAAGAAAAAAATAGGAAGTTAGAAGAAAGATAATCTACCCAGAATTTTGACATTTTTGGAAATGTTGGCAATTTTAGATCTAAAGTTCAAGAACAAGAATGCCTTCTACAAGATAAAAAGTCCCTGTCATCTCCCAAATCCAATGCTGTAAGCTTGTTGAACCTAAAGTCATAGATCTAACTATGACAAATCTTAATAAAGGAAAGCAGAAGGTTGTAGGGATACAAATTAAAGAGCCCCAAGTTCTTTCTAACAAATCTACAAGTCTTGTTATAACTAAACTTGATTTAGATTTAGAAAAATCCAAGAAAGAAAGAGAAGATCTAGCCAAAGAACTTGAAAATATTGAAAATGAAGGCAAAGTTGCAGGAACTAGAAGGAAAATACATTTTATCAAATCCAATTCTGCCCTAGCTTCATGGACAAACCAACCTTTACAAGCCATGCCATTTGTTCCTATCTGTGGACTAGTTGTAACTAGCAAAAGTTTATCTTAGTTAGCACCTACCACTTTATCCACAACAAGTAGTCAGATGCCTACTAAGCAGACCTAGCAAGCTCAAATCCCAATACAAGCCCAAGCTATTGGAGCAAGTACTTCAAATGTTGTAGGATTTTAGAGAAGAACCATTTATATAGAGAAATATAAGAAAATGTCTTTTGTAGGTATACCTGGTTTGCCCCCTCATATTTCCAATGATTAGAGAGATAAAATCATCAAATTTTTAGGCAACAATGCCATAACTGGTGAAGACCACCTTAGAAAGTTCATTGACGTGCTTAATAACTATGAGTTATAACATGAGGATGTTGTGATGAAGTTATTTATTCACTCATTGATAGAAGATGCTAGAGATTGGTTTAGGAGATGACCTAATGATAGTATTAGCTCATGGAATGATTTGGAGAAGCTCTTCAAAGAGTAGTATGATGACAACACCAATGTTGATTTTATGCTAAATGATTTCAATAATATAAAAAAGAGCCCAAATGAGTCAACCTTTGACTTTAATGTAAGGTTTCAGAAGGGGATGCACAAAAAATTTCAAGTAATGAGACTTGGTGAAGTTTTGCATCTTACAACTTACTTTAATGCCTTTGATTGTAAGATGGCTTATACTCTTAGAGATAAGGACCCTAGAACATTGAGAGATTATTATAAGATGGATGTAAACATTGAGAATTAAAAAAAGGCTTCTGGTAAGTTAGAAAAAAGGAATGATCCAAAAAAATCAAATTATAGGGGTAATAGGAGAGAAGGTGAGAAACCTATTATGGATAAAAAATCCAAGGATGATGAAATGGATCAGGTTTTAAATTTGCTCAAGAACTTAAATCCACTGAAAAATCATGCTAATGAGAAAATTACTAGTGAGAAACCTCAGTTTAATACCCATTACAATAAGTAACATAGAATGCAAAACTTTCCCTACACAACTCAATAGAAATATGGGAAGCTTGTTATTCCTCTTGCTAAAAATACTAGTGAAAAGTGTACACCTGATCCCTTAAAGAAAACATCTATCAACATGGTTGATGAGCTTCAATGGTGTATGATATTTTAGTTACCCCATGCATCATAATATTGTGATGTTGTATTTGTCCTCTAATGTTGATCAAGATAGATTTGAAGAATAGCCTGGTTATGAGGGTGGTGTTGATGATGTTTGATGTAATATGGTTGAATCATATTATGATGATGTTTCTGAATATGATGATGATAATAATGATGTTCATGATAGAAGACAATTCCATAATATAGTACATCAAAAAATATTCTCAGATGAAGATGATGAGGAGGACACAACTTGTGATATGGTGTTATCAAAAAATTAAGTGACCTTAAGCATGTCTACTAAAGAAGAAATTGATCATATCACTACCAACATGGTTTATCATGTATAGACTAGAGGTATGTTACACATGGATAAAGGAAACAAATTGTCTAGATTTTTTATGAAAAGGACTAATGGAAAGTAAATAGAGAGCAGTGAGCCAAAGGATAAGAGTAATATCAAGGTTAAAACTATGAATAAAAAATAGGAAGCCAAGAAAAGGGATATTGAAAATGATCCTAAAGTTTAGGCTAGTGATAGTAAAAAAATAAAGGAATCATTAGTGATCACTATTGTGAGTGACAAACAAAAGAATCAAAACAGTCCAAGTTCATCTGACAAGTAGAAGGAGATAAAAGGTATGTCTACTAAAAATTCTAGTGTTCCTCCTATTGATATGTTGTCACAAATCACAATAAAAGTTCCTTTATTGTAATTATTAAGAATCCATGAGCATAAGAGAAAATCCATAGCATGGGCTAAGGGTGTAGATAATATACTTGATGTGCCAGAGAAGGAATTATAAATAAAGGTTTTTATGTCTCAGAAATCCTCCCATGTATTGAGATGATTCTATGTATCAATAATTAGGAAGTGTGGATCGTTTTTGCTTAAGCATTATTGTCAATAGAAAGATTTTGAATAATTGTATGATTGACTCTGGAGCACCTAATACAGTGATGCCTTTAGAAGTAATGAATTAATTAGGATTGAAAGTGGATATTCCTTAGAGTAGGTGTTGTGCCATGCAAAAAAGAGAAGTCACTTTCATAGGGATAATAAATGCAATGCCTTATAAATTACTTTTTTATCCTAAACACGAACAAACCATGAGTGTATTGGTAGTAAATATTCCACCCCAATATCAAATGTTATTGTCTAGGAAATGGAGTGCAGCAATTGGGGGAAGTCTACAATGTGATCTATCATATGCAACTTTTTAGATCGATCGCAAGTTAGTGAAAGTGAATAGTATCTACATGATTAAACAAGAAATTGAAGATGATATGACATGTTTTGTAGACACTGATGTAAATTATTTTAGGCCTAAAGTGTTCATATTAAATTTTAAAAAGACTAAGTTACCAATTGTAAAAGAAGTTGAATCAAAATTAGAGAAGAGTAACATATGGATGATGTATTTTGATGGAGTCTAGTACAAAGAAGGATCATGAGCAAGAATTATTTTGTTCTCTCCTAATGGTTTCAATTTAATTTCTCATTTACTTTTAAATTTCCATGTTCAAGTAACATAAAATAATATGAGGCCTTACTCTTAGGTTTGGGATTGTCTCACAAACATGGTATAAGTGTTTGCATGTTATAAGAGATTCTGGATTGATTATTTCCCAAGTAGTGGAAGTCTATGTTTCTAAAAATAAAAGGCTAAAGCAATATAGAAATGTTGTTTGGCACATGATAGAAATTTTTAATACCTTTAGGATTACATGGAAGGATAGAAATAATAATACAATGGAAAATTTTTTGGCAAATTTTGCTATCAAGCTTAATGACACAACCTTTGCTGGTTTATCAAAAGTGGATGTACAAACTAGACCTTCAGTCCCTAAGAATATTTAAAATTGGCAAGTCTTTAAAGAATATGGGGATATAATAAGATTTCTATATTGTGAAGACCATTTTTTTGGGAAGAAGATTAATTGTGCGGCCCTTGCAGAAACCATAGATGGTAAGGATACAATATTTGGTGAGGAAGTTGTTAAGTTGAAAACAAATAAGATTCCTAAGGGACTAGTTGCTTTTAGAAATTATTTTTGATAATGATAATAGATTTAAGCTAAGTGACAAGGAGCATAATACAAAATACTTAGGGGAGGCAAACCTTGGAATCATAGAGGTACCTAAGAAATTGTATATAGGGAAGAAATTATCTCCTAAAACTAGGAAAATTTTGATTAAATTATTGAGAAATTACATACATGACATTTCTTTGTCCTATGATGATTTGAAGGTTCACAGAGATGGTCTTTTTAAGCATGAGTTTCCATTAAAAGAAGGGGCTAAGCCTTTTAGACAAAAATAGAGACCTATTAACCCAACCTTGGCACCAAAGATGCAAGAAGAGTTGGTAAAGTTGAGAGATGAAAGAATTATCAAACCAATAAAGCATTCTTCTTGGGTGTCCAATTTAGTTCCTATTAGAAAGAAGAATTTTGATATCAGACTATGTGTGGATTTTAGAAATTTAAACATATCATCATCAAAGGATAATTATTGTTTGCCAAACATGGAAGCTATGCTACAAAGAGTTACTAGATCAAAAATATTGTCTATGATGGCTGGCTTATCTAGATATAATTAGGTAGTTTTGAATGAACCAAAGCAATGCAAGACTGCATTTACCACATCTTGCAGAACATATGTCTAAAGTAGAATGTCTTTTGGCTTAACTAATGTTAATGCCACTTTTCAAAGAGCCATGGGTGTGGCCTTTGCACATATAATTGATAAGTTTTTAGTGGTGTATCAAGATGATTTGACAACATGTTCAAAGAATGAAAATTTCCATAGTATCCATCTTGAAAAGGTATTTATCAAATCTCTAAGTATGGTATTTCCTGTGAATCCTAGAAAGTGTTCCTTTTTTGTTATTGAAGGTAAATGATTGGGCCACTTCGTAGGGAAAGGAGTTGGGATAGACCCTAAAAGGGTGAAATCTATAGATAGGTTTCAAAAGCCTAAGAATGTAAAAGGGATTCAATCCTTCTTTGGGAAAATAAACTTCCCTAGAAGATTTGTTACAAATTTTGTTGAGATAAGGAGGCCCATTTCTAAAATTCTTAAGAAAGGCTCTGAGATCAAATGGGATGAGGAACCAACCATGACTTTTCAAAAATTAAAATAAGGAATAAATCATGCTCCTATTTTAGGAACCCCTAATTATTCCAAGACAATGCACATATTCTCCTTTGCCTCATTCCACATTGTTGCAGCAATTTTATTGTAGAAAAATTAGGATGGGTATGAACAACCAATAGCATTTTTAAGTAAATCCTTATAGGTTGTAGAATTGAAATATGAAATAACTGAGAAATAATCTTATGCATTCTAGTCAAGGTATTTAAGGCATTTAGGTGTTACCTAATTAGTTCTAAAGTGATTACTTTTGTTCTAAGTGCTATAGTAAAGGAAATATTTTGACAAAAAGAAGTTTCAAGAAGAAGATGAAGGTAGATCAATAGGATCCAAGAGTTCAATATATACATTCAAATTATCAAGTTGATGAGATGTCAAGGACTTGCCAAGTTGATGGTAGAGGAAAACCTTGAAGAAAATCAAATAAATCAATTTGATAATGATGGTGTAGATGCATTATGTGATATGGATATTTGTGATTGGTATAAGGATATCATATTTTACTTGCAATACATGAATTTTCAACCAGGCTTAATTGATAATAAAAAAAGGGCTTTAAATTTATAGGCTATCAAATATTTCATTGTGAGTGGGAAGTTGTTGTGGAGAAGTATGGAAAATGTATTACTCAAATGTGTTGATAAAGATCATTTAGTCACTATCCTGAATGAAATGCATAGTGGATATATGGAGGATACTATATGGCTAAATTAGTAGCTCACAAAGGGATTAGAGTGGGATTTTGATGGCCTTTTCCTTTCAAAGATGCATATGAACTTGTGAGAAAATGTGATCCCTATCAAAGATTCAATGAAAAGTTGAAATATTTAGGAAACATGCCATTGAAGCTAGAAGAAGTAAAAACACCTTTCCAACAATGGCTATTGGATTTCATAGGAGAAACTTCAATCAAATCTAGTACTAGTTACTGATGGATACTAGTGGCAACAAACTATTCTACAAAGTGAGTAGAAGCCATTCCTACTAGAAATGCTACTATTAAGATGGTGAATAACTTTCTACTAAATAACATTGTAACAAGATATGGATGTCCAAAATATATTGTAACTAATATTTCCATGTGCTTTAGGTCTGAATTATTTATAAACTTTTGAGACAAGTATGGTATTACTAGATCAACATCTTTCCCATACCATCCCCAAGGAAATAGGTAGGAAGAATCAATCAAGAAAAGTTTGTTGAAGATCATCAAGAGGATCCTAGGAGAAAAAAAAAAGGCTTGGGATTCCAAATTTCCATTGGCACTCTGGGTTGACAGAGTAATAATGAAGAAAGCTAAAGGATGTGCACCATTTCATCTAGTATATGGAATACAAGCTAGGCTCCCTTAGAACAATTTAAGGGATATGTAAAAAATTTCTTAGCACTATGATGATGACCTTATTGATGAGATGTAGATTAGAATGGATGGCATTATGCAATTAGATGAAACAAGAAGTGATGCCTATACCAAAAATGAAAAATTGAGGGTCCAAGTTAAGTATTAATATGAAAAAAGGACAATATCAAGAAATTTTATCCTAAAGATAAGGTGTTATGGAATGCTAGATTAGAAGACAAAGAAAAACATGGCAAATCTGATCCTGTCTAGTTAGGCCAATATTTAGTTCATGAATAATAGGGAAAATATTCTTATTTCATAAGGGAATTATTAGGTGATATTCTAGAATTTCTAGTTCATGGACAATTCTTGAAGAGGTATTTCTATTTAAATGCTTATCTTTCCATGAATGTGAGTTAGGTTTTGTATTATATGTAAATATTTATATACTCTTGTTTTTCCAATTATTTTTTTGTTTTCCCCTATTTTGTCAGACATTTCTCTCGAAAGTTTTCATAAAGTTATCATGTATGTGGTCTTCTCATCCCAAAAATTCTAAATTCTTGTATGAATAAAAGTTATCCATCATCCCCAAATAGAGCCACTAAGGGCCTAATTTTTCATGCAACAATTTATTTTTTATGATACCCTTGGAAAATTAGGGAGAAGGTTTGTTTCAATTGCTTAGGGTTTCTAAAATTATGTTTTTCCAAATGAAAAACCCTAGGGCAATGGTCCTTTCTTTTCTTTTGTTGAAATATTTGGAAGTTGACATGTAAGTATAACTTAGGGATACCTAAAAGACTTTGGTTATACATTGATTTTATTTTCCTAAGTCCTTTGAATGTTTCATATATTAGAAGTCTTGTCTCTAAAGTATTTTAAGTTACAATGACACAAATTACTTTCAATCTCTCCATCACTCCGGTTTAAGGGATAACTATTTTAGGAGCTATGAAGAAGCAAAATGGTGATCATGACATCATAGATGTTAATGCTAATTTTCAAGTTTGGGTTGTGAAGGATAAATTCATGAAAGATCACATGATTGAAAATTGGTTCTATCTTAAATAATTATAAATTTTGAAGGTGCGGGAGATAATCGTGGCAGTAAAAGTTTCTACCATCATAGCCTTACATGCAATTAGGGTTAACCTAAGATTACAGTTATGTATCAGTGAGAGCTTATGGTTATAGATTTAGAGGGCTAAAGTTGCAATTAAATTTCATGGTGGAGAGACTGCAAAATAAAGAAAACATTAAAGTTAAATAGCTATCACTCTATTGCTACAAGTTTGATAAATTCTAAAGTCTAATTTGGGAAGGTAGGAAAGATAATAGTGATAGTTAAGTTCAAGATTATGGCTTCATTGCCTATAGTTAATAGTGGTCCATGGGTAAGGTGGTGAAGTAGAGATATATGGTCATTACACCATCACAAAATTTGATCAACAGTTAAAATCTTAAGTTGTGAGGTTGAGAGGAATGCAACAGTTACTTCAAATGGCTATCTAAATATCATGGGTGGAAAAGAAGATAAGAAGTTTTAAGTTGTAAAATAGAAACAAAGATCCAAGACAATTAAAGATTAAGCTATTTCATCTTCATAAGAGGTTAAGTTTTACTTAAGGTCAAAGTAGTGAAATGATGAAAGCTTATAATGATAGCTTCATATGGTTAAGCTATAAGTAAAAATTTTGAGTTGGGAAGCCATGAAGACTATTTAATAGTTAAAAGAAATAACTATCACACAATCACAAGGTCTAAGTTGTAGTTAATGTTTTTTGTCGTGAATCCATGAAACAAAATAAAAGGTCATTCAAATTAGTCATCACAACATCGCAAGAGATGAATATGTTAAGTCATTAACCATAGAGAACTTGTGAAAAGGCCAGTCTAAAAGGTTTCACTACTTCGTAAGTTTGAAGTGATAGTTAAGAATGTAAACATCGATGTTGCATTAAGTTGTCAAATAGTTGTTTCACTTGGTTACAACAGTTAAAAAGTTATAGAGTTAAAGGGTCATGAAGATGTGAGATAGTCAATTTAATGGTCATTTCCACTTCGCAATGGTTAGTAGAATGAACTAATAAATAATTATGAGGAAGTAGTAAGGGATAGAATAAAGAAATCACAATTTTTCAAGCTTAGATGATCAATAAAGAAATAAATATGTGAAGTGAAGTCAACCTAGCAGTTAGCAAAATAAGTGAGGAATCTATGAATCAGTTAAGATAGCCTTTTTTGCATGGTCACGGATAGATATAAATAAAGGTAGAAAAATGTAGTGAAGTGGTGAATAAAGTGGAATTTTAACTTTGCACCCTTTAGTTTTAAAAGCATAAAATAGTTTTAAATAACCATGCCCATGCCGGAAAAAGGAGATGTGAATCGGAACTATGAATAGTGAAAAAGTAAAGATATTGCCAATTTTTCAAGGATTGATAGGATCTCAAGTATGCAAATTTTAATGTCATTAATGCTACACTTTCTTTTGTAGAAATAGATAAATTCTACAAAGAACAAAGATTTCATTACCAGTTCCATAAGTGGTTGAGATTTTAGAGCATAGTTCAAGTTTTGGAGTGAATTTGAGAAAATTTCTAGCATAACAAAATTTAAAATTGTTGTGATATTTTGAAGAAATGGTCAAAAAGAAGGTAAATTTATCACACAAGCATAGATTGAAGAGTCTACCTCAAAAGAACAAGGCCCTAGCCTAAATGGATGCAAATTCGACTTGGTTCTTCCAATGCACAATCTTCTAATGATCATATGTTTCAAGATACATACATTTTTTCTAGAGATGTAAAGGTCCCTAAAAGGAATGAAAGTGAATTATTTTGGTTCTTCTACAAAAATATAATAGAAAAGGTTCCAATTCAAAACCCCTAGACTAGAAACATAGGAAAACTAATTATATATGAGGCCTTTGTGGATGTTTACCTAGTTACGACATTAGTAAAGTCCTATAATCCAGTCAGCAAGTCCTTCCACAGGAATGATAGAAGCAAATTCTTGGCAACAAATAAGGAGACTTTTATTGAAGCCTTTGATTTGGGAGGTCCAATGTCATTACCTATTAACATGGGCAAATTAAATGAAAACTTTAAGAATCAGAAGAGCTTCTACATGGGAAGGACAATGAAAATACATATACTAATGTTCAAGAAAGAGAAAGGGGAAATTTGAAAGAAGAAGGAGGTGGAAGACCTTATGTCCCTAGAATTATTTCAAGGATATATGTAGAACCTTTTCTTTTGGTCTAAGCAAATCCTTAGGTTCAGATGGAACCATGAATGCTCTTGGTGGGCATTATGTTATGTCTTTGAATATCCAGGAACCAAACAAAAATTTTGGATATAATTTTTTGATTTGCATCATCAATAAGATCCATGATAAAATTATTTTTGTATAGGAGGGAAGAATGGAGAACTTTAGGTTCCATCATTACTTCTTGATCATGCATCTGATCCTCTTTAGAAATGTACAATTCTTTGATTAGAGCTTCTTTGAGTGTACAAAGGAATGAGGAGAAAGGCCACCTAAAAAAAGATGGACAAGGGTATAGAAAAGATTCTACCCATGTTCAAATGTTATTTCTTTTTATAATTACTTTGTGCACCCTATCTTAAAAATGATAGGACTTGTTAATGAAAGGGTACCTAGAAGTGTTAGGAAGGTGGGTAGGCCTAATTCACATTTTGATGCAAGGAAACAATTAGGGTGTGACTAAGGAAGTAGTTTTATATTTGAGGAACATACTATCATCAAAATTTATTTATTCCCTTAGCCACCTCACATTCTACCAAAATATGTCCCAAAGAGACTAGGTTTCATAGAAGTCTTTTGGAAATTAATCTCACTAAATAGAGAATATCTAGGTTGAACTATCAAAAAGGGAACATTTTTTTGTAGATGTACCAAGATAGGAGATTTTGATTTAGGGAACAATTCCATAGAGGAAACTAATGCTTTCCTAAGAGGCTATAAGTTGTCATGGGATAGCAAGAACATATGGCTCATGCAACATAATTAGAAATACTTTAAAGAAAATGAGGGGATATACTTTACTTCCAACAAAGTGTTTATGGGAGGAGGATGTCATTGTTGACTGATTAGATGAGACTATTTGTAAAGAAGGATGATCAAATATAGAGATTACCTAATTCTTTAATAGGAGGTGAGAAAGGTAGATCCATCCTTTAAGGGATTCTATCCTAAAGAATACTATTGGTCTAGGTTTGACAAGTGTGTTCAAATTTAAATGAGATCTTAGCATAAGTACTAGAAGAAATAAGGAAAAAGGTAGATCCTAAGTCTTTTGATGAGGAAACTTTTGTAGAGGTCAAAGATGAAGATGAGGGTCAAGCTAAAGCTTTAGAATCGGCTCAACAGAGGAGAAAGAATCAAAAAATAGTGGAGATTCCACAAAAGGCCTAATAGAAAGCCTTGTAGATCCTACCAACAAACAACCAATAGTTTGATATTGTAAGGATAAATTATCTGATAGCTCAAGTCATTGAGGATGAGAAAAAGGCATCAAATTTTATACTTATTGTTCAAATGATTCTATACAAAGAATAATATGCAAACTAATAGAGATCTAAACTTAAAATATGTGTTCTTATCTTTTCTTAAAGCTTTCAAGTTCTCTATAAGTTGTAATTATAGCTTAGAAAGATCATATTCATGATCTTTCTTCACAATTTTATATCCCAAGTCAACTACAATGAATGACACATTATTCAATCTACTAGTTTGATAAAACTTGTGTGCAATCACATAAATGAAAAATTCAATTAGGGGATCCTCAAAGCAATCTACTGACATTCCATGTCCATTCAATATTTCCTTAGTTAGGTTTTCAATTTCTTTTAGTGTGCCACTCCTTATGCTCTTTGGTTGATCCAATGTAAGATACCTAGTTACTCTTTGAATAATTTCTCTATTGATCATGATTGTTCCACCTTCCAACCATACCTTCATGTCATGATCTTAGCTTGGAACAATTTCTATCCATTCATTCTTGAAAATTTTGGGAAAATCTAGGGCATAAGTCAACCCTTTGTCTACAATGATTTTGAATTCATCTTTTAGAATTCCATCTACACAACTTGTCATAAGTTGTCTTGATTTCAAAATCTCAAATTTCTCCAATTTTACATTGATAACATTATTTGATGTGTTTTATAGTCAATACTCTAGGTAGAATAAAATATAGAACTTTGACATTATCATCAAGTGTTTCAACATTAATTGTATTTCATAAGTTTGGTCAACACCTATGACCATTCCTTATCATTTTTGTATTCTTATCCTTTGTGATTTCACTTCCAGACACCAATGTGAACTAGGGTTTTCAATAAAATCTTTTCACAAAATACCTTTCTTGATAATAAGAGTAATACTTACTTCTTTTCACAAATTTAATAATTCATTGTTGTGATTCCTTGCTTTTTTTTTTGAGATCACCTTTATTCATCTCTTGAACTCTTAGATCACTAGGTAAGAAAAAAATCATTCATATTCAATATATAGCTTTGATCTTTCAATTTAGGTCTGTAATACGTGTCCTTGTATTCAGATACTTTATGACAATTGTGCTTAGCCTAAACTTTAGTTTGATCAACATTATGTACTTGGTCATAAGAAATTGACACTCTCAAAATGTGATCCTTCTTGATCACTTAGTCTATACTATATGACTCGGTCAGTATAGACTATACCATTAATGCTTGGTACTTACTAAATTTTATTTCTAATATTTATCCATGCATCTTTAATTATGTAAATATATCTTTTCAATGCTTTAATGCTAGAAACTAATGTAAAATATAGCTTTCAAGTATACATTTCCTACATACCTCTTTTCTTTTAGTGATGTGTGGTGTGATCACCAGATCCATTAGATTGGGTGATCACAGTGTCTTCTACTCTACTACTTCCATTTCTTACTACCTCTATTTGTGTCTTCTTTTCTAGTTTGTCATTTTCATTTCTTGATGTTGGTGCAAGTGTCCTGGTTTATAGTTCTTACTTATGTGCCCCACTCTAAGACAATTGAAACATATTATCTCACCATTTAGCCATTTCTTGTAAGTTCCTTTGAAATTTGTTCTAAATAAATTCTCTAGAATGTGTCCATATTCTCCACAATCATGACAACTTTATCATGTATTATAATCCCAATCATAGGAATTTCCTTTCTTTTGTACATGAGTTTTTTTTTTTTTTAGGTGACCATTGTGATTTCTTCTTAAGTATGCACCCATAAGCCTTATGTCCATACATTTGAAAATTATAGCAATGACCTTGGAATCTAGATACCTTTCTAGTTGAATCTATGCTCTCTATCTCGCATGCATGAACTTGATATCCTACTTTCTTGTATTTAGAATAATTACCACATGGATTAGGTTTAGGAATTTCCTTACCATTTTTCTTCTATAGATATTTTCTATATGTCCAATTTTTCCATAGTAATAGCACATAGGTTTTCCTTTAGCATTCCTTTATTCTAAACTTTTGGGTGATTCTCCTTCTTTAGTAGTCAAAAATTACTTGTATCTAAGTCCTCATGCTTCTTTTGCTCTTGGTGATTTTATCATGTCTTCAAAATGTTTGATTGTTTCATTTGGTTTTTTCATCTTTTCCATGATTTCATTTTTATGTCTTAACTCATTCTTCAATTGCTCATTTTGTAACTTTAGATTTTTTATTTCCAAATCTTTTTTATTTGCTTCTTGATTTGACATTAACAATTAATTTATCATATCAAGCTAAATATTTTTAATCTTATGAACTTCAAATGATTTTTCTTCAAGTCTAATAGCTATTTTACTTTTTTCATCTTCATCTATGAGCTTATCTTTGATTTCTTTCTTCTTCTTTTAAATGGCTTTATGTAGTGTGATAGATTAGATTACTTGTTTTGTCTTCAAATCTTTTGCTTCCTTCACTAGTGTACTATTCTTCTCTAGTAATTATTGTTAGACTAACTACCAGCCTTACCCTTCTAGATTCATGACATGGCTTAACCAACTCTTGTGTTCTATAAGTCTAGTGGTTGTATCAAGCATTAATGGGTCAATCTTTTGGCACAACAAAAACTCTAGCTTGTAACAAGTGGTATCAAAGCTTGGTCATAGGTTTCAATCCCCTTGGGTAACACTGAGGGGGGAACTTTTGGAATAACTACCAACCTTCTCCTTTGGCATTCATGACATGGCTTAGCCACCTCCTATTTATTATAAGTCTAGTGGTTGTATCAGGCATTAATAGGTCGACCTTGTGGTGCAATGACAACTCTAGCTTGTAACAATTATGTCATTGCTTCATTTTTGTTACCAATATCTTCATTATCCATCAAACCTTTTGTGTCAAATTTTTTGAATTGAGTTTCATGAAGCTATGTAGCCAAATCTCTTCTACTTTTGAGGGATTTTCTCAATTTTTCTTTTATTGTCTCTAATTGTTGTAACACAATCTATATTTTAATTATTTGATTTTCAATGATCTTTTGCATCTTGTATACTTCCATCTCCATGATCTTAGACTCTCAAGTTTTAAAGCTTCTTGATAAGAGATCTCAAATTTGATACAAATTGTTGGAATATATATATATGGGAAACAAGATACTGGGGGGAGTGGGGGTGGGGGTAGGTGGTGAATCAAGATCTTAAACTTTCAACATTAAAATCAATCTCATTAAATAATACCGAATTCATAATTAATGTTGTAATGCTAAAACATAAAATGAGTTCATCACATCCATAATAGTTTAACACATAATACAATGATTTGGTTAACTAGAAACACTTCAAGATGAAGGTAAAATTGGGATGGGGATGAAATCCAAAAATATTCACTATTGAATCAATAAAGTTAACCTATTAAGGTTATAATTTTGATATGATCTATGTGGTGAAATTTTTATCTAGTTAAAGACTAAAATACTATTAGGTCTTAACTTGTTAGAGGTCTTCACTTACAATAAAGGAAGGACTCTATTAGGAAACTTAAATAGGTCTGTTAGGACCTATCTATTAAGGAATTATCATTGTTTTAATTACAAAATAACTAATTTAGTACTTGACCCTCAATAAGCTCTATAAGTTGATCTTGGATCTCCTCTTTCCTTTGTCTATCATTTGAGTCTTCTAATCTAATAATTCTATTCAGTCCTTCACTACTCTAATTGATCTCTCTACTGGAATTGACTCTTCAACTCCTTCACATGCGTGTTTCCTTTTTCATTTCATCCAACTTATCTCTTTCTTTAGTCTAGGCTTAGAATCCTCCCTAAATAGACTTCAAATGAAGCTTGTAAATCTTTATCAATGGTTTGAACTTCATCATCTTTTTTTATTTATGTCCTTTTTTTTATTGGTTAAGTTTTTTCCTAGGGATCAACACCTTCTTCTAATGTCACATAAATAAAATTTTATCTACCTCTATAGATATTAAATCTTATAGAAATTTCAGCAAGAATGGTTCACATATGAGTTTGTGTCATGACAAACTCAAATAACAAAAATGTATTGTTTGGATCTTGAGTGCTTTTGATGTTTAGTCATGTATGTTGTTTCTTGGCTTCTATAATTTAGTGTGCTCCATACTTGATAAATTCTCAATATTCTTTGTTGTTATTAGATTTCTCAGTGCATACTCCATTCCTTAGCTTGTATATCTTCTCAGTCTCTACTAAATGCTCAACAATCAATGTTCTTCTTGGTTTGAGTGTAACTTTTTTAGTGTTTACTAGATAACTTGGTCATAGTGATGACCTTGTCATATTTCCTAGTAAATGACTTGAAAATGGCTAAGTTTTTTTTCACTAATCGACAACATAGGCTCAGTGATTGACACTTTCTTACCTACATTATCAATGGACTTAGAATATCCATGTCCCCCTTACCAAGAGAGGCCAAGGGATTTTTCTCTCTTAGTTTCTTACGTGACCTATTAGTGCCCTTCCTAGAAAAATTTTGAGTTCTTTTAACATCTAAGACCTCAATTTTTTTCATTTTGATCTATCTAGTAGTAGTAGGGGGTCATTGCCAATCTAGATTTTAGTAGAAGTGGACAATGTTTGAGAAAATTGTTGGTTTTAATAGGAGATTTGGTTACACTTATAATTTTTATGGGAAGGCCTTTTTAGAACCTAAATAGGTAAAACATTAAGGTTTGGTGATAAACTATGCATCTTTAATCCTGACCTCTCTTCTTGCATATATTCCACTCAATGTCTTCCATAGAATGCAATAACAGGTAATGAGACGAGATACATTCCATATTCCTAAATTGGTTAAGGATGGGGAAATGGTAATAGTAACACATATTAACTCTATTTTCCATATTAATGTACCTCATGATGACATATTAGACTGTGTACCAATGTTCAACTAAGAGTTCATGAGAAAAGCCACTACTAAAATCAACCAACTTCTCATTCGGTTAGAGGAATTTTCACAAAATTGTATCATCTGCAACCCTTAGTTACTTTCTCCAATTTGTACCCTCCATAACTAGGATAGTGTAATTAGCAATCATCTCCTCCATTTCCTCAAATGGTACTCCATTAATCTTTACCCAATGACCTTCTTTTCATGCCCTTTAATGCCCTCCATAAAAAGGACTAGCCCTCATACCTTCAAATACATCCATGAAGCCTTTTTCTTCTTGATATCTTCTTTAATTCTTGGTGACTCTATCAAAGAATCAACATTCTCCATTGCTTCTTCCTCCCCAAGATCAACCACCAAATCATCCACACCCTCCTTCATCTCCACAACCATTACACCCAAAAACCTCACCAAAATTTGCAGAGAAACTAGTGAAAGGTTTTTTTACCTAACAATACATATGATAAATGCAATGGAAAAAGTATAAATATGTTTTGTATTAAGGTAAAAATAGGCTTTTAACACAATACACTAGACAAGCTCATTAAGATCTTCAATAGTTTGGCTTTCTATGATTGTGACATCCTCCATGGTACTCTTCAACTAATGGATAGATTTGTTAGAGGGTGTCACCTTATTCTCAAAAATTCCCTAGTTCTCATTCCACACTTGTCCTTAGTAGTGAACATCCTCTCTTTGTCACCTATGTCCACATGTAGCTCAATGTCATCCAAGTCAATCTATCTCATGAAGTTCATTACCTTCTACAAGGAGGACTTGATTTAACTATCACTTTCCTTTAGGATTTTTTTGGGCTTGTCATAATTAATCTTAATGTAATATGGTATTTTCCATCACTTATTCTTCAAAATCTCCCTCACTTTTACTTCTTCATTCAACTCATTTTTAAGGCTAGCAACATTAGATCTGAGGGCATAGATTTCATTCTAGATGAAATTCTCTTATCTGAGGATATAGATTTAATTCTAGACAAAATTATCTAGAGAAAGGAAAGAATCCACTTTGTTCTTCGATTTATGTTCTAACTCTAAAGAGGAAGGACCTAAAGTAGGAGTTAGATTACCTTTTTATATCCTATTGGTGTTCATATCAGCATTCTGGTAATTCTCAAGGTCAAAGAAGTTCTGAATGGAGTGTGTACTAGGGAGCTCTACATGATTAACTATATGGGCATTTCTCTTGACCTCAAACATCAATCTCTTTCTACCTCCACCCCTACCTTTAATAGGGTAATTATCCTTAACAAGGGATAGGGAATGGTTCCAATCTTTCTTCCAAGATCAAAAGTTGTCTTCTCCATAGAATCATTGCTAGTCTCTATGCCCTTAGAGTCCCCAATAAAAGAATTTACCACTTCATCAATGCCCATAAACTCCATGGATTTATTTTATGATTCTTTTCTAGTATCCATAACCTTGTCACTATCGTCCAAGATAATCATCCCCTTCTTAACTTTAGAGTCTGAAGGTTTCAAACTAGTGGTCATTTCTATTATAATACATAGCCCACCAATATAATTGAGAGCTAGGGGCGTGAATTAGTAATCCAAATAATATCATAATTATCAACATTATTAAACTTTAACCATATGAGCAATATAATCTAAAACAACAACATACTCATCCACAATAACACTAGATATGTTAACATGTCCATGAATGCGCATCACCAAACAATCAAAACATTTTCCATACAACTAAGATCTTTGTCTACTACTCTTTCAATATTCACAGACTTACTGTTATGTTGGCATTGATCAATGAGAAACACATTCATGAGTGCAACATGTCAATACTTCTAGAATACTTAGGATACTCTCCCAATGTAGTATCATTGGAATTCATGCTAACAATCTCCCTCTTTGGCATTAATGAAAACATAGATGAAAAACATATAAGTTCTAAGAATACAAAATAGTACTCTATTTTTGTTGCTATTGTTCTCATCTATTCAAATCAATCAAATCTAAAATCCTCTAGAACACTACTTTTTTCTTCTTCTCTTTTAGGATCAGCAATAGTTGTTCACACTAAACAACTCACCATACATTAGAATTCCTTATGCTAAATATCTCCCCATAGAGATATTCCCCCTTCTTTCTTACATGAATCTTTCTAAATCTCCCTAATGAAGTAGAGATTTCTCATGCATTGTGCTCCCTATACATACTTACGAAACATTTCCATGCATATTCACCCCCATTGACATCAATTAAAAATGCCTCATTATATCAATTTACTACCCCTAGTCTTCAACCAGCTCAAGTGTCCAAAGAAACTATTCAAGACCAAACACCAAGAGTCCTTGATGACTTATTTCAATACAGATAATCCCTCATAAATGAAGTATCAAGATTTAGTCCAATCTAACAATAGTGCTCTATGCCACTAGACTAATACAATCTTTGCATCATCTACTCAGAAGTAGGAAAGGGAATAACCCTAAGCATATAGGTCTTGAGTACTCAAATGTATCTTTAGTTAAGGAATTTGTAAAGATATATGCAATATGATCTTTAGTACTCACATATTCCAATCTAATCTCTTTTTCTATTGCCTTCTCTCTCAAGACATTATACTTAATAAATATATGCTTAGTCTAAGAATTTGATACAAGATTGTTAGACATACTTATAGTATATTATAGGTTCTTTAAACTCAATCCTAATATCTTTCAACATACGTTTAATCTACATGACTTGATTTTAATGGTCTATTGTTGCAAAATACTCTGTCTTAGTCATACTTTGTGAAATACAATGTTATTTATTTCTTAGCCAAGAAACCAATCTTCCTCCAATAAAAAATGGTCCACCACTAGTGCTTTTTCTATCATCCATACTACCTACCCAATCTACATTAGTATATGCACATAGAGTGAAATCACTCAATCTATCATACCAAATTACATAGTCAAATGTTCCTTTCAAATGTTTGAATATCCTCTTTATTATTACATAAAGATACTCTTTAGGATTAGCTTAAAATCTAGCTACAATCCCAACATGATTTTCTATATCTAGTCTAGTGTAAGTCAAATATTACAAACCTCCAATCATTGATCTATATTTCTTCTAGTCAACTACAGGTGTCTCATCCTTGCTAGATAACTTGTGACTAGTTACCATGGGTGTACCAACATGATTACAACTTTCCAATCCAAATCTCTTCAAAAACTCTTTCAAGTACTTGGCTTGTGAAATGAAAATACCATTACTATTCTACACAATTTACAAACCAAGGAAATACTTCATTTCTCCTATCATTCTCATCTCAAACTCATTCTTCATCTCATCAACAAACTTATCACTTGCTTCATCATTACCTCCAAATACTATGTCATCAACAAATATTACTCTTATCAACAAACCACTCTCAATTTCTTTCAAGAACAAGTTACTATCTGCAATACCTTTACAAAATCCAAGTTTTTCCAAATAGTTTTTAAACCTTGTATGTCAAGTTCTAGGTTCTTGCTTCAGTCCATATAGAGATTTCTTAAGTCTACATACCATATATTTGTCTTCTATTAGAGGAATTCCTTCAAGCTTCTAAATATATAAATCTTCTTCAAGTTCTCCATTCTAAAAAGCTAATTTAACATCCATCTACTATACTTTGAACTTCTCATTTGCTACATATGCCAAGAACATTCTTACTACTTTCTATGAGTAACCTTTTCATATAAATTTTCCTTTGTTTCTTGCAACTTCACCTTTTTCATTCATCTCATTTTTAAATATCCATTTGGTTCCTATCACATTCTTTTCTTTAGGTCTAGGAACTAACTCTCATTTTTCATTCTTCACAATTTTATATTATTCTTCCTTCATTTCTTGAATCCAATGATCATTTTTAAATGCTTCATCTATACTCTTAGGTTTAACTTGAGAAAACAAACATAATTCACATACTTTTGCATTTACCTAATTTCTATTTTTTCTCCCAATGATTTGTTCAGGAGGGTGATTCTTTGATATACTTTTGGTAGGAGTTGTCAACTCAACTCTTTCTTCTCCTCTAGGCTCATATCTCTACTCTTCAATCTAATTTCTATTCTACAAATCATTGTTAGTCTCAAATATAGCTTCTACAGTCTCTTGGTTAGCCTTTGGATCAACAATAGTTACTAAAGCTATCTCTTCTTTTACTTTATCTCTCTTAACCAACTCAAGATCATTATCTTTATCATCATAATCATTCAAGAATCGTTCCATAGTTTCTTTAAAGTACTCATCTTCATCAAATAGTGAATTTTTTATATTTTTTCTTAATCTCTTAGGACACCTAGATGAAAAAATACCAAACTCTTTACATGTCCAACAAAAAGAAATTTGCATCCCTTCTAGCTCTCTTTCCATAAGCAGATTAATACCTTCTTTGATATTCATGTTTCCTTTGGATCTGGATCTTTGTTTACTTGTGCTTCTATTATTTTGCATGAAACAAAAGGATCCTAGATCAGGAAACTCTGTAGTTAAATCTTTACACATATCTACAACTCACCAAGAAGTTCTATCTTCTATGAGATGAAATTTTGTCTATCTAACTTTGGACTATTTCTTCTTTCCATGAACTCCCAAAGGTGTTAAGTGTTTCCTTGAAGGATCTAATTCTTTGTTACCAATTGTTACCTTATTAAAATTTAACCATATGAGCAATATAATCAAAAACTACAACAAGATACTCATGCACAATAACACCAGATACGTTAACTAGGGAAACCCTTGATCAGATGGAAAACCCCGGTAGGGATGGTACCCAAAAGATGATGTATTAATATAAATATTCCTTGTTAGAGGATGGACCCTATTAGGAGTCAATAACAACATTCAATACATATTAGTACTATTTAGGAGACTTTGAATCCCTATTAGGAGATACCAACCCTATTAGGAGTTGTACCAATCTTGTCAAGAGTTGTGGAAGACAACTGGACTTACTGCACAAGTAGTTTCAAGGACAAGATCAATGAACCCACTATCCAAAAGAATCTTTGTATTATTCCTTGTAGAATAATAGAAATGAACATTATTGCTCCTTCCTCTTTCTCTCATGTCAACTAAACTTCTACTCCTAATCTTGTAACTAGAGAACAAATATTGCATCAAATAATCCATTTGATTTCTTACTCACATTTAGTAAAGACTCTTCTCCTTTTCACATTGATTAGAAACCACTTACAAATAAGGAAAACCTATTTCTTTTATACCATATCTTCAAAATAATTCCTTGATTCGGCCTTGAGGCTTTACCAATTCATTACAGTACGATAATTAATTAATTTACAATTATAATAGTATTGTATATTCATTGTATATACAACTTAGATCACATGTGGGATACTAGGGATTGCATATCTGCTGACATCATCATCACATTTTTATCAATCACTGGTTTACCATGCTTCGATAGATTATATCATTTCCAAAAGATATAATGCAAACATCAAAAACCACTTCTTAAGTACTCTATCACTATACTTCTCTATGTAAATAAGGTACAACTTCTATACATCTTCAACTTATGTGTTGCACATTTAACCTTCACATCAAGATACTATACTAAACATGTCCATGAATGGACATTACTAGACAATCAAAACATTATTCATACAACTAAGATCTCTTTATATTACTCTATCAATCTTCACCTGGACCTACTACTATGTTGACATTAATGACAAACACGGTAATGAAGAAAACATGTCAATACTCTACAATGCTTAGGATACTCCCCCAATTTATTATCATCAACATTCATGCTAACAATTTTACCCTTCCCCTTCCTAATATTTTAGGAGGAAGTTTAGTGGTACATGCTCTACAATAGTCAGATAAAAGTAGCATAAGCCCCCTTTGTAACATCATATTTCTAGCCTTCCATTGATGTTCAATGATAGATTTATTAAGGGAATCAACAATATAGTTTGGAAAAGACACCTTGTCCCCATACACAAAATGATTTAGCAATAAAATGTTATAAGTCTACTCTCTTGAGTACCTCTCCTCATGAACAAAAAAATCATCCTAAAAATGGTTTTTTATCTATATACTTAAATGGTCTTTATCAGATATATCATTAATGAATTTAAATTTACAATACTTATCAAAATTAATTCAAATAAAAATTCTTAACTATTTACAGTTGATATATATAATGTTGTATAACTTTATTTATAATTGTCTCATTTTTTATCATGTAATTAATTTTAGACACTATATTTGACTACATATAAAATTGAACACAATCTATATAAAATTGTTGGATTTAGGTACTAGATCTCCTCTTCTCATTTTGATCTCTACTTGATCTGATCTTTGAATGTATCCCCTGCTCTATTATGATCAACTAGATGTATATTTGTAGTCCATCTCACTAAGTCCTTGACATCTTTGCTGATTGCTCTATTCTGCAATTCGATAACTCCATCAATAACCTTATCAACTCTTTTCTAAGCAATCTCAAAAACTTCTTCAACCACTTCAATATGGTGTCATGGTCTCCTTATAAAAATATTGTGGACTTAGGGTTTGTTATGCATTCACGAACTTGAAATTCTTGCTCAAATCCTTTGTTTTCACCTATTGGTTGCATGCTATCTCCAATTTTCTAATTAACTACATGTTGATTTCATAGGTAATTTCAAGGATTTGATCTTATCTTCTTATCCCTTCGTGAGTCATGCAAAAACTATTTTACATCTTAGTTTGTGATGGCACAAACTCTTATGCTGATCTTGAGTTACTCGACACATATTGTATTCCTGATGCTCGACACATATTATTTCTAGATTGCTTGGCATCTACTACATTTCTAGTTTTCCCGGCACTTGTTATATCCTAGTTTTCTTGGCACCTATGATATCTTGTATTGCTTGGCACATGAATTTTCCTAGATCACTCGGCATACATTGTGTACTCGGCATATATAGTGAAAATGGTTAAGTGTGTTGACACTCAATTGTTAAGACTATTATTTTGACCAACAAAGAAGAAGATAAGTAGATTAGAGAAAACATGATTATAGAATTGTTCATAGTTGAAAGCATGGAACACTTGAAGAGCCTTTTACAGAGTCTTGAACCTTTCCTAATGAAAAATATAAGAGTTATTTTGATTATGGGAGGTAACTATGAGGAGGTGAGAGAATAAACTTAAGAAGTCATACTATAAATGATGAAGAAAATTAAATTCTCTAGCCCTCAGACTATAGTAGATACAATAACATAAATGCCATGGGTAACAATAAGTGTTGACACAATGTAGATTGATAAAATGAGTATTACTTTTGATATAATAGAAGAACCTTTTAAGGTTTTTGGTACAAATGCTAACAATTTGGTAAGCTATGAGAGCTTGGAAGATGAGAAATAAGAAGAAAAAGAGAATGAAAAGGAAGAACAAAAGAAGAAATTAGAAGAACAAAAGAAAAATAGGTTAGAAGAGGAAAGAAAGAAAATTGAAGAAACAACTAGGAAAATTTGATGAGGGCACTATCCAAGACCAAAATGAACACAACAGGAAAAGGGAAATATTATTATCAAAAGTGATCTACTATTACATTTAGTACACTAAAAATAGACTCAAAGACATGCCCTATGGGCTTACAATGTTGTTTGAATCTTAAGAAAATGCTCCTCACAATACCCTCTCCCAAACTCCACCAAAAACTACTTTTACAATGCTAGAAATGTCCTTAAATAGCCAAATTAGATTTAGGGTTAGGAATAAATTCTAGAATATGCCATTCAACATCTACCACCAAAATAAGAAGTCAATGTAAAATTAGAACAATCCAAAAAAGGTAGTCCAACTTCCAAGAGGAATAACTTTTGATCCAGAACTCCATTTGATGAACCGTTTACATTTCTAGAAACCTCTCTAAGTGATCTACAATTGTATAGACTAGCTTTGCTCATCCCTCATTTTTTGGGCCCATACAAGACTATTTAGTTCCTCAAATCTAACTTTGAAGTGCTCTTATGAGGTCTCCAAGAAACTTAAAACTACAATAACTTTAAAACCATAAAGCCTTTTGACCTAATTTTTTATCTAGAGTGCTTTGAATTACAAGTATAATCATCCCTCCAACTTAAACCTTCTAACTCATTATAACTATGGCTCAATTACAAAATAACCTATTTTCTACATTAGCACATATCTCAAGGTGCTCAAAAACTCTAACCTAGAAAACCAATAGTGGAACTACGAGAGATGGAATCTTTATTTGACCAAAATGGGTATCTAGAAATGAAAACACTTTAAATAGAAACTAACACTAAGCATATTTTTGGGTGATATAGGATTTCTCTTACACCATTGGATGCTCCTGCATCAAAAATGAAGAGGAGAAAAGGAGGAAGATTGAAGAGGAGAAAAAGAGGAAGGAGGAAGAGGAGAGAAAGATGAAAGAAGAAGAAGCAAAGAACAAAAGTGAAGAAGAGGTGAAGAAAAAGGAGGAAGAAAGGAAGAAGAAATAAGAAGGGGATAAGAAGATAGTGGAAGCAAAGGGAAAGGAGGTAGAAGCAAAGAAAAGGAGGAGGAAGTGAAGAATAAATAAGAGGGAAAAAAAAAAAAAAAAAAGGACGATGACAAAAAGAAAGAAAGTGTACCTTGTTCTTTTAGGACACCCCTTACACTATTAGTCCTTACAGGATCAGATGATGATGATCAAATAGAGTTGATCTCATCACTCAGTAAGATCATAGAGAAGAATAAGAAGATGAAGAGTCTCTAAAGTTAATTGATGGAAATAAGTAATAGACATTAGAGCACCATACCAATGCAGATTATGGAAGAAGATTTCTAGGATAGAGAAAATGTAGTAAATCAAGTTTTTTGACAAGGAATTATCTAACTTCTCACATATCACTACTTTGAAGGGACAAAATTTTCATGATGCAAACTTATTTTAGAAAATTTGTGATAATGTTAGAGCTGATTTAAAGAACCTTGATTAAAAGATCAAGGAACTAAGACAATATCTAATAGAAGGGAAGATAGTTTATGGAAAGTGTATTGGAGCACACACATTAATGAGGGATACTTCAGATGAGTTAAGCACCAAACTTACAAAACTAGAGGCACTTATGAAAGAAGTGAAAAATCCCTTTTTAACCCTTTTTTTAATCCTTTAAACATATAACTTTAAAAAAAATTGCATGCATGTAAACATTTAAAAGAACATAAAATCAATCACATGCAATAACACATAACACTAGAATTGATAACCCAGAAACCCTCCATGAATAAGAAGGTAAAACTGGGGTGGGGATGATACTCACAAAAATCATTGTAGCAATCAATGTTCAACAACTTCTAATTGTCTTCCCTTTGAAAGGAATGCCCCGTTAAAGGCTTTACACTATGTCAATAGTGACCTAGTTAGAGGATTTACAAACACTTACATGAAGTGCCACCCTATTAAAGGATTTACAATAGGTTGTTAAACCCACCTAATTTAATAAGACTTTCATGACCTTCTCCAAAGGTTCTCCTACCTAGCTATTAAGCTAACCTATCAACATAAGATTTCAACCTCTAATACAATTGTGAGAGAGCATTAGAACATTTGACCTAATTGAATGCAATCTCAAATTGTTGGATTTAGGTACTAGATCTCCTCTTCTCATTTTGATCTCTACTTGATCTAATCTTTGAATGTATCCCCTGCTCTATTCTGATCAACTAGATGTATATTTGTAGTCCATCTCACTAAGTCCTTGGCATCTTTGTTGATTGCTCTATTCTGCAATTTGATAACTCCATCAATAACCTTATCAACTCTTTTCTAAGAAATCTCAACAACTTCTTCAACCACTTCAATATGGTGTCATGGTCTCCTTATAAAAATATTGTGGACTTAGGGTTTGTTATGCATTCATGAACTTGGAATTCTTGCTCAAATCCTTTGTTTTCACCTATTGGTTGCATGCTATCTCCAATTTTCTAATTAACTATATGTTGATTTCATAGGTAATTTCAAGGATTTGATCGTATCTTCTTATCCCTTCGTGAGTCATGCAAAAACTATTTTACATCTTAGTTTGTGATGGCACAAACTCTTATGTTGATCTTGAGTTACTTAGCACATATTGTATTCCTGATGCTCGATACATATTATTTCTAGATTGCTTGGCATCTACTACATTTCTAGTTTTCTTGGCACTTGCTATATCCTAGTTTTCTTGGCAACTATTATATCTTGTATTGCTCAGCACATGAATGTTCCTAGATCACTCGGCATACATTGTGTACTCGGCATATATAGTGAAAATGGTTAAGTGTGTTGACACTCAATTGTTAAGACTATTATTTTGACCAACAAAGAAGAAGATAAGTAGATTAGAGAAAACATGATTATAGAATTGCTCACAGTTGGAAGCATGGAACACTTGAAGAGCTTTTTACAGAGTCTTCAACCTTTCCTAATGAAAAAGATAAGAGTTATTTTGATTATGGGAGGTAACTATGAGGAGGTGAGAGAATAAACTTAAGAAGTCATACTATAAATCATGAAGAAAATTAAATCCTCTAGCCCTCAGACTATAGTAGTACTAGTAGATACAATAACATAAATGCCATGAGTAACAATAAGTTTTGACACAATGTAGAATTATAAACTGAGTATTACTTTTGATATAATAGAAGAACCTTTTAAGGTTTTTGGTACAAATGCTAACAATTTGGTAAGCTATGAGAGCTTGGAAGATGAGAAAGAAGAAGAAAAAGAGAATGAAAAGGAAGAAAAAAAGAAGAAATTAGAAGAACAAAAGAAAAATAGGTTAGAAGAGGAAAGAAAGAAAATTGAAGAAACAACTAGGAAAATTTGATGAGGGCACTATCCAAGACCAAAATGAACACAACAGGAAAAGGGAAATATTATTATCAAAAGTGATCTACTATTAAATTTAGTACACTAAAAATAGACTCAAAGACATGCCCTATGGGCTTTCAATGTTGTTTGAAGCTTAAGAAAATGCTCCTCACAGTACCCTCTCCCAAACTCCACCAAAAACTACTTTTACAATGCTAGAAATGTTCTTAAATAGCCAAATTAGATTTAGGGTTAGGAATAAATTATAGAATATGCCATTCAACATCTACCACCAAAATAAGAAGTCAATGTAAAATTAGAACAATCCATAAAAGGTAGTCCAACTTCCAAGAGGAATAACTTTTGATCCAGAACTCCATTTGATGAACCGTTTACATTTCTAGAAACCTCTCTAAGTGATCTACAGTTGTATAGACTAGCTTTTCTCATCCCTCATTTTTTGGGCCCATAAAATACTATTTAGTTCCTCAAATCTAACTTTGAAGTGCTCTTATGAGGTCTCCAAGAAACTTAAAACTACAATAACTTTAAAACCATAAAGCCTTTTGACCTAATTTTTTATCTAGAGTGCTTTGAATTACAAGTATAATCATCCCTCCAACGTAAACCTTCTAACTCATTATAACTATGGCTCAATTACAAAATAACCTATTTTCTACATTAACACATATCTCAAGGTGCTCAGAAACTCTAACCTAGAAAACCAATAGTGGAACTAGGAGATATGGAATCTTTATTTGACCAAAATGGGTATCTAGAAATGAAAACACTTTAAATAGAAACTAACACTAAGCATATTTTTTGGTGATATAGAATTGCTCTTACACCATTGGATGCGCCTGCATCAAAACTGAAGAGGAGAAAAGGAGGAAGAGGAGAGAAAGATGAAAAAAGAAGAAGAAGAAAAGAACAAAAGTGAAGAAGAGGTGAAGAAAAAGGAGGAAGAAAGGAAGAAGAAACAAGAAGGGGATAAGAAGATAGTAGAAGCAAAGGAAAAGGAGGTAGAAGCAAAGAAAAGGAGGAGGAAGTGAAGAAGAAATAAGAGGAAAAAAAGAAGAAGAAAAAGGAGGATGACAAAAAGAAAGAAAGTGTACCTTGTTCTTTTAGGACACCCCTTACACTATTAGTCCTTACGGGATCAGATGATGATGATCAAATAGAGTTGATCTAATCACTCAGTAAGATCATAGAGAAGAATAAGAAGCTGAAGAGTCTCTAAAGTTCATTGATGGAAATAAGTAATAGACATTAGAGCACCATACCAATACAGATTATGGAATAAGATTCCTAGGATAGAGAAAATGTAGTAAATCAAGTTTTTGGCAAGGAATTCTCTAAGTTCTCACATATCACTACTTTGAAGGGACAAAATTTTCATGATGCAAACTTATTTTAAAAAATTTGTGATAATATTAGAGCTGATTTAAAGAACCTTGATTAAAAGATCAAGGAACTAAGACAATATCTAATAGAAGGGAAGATAGTTTATGGAAAGTGTATTGGAGCACACACATTAATGAGGGATACTTCAGATGAGTTAAGCACCAAACTTACAAAACTAGAGGCACTTATGAACGAAGTGAAAAATCCCTTAGTTAAAATTGTTTATTTAGAGAGTAAAGTATGAAAACTCAATCAAAAAGTTAAGCTTTTGGATCTACAAAAGGAGATAAAAATAAACAAATTCTCATTTCTAAGGGAACAACTTGCATTGAAAATTGATCTTGTATAGAGACAACTAGAAGAATTCCTATCAGTGAAGGCATCTTATAAAAAGTTTTCCTATGCAAATTTAGATGTAGTAGATGTAGATATTAATATCTATGTGCAGTTTTAAGTGTTGTAGATGATATTATGGACAAATGGGACTTGGGTTCTCTATTTTGTAATAGAATATACACAGACATATATGTATGTATATATAGGTATATGTATGTATGTATGTATGTATGTATGTATGTATGTATGTGTATTCATGTATGTGTGTGTGTGTGTGTGTGTGTGTGTGTGTGTGTGTGTGTGTGCGCGTGTGTGTGTGTGTGTGTGTATTTATATGTATGTATGTATATATATAGATGTGTGTGTGTGTGTGTGTGTGTGTGTGTGTGTGTGTGTGTGTGTAGTTATAATGTAATTAGGAGATATAAGGAAAGATGATAAATATGTAATGATCTATAGGTTTGAAATTTTGAAATTTGTCATGACCAATTTTGTGAAGCTTTTTTTTTGGGGGGACTTAGATAATTTTCCCTATGTTGCCATCAATGCCAAAGGGGGAGATTATCGACAATTTGGCTAGGTTATGAATTTTGATGTTTTTAGTTTTTGTAGCATATCACTCATATTAAGTGGGAAGATCATGGAGATGAAGTTTTGATATGTATACTTAGAAAATTTTCTAAGTGTTGCTTAATTTATCTAGTAGAACAAATAGCATTTTGATTGGAGATCTTCATAGACTTATCATGGACACATGTGACTTTAGGTATGGCTACTTGACTTTATGATGATGGTGTATGAGAGTGTGCAAGAAAATATAGACAATATGGATAAAGTTATAGTCAAATTACTAGTTTTAGTAGTATACAAACATAATAGAGTATGATGGGGAAACATATATTTTGGGTTACTTGGAATTATTATTTTTTACAAAATAATTACTTAACTAATTGGGGACAATATCCTAGATGTTAACCCTAAGTGGGAAAAATTTAATATTATATTTTGTAAAGTGTATAAGGACATGAAGGTCGACTGGGGAGATAATTGTAAATCAACAAGGTATACAAGAAATATTGTAAATGTGGAGTTATGTGAGTGATTAAGTGATGTAATATGATATTTATGTAATTTTATGTGATGAATATTTTGGTGTATGGTTAGAGTAATGTGTGTTATGTAATGAGAAGAAAAGGTAGTATCAAATATTGAAGATATCAACATTAGTGCAAAGAGGTTTTTGTATCTATCTCTTTATATTAAAAAACTATATTGTACATTGCATATTTGGGTAGTGGACTCATCTTGCATAAATTGTGTATTTGTATATATCATCTCCTTATAGGGTTAAGGCTTCTAACAAGGCCTATTCCTCTAACAAGGATCGAGATACTATACAAATGTAATAGACTCCTAACATGGTCAATATCTTTCACAAAATAATTTTGCTTAGTGGATTATTTTTTGTGTACCATCCCCACTAGGGTTTTTAGTTGGCCATGGTTTCCCTAGTTTAAAAAATAGTTTTATGAGTTGTCTTATTGTGTAGTTAACTTTGATATTCTACATAGTTACTTTTCTTCCATATGCAAGTTATAAGATTATTAATAATATCTAATTTTGGGCTTAAGTTTGTTAAATAGAAATCCCCCCTGATGCAAGAGCATCCTAGGCTTTCTTGTAATCCTAAATCTTGGAGCTAAGTGCCAGTTCTTTTCTATTTTATGTTGCTACCAAGATGTCTAGTTGGTGTTGAGTTACTATAGCTCTAGTTTGTGTTGAGTTATTGTAGCACTTAGTGGCTATCAAGTTACTATAGCTCTAGTTGGTGTTGAGTTGTTGTAGCTCTAGTTAGTGTCAAGTTACTATAGCACCTAGTAGGTTCCAAGTTACTATAGCTCTAGTTGGTGCTAAGTTACTATAGGACTTAGTTGGTGCTGAGTTACTATATAAGACTTAGTGGGTGTCGAGTTACTATAGCTCTAGTTGGTGCCAAGCCACTATAGCACTAAGTGGATGCTAATTTTTCCTATGAGCAAAATTTTGACATTTAATTTGTGTATGGGTATTTAATTTAGTGTTTTATCCAACTTGTAGCTAAACCTATGTTTAATGTAAGGGACTTACTTTAGTTTGTAATGAGTTGGGTTGACTTGTGGCTTAGTTGGGTATAAGCAAGGGGTTTTGTGGAGTCTTTAGGAAAGAGTTAGTCATTCTAGCTTGGAGAAGGAAATGAAGGATAGATGCAAATTTTGAAGAGCTAGGGTTGCAGCTTGAGAAATAGAGGAATTCTTGGTGGAGCTAAGGGTATAAGTGGGGATTCTTTTTGGTGTTCTTATCCAATTGTGTATCTGGACTCGCTAGAATTAGATTAGTAAGTTGGATGTTGTTGGATCTTGCAGAACTAATTTTTTAATTGCTATGTGTATCTATCCCTAACCTAGAAGGCCTTACACCCAGACATATTGCACGTAATAATTTATATTTTATGAATGAATTATTGTGGTTTGGTATCAAATCTTGCATTATTGCTACATTGTTATTGTATTTCCATTGTGTGGTTATATAGTTGGGGACTAGGACATCTCCTTTGGGGATTCTCCTTCCTTACACTGCATTAGATGGTATTAGAGAAAAGGTTGTTCCTAGGAGTGTCAAAAGATCACCGAAGCTGAGGTAGTTTATACCAAGACTTGTAAAGAAGGTTGATCTTGTCGCTAATTGATCTTCTAGATCGATGGATCTCTTGCTTTAGGTTTGCTAAAATTTTGGAAGATGCCACCAAGAAGATTGAACCCTAGGGCAATTATTGAAGTGATTTTGTGGAAGAATGGATCTTAGAGAAGGTTAAAGTAGATTTCAAATCTAAGATGGAGGATTTTAGAGAAGAGTTTAGATCTCAGATAGCATCGATGAAGAGTGACATGATTACTAAAATTGTGAGTGCTTTAGGTGGTGTACCTAGGCATGTGGGTACTAAAGGTAGTTATGAGGAAGTTGTTGAATACTTTGAAGTTGCTAGATCTAGTGGTGAAGATAGATCTGATCATGTGAAGAGACCTATTTGAATTAGGGTTGGTTAGCTTGGTAGAGCTGGATCTTAGTTGAAGTTGAAGCATAAGATGGAGGTTTCAAATTTCTCAAGTACTTTTAATCCTGAAGACTTTATTGATGGGATTTGTGAGTTGGAAGACTACTTTGAGCTTGAGGATATTAAGGGTCCACTTAGAGTGAGGTTGGCACAAACTAAGTTGAAAGGACATGCTACTTTTTGGTAGAAAGAACTACAAAGAGATAGAGAAGATGAAGGTGAAATAAAGATCACTAGATGGAGATTGATGGTGACTAAGTTGAAAGCTAAGTAGATTCCTATTGATTATGAACTTGAGTTCTTTAAGAGGTTGCAAAATCTGAAATAGAAAGATATGACTATAAAGGATTATACCAAGGAATTCTACTATTTGATTATTTGGTCTAGGCATAGAGAATTGTCAAAAGAGAAGGTAGCTTGGTATATTAAAGGTTTGAGATTCAATATTCAAGATGAGGTTGTATGTTGAAAATTTATTTAGTTGAGGATGCTTATTAGTATCCTTTTAGAGTAAAGGAGAAGCTAAAGAGGAAGAATCAAGGTAGTTCCTGAGGGAAGGAGAAGCAAGATAGTTCAGCACAAGCTAAACCAAAAGTAGAAGGTGAACCAAAACCTATTGAACATAAAAAAAAGGATAGGTGGAGGTGGTTTTAGAGGTAATTGTTTTAAGTATGGTCAAGAAGGGAATTGATCTTTTGAATGTCTAATTGGTAGGAAACTACTATTATGAATGAAGTTGAAGTTTAGGGTAGTCAGCATAAGCAAGGAGAATGTTTGTCAGCTTGATAGTACTAGTTGGGCTGAGGACATTGGATTCTTGTTAGAGGACTAGTTTGTTCAAGACTTGTTGTAAGTCTGGTGGTAAAGTCCACAAAGTGATTGTGGAAGGTGGTAGTATAGATAACCTTATTACTAAGGAGATGGTTTAGAACCTTGTTCTGAAGAGGTTGAGACATCCTTATCCTTATAAGATTGGCCGGTTGCAAGGGAGTATGCTTTGGAAGTGAGGGAGTAGTGCCTTGTTGATTTCAAGATTGGGTAGTATAAGGATCAAGTGTTGTGTGGTATAATGGACATGAACAATTGTCATGTGTTTCTTGGTAGACCTTGGCAGTATGATTGTAGGGATTTGCATGATTGTGTCAAGAATGTGTTTACTATTGAGAAAGGTATTAGGAAGTTTTCCCTTATTCCTTTTTAGAATGAAGAGCTTGGTAGGAGGAACTTGAGTATTGGAGGGAAAGTTAAGTTGGTAGATTCTAAGAAGGTTGGAGATCAACATGGAAAGCACACATGTAGAACACCTCAAATGGATGTAAAGAAGAAGAAGAAGGAAAAAGGGAAAGAGTGTACAAGTTGAAGATTTGGATGATATGTATGTGAAGAACCAGTTTGGGATTTATGTGTTGAATCCTAGAAGATTTTCTTCTAATTATTAGGACATCTTTTTGAACTTGAGGTGTCTGATGTAGGAGCATCCTAAGCTTTCTTACAATCTTGCATGCTAGATCTGAGTGCCAGTGGTTTTCTATCTTATGTTGCTACCAAGTTGTCTAGTGGGTACTGAGTTACTATAGCTCTAGTTAGTGTCGAGTTACTATAGCTCTAGTTTGTGCCTTGTTACTGTAGCATGTAGTGGGTGTTAAATTACTATAGCTCTAGTTGATGCAAGTTACTATAGCACTTAGTTTGTGTCAAGTTACTATAGCACTTAGTGGGTGTCAAGTTACTATAGCTCTAGTTGGTGCCAAGTTACTGTAGCACTTAGTGGATGCCGAGTTTTCTTGTGCACCAACTTTTGGCATTTAATTTTTGTATGGGTATTTGATTTAGTGTTGTATCCAACTTGTGGCTCAATCTATATTTAATGTAAGGGATTTTAATTTAGTTTTTAATGAGTTGGGCCGATTTGTAGCTTAGTTGGGTATAAGTAAGGGGTTATGTGGAGTCTTAAGGCAAGAGGTAGCCATTCTAGCTTGGAGAAGGGACAGAAGGATAAGTGCAAATTTTGAAAAGCTAGGGTTATGGATTGAGAACTAGAGGATTACTTGGTGGACCTAAGGGTATAAGTGTGGATTATTCTTGGTGTTCTTATCTAGTTGTGTATCTGGACTAGCTAGAATTGGGTTAATAAGTTGGATCTTGTTGGATCTTATAGGACTAATTTTTTAATTGTTGTTTGTAGTTGGCCCTAACCTAGAAGGCCTTATAACTAGGCATATTGCATGTAATCAATTATACTTTATGAACAATTATTGTGATTTGGTATTAGATATTGCATTCTTGCTATTTGTTGTTATGTTTTCAATGTGTGCTTATATAGTTGGGGGCTTGGACATCTCCTTTAGGGATTATCATGCTTTGCACTGCATCACCCCCCCAGTATTTTGTATTTTTAACAATTGGTATCAATGAACAATTTCTCAAAGAAAACTTAATAGCTTGATTAAGATCCCTGTGGATATGGAAGAGTTAAAAAAGAACCTAGAAGAAGCTCTTAACCAAGTTGATATTCTTGTTGAAGAAAGAGATTCTTTGAAAGAAAGATATGAAGATAATAAAGACTACTTCGCAAATATGAAAGATATTATAGATCATCTCAAATCCAAGAAAGAGCCTATAGATTAGACCAAGAAAAGTGATGAAGTTTGAAGACTAAAGAAAGAAAATAAGATCTTGAAGCATGAACTTAACATTATAGATCTAAAATTGATACTAAAAATGATGATATTAAAGTTGAATCATATTTGAAATGTGAGAAAGTAGTTCTAAGATCCAATGTTGCCAAAGTGACATCTAAGCCCGTGTCTATAAAGTTTTAGTATGGATAAATTTACAAGTATAAAATTATTATGATATCAGAGTTAACATAGTCAAAGCCAAAAATTGAGATTTTATATTCTAGCACTAAGAAGATTGATGAACAAATATATTTTAAGAGGCCACCTTATGATAGGACTAATCTTGGATTTTTTTTTGGAGAGAAGTCTACTAAGAAATGTGAATCTAGAAAGGAATTTGATCCTGAAATTCATTAGTCTATGCAAGATAATGAAGATTAGAATAAGATTGAATCAAATCAATCTTATTATGCACCTAAAAAAATTTACAAAGTCAAGCAACCTGAGCATGTTGATGAACCTAAGAAACATGAGAAAATTGAATCAACTAAAGAACCAAGATATGAATTCAAAGGTATATGTTATAAATGTAATGAAGTTGGTCAAATTAAAATGTCCTACACAAATATATCATTCAAACTAGTTACTAATCTTTATTGTTATAATTTTCATGGTTTTGGTCATAGATAAACTAACTGTAAGAGATGTAAGTTTGATAATAGTAATGGAAATAGTAGAATGTTTAGAGCTATCCAGTCAACTAAATACCTTAGTAATAAAGGATTGGACATTCTTTTATACTGACTCCATGACTAGATAGAATCATGTATTTTCCTAAGAATAACATACTGACTTAATTTTATTTTTCAACCCAAGAGCGTAAGCTTGAGAGGGTGGCTACAAAGTATATGCTTTGATTCCTCTTTCACTCATTACAACTATATTAGGAAAAAAATGTTGAAGGAACCTAAGCTATGAACTAAAATGATATTTTCCTTAAAGCTTAGAGTAATGCTACAAAAAATAAATTTATTTAAACACCTATGCTATAGGAATAGTTCAATGATTTTATTATCAATGGTTGTAGGAAGAGCAGAAGTGTACCTTGCAAGGAAACAAACTAAGAAAGGAAATCTACTCTAAAAAAATAGTTCACTCACTAAATGGGCCCCCTCAGATGAGTGAAAAGAAAATAATCAATTCTAAAGGTCAAAACTTGAACATTGAATTCTATTCATTCATAATAAGCAATTACATTTGAAAACAAGATTCTACTCTGGTGAACAAAACAATCTACTCTAAATCCCTCACGTCAAAACTAGGAAAAGATCAAAATAAAAAATGTCTTTTCAAGGTTACAAAAAAAATTATTTGAAGGATATCTTTAACAACTTCCTACTCCTACAATCACTTCATCAATGAGGATCAATTACAGATCATAAAGTTTATAAAAAAAACACTATTAACTATGTTTTAACTTCCTAGGAATATAGCAAGTTGAGGAAGCTATCTTTGTGCCCCATAATAATAGAATTTACACCATGATCTACTGTCACAGTGATTCATCAATCATCTAGTCAACTTTGACTTCAACATTGAAATGTTGTCTTCAATTTATGTGGCAACACCTACAAAGCATTAAACACAACATATAATGCCCTACCTAGGGATCCTAGGAACAAGGATTAAATTCAAGCCAAGATATTTTATTTTAACAAGTATGAATGCACATGAAAACCTCATACAAGGATCAAAAAGATCACAATGGATGACTTAACCACAATTATGACAACCAAAAAATTTCCAAATGCCACTACCAAACTAACACACACAACAGAGACCAACAATGACCATGCACATGATCAGGGATCAAAGAAATGACCACTCATAAACTAAACACCATGTTGGAGTATTAATTTAGAATCCTAAAATTTGGCTAAGTCTAAAATCTTGAGGCCCTAAAATTTGGCTAAGTCTCAATTTCTAAAGTCCTAAAATTTCCTAGAATCTTTATCTTATCTTGGTGAGGTCTGAAACCTATCTCAAAAGACTTATCGCATATATTAAAATATATCTTAAGTATAAAGAATTAAATATATGTCAACTTAAATGATATATTTTAAACCCCTAAGAAAGACTATTTTGAATTGGAAAGGTGTAAAATCCAACAAGGTGTCCAAAACCAACTTTCAAATTTTCCTTGGCCAAACCTAACTACTCCCTATTTCTCGCATGAGGAAGTGCATTGGTCTCAAGTCTTGCACGAGACTGTGTATCATGGCACACAAAGTTCATTTATCTATGTGAGGATATGCATTACTTCATGTGAGGATTCATAGAAACTAATGCAAAGATTCACACCAAACCATGCAAACTTTTGCTTCCCTATGCGAGGAAGTACATTCTTGTGTAAAGAAGAACATTCTCATGTGAGTGAAGAAGTACAATCGTGTGTGAGGAATTGTCTTCCCACATGAGAAAATACAATAGCATAACAACAAGGCAAGACAAAAAAAGCATAAAAATCCACACTGGGAGTACCAAATCCACATAAATTAAGGAATGATCACTCCAAAGAAAAAGAGAACAAATAACTCTAACATCCAAACAAAAACAACATAAGAAAGGACATGTAGAATTCTATGTTGCAATGTACGTACATTGTTCATAGAATTAACATCATAAGAAGGAAATGCATAAAGAAACATCACAATGAACTAAACAACCAAACTAAGTATGGAGTTCCTCCCAACCACAATAGCCTCATAGGACCATCATGGGCCCCAGCCATTGCCCACACATAACATCCCAAGCAACCAATCAGATCATTGGTACTATCATATAGGGACATCACTACTAAAACATGCTACAACATAAGCATAAGGGAATCTAACATGCTAGGAGTAAAGCATAAGATAATCCTACAAATCCAAATAACATCATTTATCATATGCCAACATCATACGAATAGGAAATCTAACTTGCTAAACCAATATGCAATAGATATGCTAATAAACCAATTCACATCATAATTTGGGAATTTTCTAAATAAACTATCATCTAAACATGATATCCAAGTATTCTAATGAAAGCGTGAAACACAAGAAAGCATACTCCAAAACCCAAAGTATCAATTGAAAATGTCTAGCAATGGTTGCACTAGGGAAATAAATCATCTTTGTAAATTGATTCCTAGTAGTGGTATAGGTAGTTACACCTCCCAACTACATGGAATTTGTAGTTCCACACCCATCATTTTGATGGAGATAATGATTGAACCACAAACACACACAAAACAAACATCCATGGCTAACACTCATGCCAGATAGTATGATGATTGAAATCAAGACATAGACAATGCATAAACTACAAGTCCTAGTTAGACACTCAGTGAACTAATAATTAGGGGTTGACATCATGGAGAGTTTCTTAGAATCAACAAGCCCAAGCTCAAATCATGTGGATTCAACTCCCTCAATGGAAGGCTCAAGCATAGAACGTTTTTCATTATCTTATGTTTTATTACCACCTAGAGTTGTTATTTAGTTATCACTTATATAAAGCTCCCTCTACCAACCTATAACACCATTATCACTGGGCTATGAGATAGAATCCCCCTCCATATGCTACCCTACCCTACCCATGCTTATCCAATGATGAATTCCCATAGGCATGCAAATTCTCAACCTAACCCCAATGGTCATAAATTCCAAATGTACAATGAAAAATTAGACCTCACAAGTCACCTGACAAGTGTACATGCATGTACTCATGTGTGACACACTACCATCATGAAGAGCATAACACAAAGACTAGATGAGAACATAAGAAAAATATCACTCAATCAAAAATAACTCAAGAGGATGGATTCTCCACAAATCTCCAAAGAACAAAAACACCATATAGCATGAAATCACTCAACCGGCCTCAATCCAAGAGTATGGATTCTACACAAATCCCAATGATGCAGAAAGAAAATCATCATCAACTCACTCAATTAGCCTCAATTCAAGAGTATGGATGCTACACAAATCCTAGTGTCCATGAAACCAAAACAATAGGTATAAAATCACTCAATCGAACATGATGTCAGGAGTACAGATGCGACATGTATCACAATGAAAACATAAAAGTGAAACAATGGTCTACCTAACATCCAAATGGATGATATAGGTCCATGACCAAACTCATGCCAAGAAAAGTTGAGAAAATAAGGTGGCATGCAAAACGAGGTAAAATCCCCAAAAACTAGAAAACTTCAAAATTAAAACCCATTTGGTCTTTGGACACCACAACTCCTAAAATCCAGTAAAATTTGGATTTAGATGACATGTTTAAAAATGGCTAGCATAACACTGTGAAACCCCAAACTTTCATTCCAAAATTAGGGAAAATGTTCATACCTGACTAACCATGTAGAACTAGGAAACAAAAATGGAGGGGAACACTAGTTCTTAGCCTCCTAACAAATGGCTACCAGAAATAGAAGCACAAATGGAGAAAATAAAATAAAATGAGAGAGCCCTACCTCATAGCCAAAAGGGAAAAATGGGAATCCGAACCATATAATAAAAAGCCCATTGAAGTAGCTAAAAATTATGAAAATCCAAGGTCTCCCTGAGCTAGATCCAATGAGCTCAACCTCACAATGATCCCACACCCATAGCTAATCCTTATGAAGAAGATTTTAGTTTTTTCTCTATAACTTTCTAATTCAAAAGTGAAAAGTGAGGAATTAAATTCCTTTTTGGATACTTATTCACTTTTTGCGTATATAATCGATTAGGGCAAATAACCAACCAACCTAGTTAAACCCCAAATCAACCCAAATGAAAATACGTTATTCCTAGTAATAGGAATTCATCTATCACAAAGGTTCCAAAATTTAAAATAAATTGATTAAAATCTTGAAAACCCAAAAAAACACAAATTCCTTAACAAATTTTGTGACAATGTGAAACTCTAAATGCACAGACACTCACTGATCTAATCACATAATAAAAATGAGTTTGGATTTAATAATCATTGAAAGGATTAATTAAACAATTAAAATAAGGGTACATCAACCATATAGGGATTATATTGGTAAAATATGAATGGTTGAATCACTAACTCCATTTTCCACTACCAGGGATATAAATCTTGCACCCTAAACAACGTGATCAAGTGCAATTGAGGAAAATAACATAGTTGAAGCAATAAATGCATTAAATCACCTAATTTAACCATTTATTCACTTATACTTAAATAATCTATTTACATCACTCATGTTCACATAAAGCATAACAATGTAGGAATGAAGTAAATAGTCATAGCATTAAACCCATCACATGACATTAAATCCATCACATAATATAATTAGAGATATGTCCAAATACTAGATAATCAGATATCATCACAAAACACACTATCATCTACAAATGGCATCCTCATCCAATATGATAAACTACATATGATAATTAGATATCATCACAAAACACACTATCATCTACAAATGGCATCCTCATCCAATATGATAAACTACATATCATATTAATCTAACATCTATGATACTAAAATCATGGTATAACATCTAATCCTCAAGTCATCTCAAATGTAAAACATAACATGATAACAAAATATCTCCTAGATCAAAATATAACAAGGTAAATATCCATAGCACATAACCAATGAATCCAACATGGATAATCCATTTCTAATATTTAAAAATTTAATAAAGGTTGTATAAACAACATGTAAAAGCATTTAAAATGCAAAAGAGAACACAGTCATAAACATGACTAGCCACTACTATAGGAACCTAGTCCAATGTAGCACGATAATAGTACATAGTTCAATCTCTACACACATCTCATGGTAATCATGGAACAACATCATGATACCACATTGAACTTGGTAACCATTACCACAAACCCTAGTGAACCATCTAGAACATCATAATATCATAAATAAGCCATAAGAATAATCAAAGCAACTTATACAAAACATAAATCTAATCACCTCAATGGTGTCGACCACTCGTGGTCACAATCATGATCCATCACAACACAAGATCAACAAGGTTGCATCCATCAGGATGACTTACATAAGTCAAATGGTAGAGGCACTGCACACAACAACTTCTACATACATGCATTTATTTCATCATCAATGTTAGAAAATTTAATATTCAAATAATCACTCTTAAAAATCCTATAGTTGTAGGAAGGAACCTAGGCAAACATAGCATGGATGAGGAAATATCTATCAACATGTAATATCCTTCATTAAACCATAAAAAATCATAGATTCAAGAAAACACAACATAATTGATCAATCTATACTTAAATCTTCATGTTTTAACATAAAGATAGCATATTCATAAAACATAAGTTCTTTTGCTTAAAGCATAGAGTCTTAATCCATTTCTTGCAAGATAACTGTTTAAAACAAGATAAAAAGTTCTCAAAATAATGGCCTTTTAGAAGCTCATCATTCCCCCAACTAAACTATTGCTGGTCTCTAGTAATCATGAAGTTCAAGATCCTAGCCCGCACTCTCCAGTCAATAGGTGTCCTTTCACCTAGTTCATTCTTCACATAGTCAAAGTAACCATAATTTTCCTTGAGCTTCTTCTAGTGTTGAACTTTAGTAGTCATGTCATGATCTCCTACATTATCATTTACTGCTAGTAGTGGATGTAGGAGAATTTGGGTTGGTACCTTAATGGTAACCAATGTTTGCACTGATTTCTCCCCAAGTCAATATACCAAGGAATCCTTATTGTAGAAAAAGTTAGATTTTGTGGAGACTAGGGTTCTCTTATTTTTAAATCATATGATAATATAAACCATCACTTCCTTGAGGCAATGATTAGTGTTTCAATATTTTGAGATAAGTTTTGTTCCCAATTTGTAAATGCCCTCTCTCTGACTACACTCACCTTACCAAGTCCTACAAGATTTCCCAAAATAGAAATCCATTCCAGATATGTTCATCTAGAATATTGGACTTCTAGTCTCATGAACAAGGGTTTTGTCATCTCACTTTCCCTAAAGGGTGCAACTTTATGTTCTTTTCTTCTTTCATTTTGCATCCATGACATTGCTGCCCTTAACTATACATCCCCCACATACAAGATTGGGTTTCATTCAGTGTCATTAGACACTACTATATTGAGTAGATAAATTCACATAGTAAGTGTTTTAAGGCCATAGGAATAGATTGAAATGCATCATAAAATTCATGTGGAGTAGAGATAGAGGGGTTAAGTCCTTCCATAACTCTAGTTAACTTATATTTGGAAAATTGTTCTTTAATAACTAGAGCATATACTTGCAATGGAGACCTACATTCCATTAGCTTTGAAAATAATCCTGTAATTTTCTCAATTCTTCTCTTTAGAACTTCATTCTAATATGAACTTTGTTTCAACTGGAAGCTCTGCTCATTAATAATATGCTTTAATTTCTTTTTCTCCAAGTTCTATTAAGCTCTTTCCCATAATAGTTCTTGAAACAAATTAATTCTTGTAGACGAAGGTGTGAATAAATCTGGTGGTGGCGATGACTCATGATGAAAGAGGTCTATCCATTTAGACACCAATTGATGATTTTTGCTAACACTTTGTGGTTTAGAATACTCACTTTTTCTTATAAAAATAGTTGTTTCCTATTGGATTCTATGGCTATAGCAGCTAATGTGTTCAGCTCTTCTTCATCCAATTTTTCCAGAACTTCTTTAACAATTTTAGGTCTAAATTCTAGATGATTCTCTAAAGGGATTTTTGTAGAATCTTCACTAATGTCTTGTATAGGAAGGTCTTCTTCAAATGAATAAATGCTTTGAAAAATACAATTAATCATCCATTTAAATATTTTCCTCCCTCAACTAAATAAATGCATGGGTCCCACTAGGTCAGGAGAAGCAATAGTGAATAAATATAAACAATACCAGATCATAACAAAACATGAATAAAATAAAACACATGCAAAGTTATGTGGAAGGTACCTAGCAACTACTACAAGAAAGATGTTCTAAAATGATCATCAAAATTGATAGAGTGATCAGATGGAATGGTAAGATGGAAGAGAGAAAAGTGGAAGTGGAATGGATGTAAAGAAAGTACTTCAAAAAGAAGTGTTTATTATGAATGTCTTGATTAGAGTCAAGAACTAGTAGGAGTCAGGGTAGAAGACCTAGAATTGTTGTAGGAACTCTTCATGGCTAGTTAGTTGATGGTAAATCATGAGGAAATGCCAATTGACAACTAGTTGGAAGCAAATAGGATTCATGGTAGATAACTAAACTACATCATTTGGAAATATAGAAACAATCTCATAGGGTCCTAACCAGTGTGTTTGGAACTTTCCTAGATTATGCTGGTATCTTGAGTCATAAAGGAGTACACAATTTTTGATAACAAACATTTTCTATTTGATAAACTTATGATGCCATTGTTTCCTTTGATGTTGAATGAGCTTAGTATTGTGTAATGCAGATTCCCTCCATTCATCAAGATTGTTTAAACTCATGATTATGTCGTGTTGCACAATATTGAGTTCTATCCCAAGCTTCAAGCTAGTCTTCAATGTTTTGTATTCAAATTCAATAGGCATTATGACTAACTTACCATAAACAAATTCAAATAGAGTAAAATGAGTTGTGGACTTCCATGTGGTTCTATATGCCTAGGGAGTTTCAGGAAGGCATGTTGCCCAATCCTTCTGATGATCAAGTGCTGCAGTCTTGGTTAGAATATATTCTAGCTCCCTATTAGTAACTTCAACTTTACCATTAGCCTAAGGATGGTAAGGTCATAATTTACCATGCCTAATCTTATACTCCTTCATAAGAGCAGTTATCAAGTTTGATGTAAATTGAGTCCCTTGATTAGATATCAATTGCCTAGGAACACCAAATTGTGTAAAAGTGGATTCATACAAAAACTTTACCACATTGACATCCCTTAGGTGCTTCATGGGTTTGGCTTCCACCAATTTGGTGACATAGTCAGTGTACACCAGAATGTAGGATTTACCTTGTAAAGTAGGCTCAATGGGGCCTACAAAGTCAATCCCCCATTTGTTAAAGGGTGTGACCACTAGTTGAGGTTGTAGGGGTATTTCATATGAATTAGTGGGTCTTCCTATTTGTTGATACTTGTCACATTTATTTGTATATTTGGCTAAATCTTTGTGTAGGCTTGGCCAATAATACCTAGTTGCTAAAATTTTGAAGGTTTTCTTTTGGCTATAAAGTGACCCTCCATAGGGTTCATCATGATAGTCCTTCAAGACACCATATGTTTCATCTTCTCTTAGAAACCTACACATGACTTGATCAGGAATGTTATAGAAAATAAATCTAGCAATATGTGAGTAATTAAAAATCTTCTCTACTAGTAGCTTTCTTTCTTGGGAAGAGAAGTATACTAACATTTTACCTATGGTGAGGTAGTTAACAATAACTACATAGCATGGATTTTGTGTGGCCAATAGAAAAAGGTGCTCATTTGGAAAACTATTAGAAATGGCTACAGGATCATTAGGGAGATGCAACTAAGAGAGAAAGTTGGTCACCACATTGGTCTTACTAGGTTTGTCAACTATGGTGATGTCAAATTCTTGCATAAGTAATAACATCAAGCCAATCTTCCTAAAATTGCTGGTTTATTCACCAAATATTCTATAGTAGAATGGTTAGTGTGAAAAATATCTTATATCTAGTGATGTAATGCCTAAATTTTTTGTGAGCTTAAATAATCACAAGTATTCCTTTTCAGTGGCTATGTAAATGAATTTTGCACCTTGCAAATTTTTACTGATGAAATAAATGGCATGCTCAATGGATTTTACTTTCTTTCCTAGTACAACACCAATAGAATAGTCTAAGGCATCTATATGAATGTGAAAATGTAAGACCCAAATGGGTCCTATCAAAATAGGCACTATGGTAAGAACTTACTTAAGTTGTAAGAAGCATGTTGCACAGTCAAAATCCCAAACAAAAGTAGAATCTATTTTGAGTAGGTTGTAGTGAGGTGCTACAAGTTAACTAAAGTTTTTAATAAACCTTTTGTAATATCTAGCATGTCCTAGAAAACTTTTTACATCCTTCTTCTTCTCTAGTGTTGGTAAGGTACTAATAACTTCAATCATTGTTGGATCTACTTGGATGTAGTTTGATGACATGAAATGGCCTAGGACTACGCCTTCCTCCATCATCATAAAACATTTCTCAATATTTAAAGATAGGTTATAGTCCTAATATCTTTTGAGTATTGTTTCTAAATTTGGTTTTGCTTCTTCAAAAGTAACACTATATATAATAATGCCATCCATATAGATCTCCATATAGTCAGCAAAAATATCTTAAAAAATATTGATGACAACTCATTGAAATGGGGCTCAAGCATTGCATAAGACAAAAGTTAATACTTAATAGTAAAATGTTCTCCATGGGCAGGTAAAAGTTACTTTTTTCTCTATCTTATAGGGCTATTTGAATTTGATTATAACCACTAAAACCATCCATAAAATAAAAATACTTTTTAGTAGCTAGGTTGTTAGGGACTTGGTCTATGAATGGTAATGGAAAATGATCCTTCTTAGTAGCTAAATTAAGCTCCCTATAGTCTACACAAACTTTCCATATTCCTCCCTTCTTGGATACTATGACCAAGGGTGAGTCCCATTTTTTATCAGAGATGGGGTATAAAAACAACTCTTAGCAGTTTATACAATTCATTCTTAATAATATCTTTTAAGATTGGATTAACTCTCCTCTAAGGCTATCTAACAAGCTTCAAGTTAGGGCTGATGTAGATCTTGTGAGTTCATAGGATAAGGTCTAATCTTTTCATGTCCATGTAATCCCAAGAAAATGCATTTTGATTTTCTTGTAGTAAGTACAATATAGCTTCTTTTTGGGAGTGTGATAAGGCTTTATTTATATTTAGTTCCTTACCTAGACCAATTTCCATCTTAGTAACCTTATCAACCATGAATAATTGAGCAATAGGAGAAGAATCTATCTCATGAGGTAATAACAAATGGAGAAACTCTTAAGCATCTGAATTATTGAGTGAATTCAAAGGTGGTACAATGGTTTCTAAGATGCATTTAGCTTGAGAAAATATTGGAGATTATGTTCCATATTCATTCAAAATAATGGATGAAATTATTTCATCTTCTTCCCGATCAGCTATGAATGATTCTCTTCCTATTATCATCAACTGATGGATGGAATTGGCTTCTAGATTATCATCACCCAAGTCTAGCTAGACTACTTGGTCATCTAGCAAAAATGGTTGAGTAGGGGAGTATAAATTTAAGTTCTTGGTATGAACTCCATTGGACATTATCATCTTCCCAAATTGACAAGCTATATAAGCATCTGTAATTGCTAACCATGGCCTCCCTAAGATTAAAGGATATCCTCCCGTATTATCTTTTGGGGATAGAACAACAAAATCAATCGAATATTCCTAGGAATTTAGGGTGATATAAAATCTTCTATCATCCCATTTGGTCTAATGGTAGATCTATCAGTAAGTTCAAGGATGGTGAGTGTTTCTCTAAGGGAAACAATATGCAACTAAGATAATAACTCCCTTTTCATAACATTACTAGATTATCCTAATTCAACCAAAGTATTTTGAACTTGGATGCCATGAATAGTAATTGTAACCTCAGGACTCCCTGGGTCAGAGTATTTGGGTATAGCTAATTTCTCCAGCATTAAGTCAAACAATAGTCCTAGGACATGAATGATTTTTAGATCTTTCCTCTTCATTATTGGTTGCTTACTACATGCCACATTAACAGCTTTAGTATAGGCATGGACTTCTTTAATAGCATCCAACAATGATATTTTTATTGTCATCTATTTCAACTGATTAAAAAAATCAATGATTACATGGTTCTCTTTGGACTATCCTTTTTATATCAACCTATGGGGAAATTGAGGTTCTCTAGCTATAGGAGAGGTATGTTGATCTGATTCATCTCTATGCTTATTTAGAGGATCCTCAACTTTAGTGCTTATAGTTTCTTGGGGTGTAGGAAGAGTGGTGCCTTATCTTTAGTGAATATCATTCAATGAGATGGCATAGCTTTGTTGTTGAGTCTAATGTTTAGTATTTTTTGGATTTGGGTTAGTTTGAACTAGTAGTAGGGTACATTTGGAAAGAATATTAGTGGATATAGGAGGAGGCATTAGAGCTTTCTATTGAGTTGGTGACAATATGGTTGGTTGACTAGACTGGGGACTCCAATTCTAAGGTTGTTACCAACCTTGCTAGGGATGGTGCTAACCCTAGTGGGGTTTTTTCCAACCCTACTGTGGTTGCTACCAACCATACTAGGGTTGTTTCCAACTATGATTTCCACTAAAACAAATATTTTGATTTTTTTTCAATTGATTATTATTATGATAAATTTGAAGATGATCTTGTGGTATACATTTTCTTTGAGCTCATGGCCTCCTTTGAGCAACATAGAGTACCTCTCCATTTTCATCAACGGATTTGAACTCAATTGACATTGGTTATGTCTCCATAATTGCAACAAACTTACATCTATAGTTATTTTTCTTTTCTCTACAATGTGGATAGTGTTTAGTCAACATGGCATCAACTTCATCTTTCTTTCTTCGAGCTTGCATTGTGTCCAACTGAGTGGCTACATTGTTAATGATGTATTTCTTGGAGTTTAATAGAAAATTAGATAACTCCATTTTGGATACTACTAAACTACCATTGGACTTATGTGGTAGGTCTCTAATGCCCCTACCTTTCTTCATAGTAGCTCTAAAATAGTTTAGGCATTTACTTTGTATCTTAGTCCAAGTCTTTTGAGTAATGTCCCTTCCCACCATAAGGTCTAGAGCTTCAATGCTTCCTTCAGGTACAACTCTTAGAAAAATATGTTTCTTTGACTCCTCATTCAATTGATGTTGTGCATTACACTGTAGATTAAACATAAATTGAGAAACATAGTCTTCCAATGTTTTATCATCCTTTTGGGACATTTTGAAAATGGCACCCCCCTTTAAATCCCAACCCTTGTAGTATTCCTTATACTTTTTGAGAAATAGATTGCTCATTACAAGCCAATTTTCTACAACATTGGTACTCAACCCCATGAACCATCTCAGTGGAGCTTCTTTGAGGGCAGAAGGAAACAACTTAAATTTGTGGGCATTAGTTGTATAGTCATAGCTTCTACAGAGTATGTCAAACTCAAAGAGAAAGGTTTTAATGTCTTTAGTGATTAAGCCATAAAACTTAGGAAGTGCAGCAACAGGTATGTTTTTCAAATTTAGGTTACCTTGCTAAGGAGGGATAGGAAAGGGAAATATTTTTTGAGGTTGAGGTTGAGCCATTTCTAGAGGAGGTATTATGAATGGTGCTTGATATATGACAAGAGCAAGTGGATTATCCTGATATTCAATTTTGGCAAAGAGATCATTCAGATACAAGGATTCACAAGAGGATGAGGGTATTCATTCTTAAACAACGGTGAATGGATTTTCAAAAGGTTCTTCTTCACTCTCACTGTGTGGTTCTTCATGTTCAGGATTAAAAATGTCTTCCTAGGTATTCTAGGGAAGAAATCTCTTGAAGGGGTCTCTTATTCTATGCATGTAAAGTAGTATGAAATCTAATCTAATATAATGACTTTAGGGTTGAATTAGATTGACATCTTCCATAGAAACCATGCCAAAAATGTCCAATCAGCTAAATACCTTAGTAATAAAGGATTGGAAAACCTCCTATATTGACACAATGACTAGACTAAATCATGTATTTTCCTAAGAATAACATATTTACTTCATTTTATTTTCCAAGCTGGGAGTGTAAGCTTGAGATAGTGACTAAAAGGTATATGCTCTGATTCCTCTTTAAGTCATTACAACTACAATAAGAAAGAAGTGTTGAAGGAAACTAAGCTAGGAACTAAAATGAAATTGTCCTTCAAGCTTAGAGTAATGCCTTAAATGGTAAATCTATTTAAACACATATGTTGCAAGAATAGTTGAATGATTCTATCATCAATGGCTATAGGAATAGTAGAAGTATACCTTTCAAGGAAACAAAATAAGAAAGGAAATCCATTCTAACAAAATAGTTCACTCAACAAGTGAGTCCCCTTGGATGCGTGAACAGAAAACAATCAGGTACGAATGTGTAAAATTAAAATTTGAATTCTATTCATTCATAATAAGCAATTACATTTGAAAACAAGATTCTACTCTAGTGAATAGAATAATCTACTCTATTTCCCTCTAGTCAAAACCAGTAAAAGATCAAAATCAAAAATCCCTTGCCAACGTTACAATAGAAATTATTTAAAGGAAAGCTTTAACAACTTGCTACTCCTATGATCACTCCATCAACAAGGATTAATTACAAATCATAAATTTTATAATATAAATTCTGTTCATTGCATTTTAATTTCCCCAAGAATATACATAATTAAGGAATATATCTTTTTGAATCATCATAATAGGATTCACATCATGATATATTACTATGGTTATTCATTAATCATCTACTTTTCTTTGACTTTAGTGGTGAAATATTGTCTTCAATATTCATGGAAATACAGAGCATGAAATGCAACAACTTCTACATACATGCATTTATTTCATCATCAATGTTAGGAAAAGTAATGTTCATATTATCACTCTTGCAAATCCTATGGCTAGAGGAAGGAACCTACCCAAACATAGCATGGATGAGAAAATATCTATCAATATGTAATATCCTTCATTAAACCATTAAAAAAACCATATAATCAAGTAAAGATAGTATAATTGATCAATCTATACTTCAATCTTTAGGTCTTAACATATAGATAGCATATTCATAAAACATAAGTTCTTTTTCTTAAACCATAGAATCTTAAATAGTTTCTTGCAAGATAACTATTAAAAGCAAGATAAAAAGTTCTCAAAATGATGGCCTTTTAGAGGCTCATCAAGAGGTAGTAACCTTGCAATAAGAAGATCTAATGGAGGAAAGAATGGAATGAGAAGACACATTGTGTGTTACAAATGTGACAACTTTGGACATATTGCTAGAAATTATAGAGCATCTATTAACTAACCTAGACCTAAATTTGGAAATAATGCACCAATATGCCAACTATGTAACAACTTTTTTCATATAACAAGATTCTATAAAATGGACATGAGGAACAACACAAGGAATGCAAATTTTAGAAGGAACATGAACAAATATGCTAGAAGAAATGACAACACAAACGATACTTAGAAAGGTAGTAAAAGAGAACATGTAGAATTATTTAAAGAAGTATTTGTTAAAGCCAGAGATCCATCAATTTCACATGTGATGTTAGAGGAGTATTCAAATGAAGCATCTAAAGGTAGATTAAAATCATATATAGAATTTGATTCATCCTACTTGAATTAAGCACTTTTATAAAAGCAACAAACATCAAAAAGGTAGAAGAAATGTTAAGGAAAGAGTTCAAGTATGTGCAATTAATATGAGGTACAACATGATGTGCTCTAGATATGGTAAAGTGTGAAATATATTTGGAGTTCATATGTAGTAAGATGAAACAAAACAATATTAGTAGTAAAGAATGAATAACTTTTTGCAGATTGTGTACTTGTGCAATTATTGTAGTAGGTAAATGAAAATAATTTATCGATCATAATTGATAGTTTGAGTAATTTGAATGTGTAAATATTTTAGGAGAGGATTAAGATTGAATCCAAGGAAATCAAAGCATCATCAAAGTGAATTCATCCATAAACCCTATTTCTACAAAGTAAAGGTATTTTACGAATTTTGAAAGTTTAAGTTGTGAATTTGAGTTGAGAATTTGTAGTAGAGATGGATTGACCTTGATTCATATTGTTGACGATGAGGAAAAATCTAAGCTGAAGATAAAACTTTTACAACCCTTAGAAGATGATCCTAAGAAAGCATTTTTAATTATTCCAAATAGTGTTATATTTGGAAAACATTAGCAGTTACCGTAAGAGTAAGTTTGAAACAATAGGAAAAGAAAATGTGGAAAAAAGAATTAATCATGTTTACAACCAAGATGTGAGGTTTAAAAGTGGATATGATCATCTTGAACATAATGAGTTGATTTTTTTTTTTTCACATTATTTTAATAATGAGGATTGAGTAAAGATAATATTGAGTAGAATTCATGATGGATAGTTTTGGTCAGGAGATAATGTAGTAGATATATCAGCTATCTTAAGTCATGAAGTGATTGGACTATGAAATGACAGTTCAATACCAGTAATGAAAATAATTTAAAGAAACTTGTGTTGGAGAGAGATAAATCTAAGTATAATGGGAGAGGGATTGTGATAAATAATATTAGGCAATATGATGCAAGATTCATATGAAGATTTATGGCATCAAAGATTTTTGCTAGTTCTAAAAAGGATGACATGGAAGTAGGTTTTATCCATGTAGCATATAAGATGTGTACTGAGAAAGTAAAATTTAATGTGTTTGAGATCTTAAGAGTGTAATTAGTTAAGAATTTGGAAAGGATTAATAAGGTGAAGAATAGTCAAATCTAATTTAGTTCACTGATAACTTACATGTTTTTCCACTTGACCAAAAGATATTCCATTCTTGTCTATGATTGACTTGCTGAACAATGGTAAGTATACTATGGAAAAGATAACCAATCTTTATAGAAGGTATCCTATTGATAATATTGAGATCAATGTGGACCTAATTATGGAAACCTTCCAAGATGAGATGAAGTAGAGGTATAGGATTCCACCCTAAGCAATTATAAGAAAATTCAAGAATGACATATGCTTAATGGTTGACACTGACTTTACATACATAGATCTAGTAGAACCTATAATGTTATATATAAATTCTTTGAGATATGAGGTTGATGAGGAGTGAATTGAAGGATATGTGGAAATAATTCTTAAGTCAAAAAGGGATGAAGAATTCAATAGATTTGGAACATTTGAAGAGATCATGCAAATGACTAATCAAGTGCAACTTGAGAAGTCATCAAAGAAAAAGGTTAAAGCAACCATTATGAAGATTGGGGAAGAAGACCAAGTGACCTTTGAAGAAGTGAAAGTTTTTAGAAAAATAGTGGTAGGGATGAAGAAGAGTTGACAAGAAGGTATCATGCTTGTGACACCTCTTGTAGCAGTGACACCATTAAAAGGTATAACTATTGTAGAACCTCAAACAATAGCATCAAAAATTCCTTACATAGATGTGGCACAAAAGAAACCACAAAGAGAACCTACTATTCAATCGATGGAATCTAATGAAGAGGAAGAAGATGCAAGGCTTTTGGAAACAAGGAGAAAGTTAGCTAGATTAGCTGAGATCAAACAAGAGCTCATAAAGATACATAAACAAAAAAGAGTGAAACAGGTTGGACTAGTTTTTCATGTATCAAAAATTTCTAAAATATTCTAGTGAAATTATAGTTCTTTTTTAGTATTAGAGTTGTATACTCTTGACTCTCTTTTTTCCCTTGAAGATTAATCCCTGATTTTTTGTTGTTATTCAAATGTTAATTTTTTCCCCAAATTATCCTTGAGCTAGGTTTACATGGTATTCATTTTGAAGAAATGCATGGGAAATTTCTAAAAACCTTTTGAAAACCCTTTTTATATTTTCCTAAGTACCCCTTTAATATTTGTTGAGTTACTTTAACTTACTTCAAGTCTTAATCTACAATTATAACAAAGATTTTATTTTAAATATTATGTAGCTTATATTTTATGTTTGAAAATCAACCAAGTCATTATGGCCCTTGATCTTCCTTAAGATCAAGGGTTGTATCTTTGTTGCTAACGGAAGCTGCAAGGTTTTTATCAAAAGGTAGATAAACAAAGGTTGTTATGTCACTAAGGAAAGTTTATTGTTCTTTATTCTTAGCAACATAGTGGCATGGGGACATGTGGCTACGTGGGCCATTTTTCCTTATAGCTAATGGGTGTGTCAGAATGAGATGACAATTTTCCATGTCCCATTTGTATCACCTAATATAGTAGTGCAAATTCAACACTAACTAATAATGAAAGCATTAACACAACTAAATACTTAATAGTTTTGATAGGACCAAGGTTATCAACAAGAAAGAGGGAAAACCAAGAATGGTAAGATCCTTATGGTATAACCCATGATGAAGTGGATATATCCCTAATGGATGGAGATGTGTGCTCATGGTGTGCTCAAGCTTCCAATGGATGGGTAATTATCAAGTGTGTACATGAATCAAGGTTTCAACAATGGGGTTATAGATTAGATTTCAGCATTATGACAATATTTTGGTAGTTTCAAGGCTCTCAAAATAGCATTATAACTTTTCATAAAATTGGATGATGGATTGTGAGAGGGGAGGTTTTTATTTATAGGACAAGGGGTAGTAAAATGGATGTCAAGGATGCAAGGATGGAAGAATGGTGAGGGAGGACTAAGATGCTTCCAAAGGGAAGTACATGGAGTGTGCTTGTTTAGAGCCAATAGGAAAGTGACACTTGTCACAAGGAGGATGAGTGTGAGAGGATAGGATAAGGGTTGGTCAAAGGAAGTAAAGATGGAGATTGAGTGTGTAAGAGGGATGTAGGAGTCATAAAGGAGGATGTAACAATCATTAATGGCATGTAAGAGCCATTAATGCTCTTGGATGGGGATGGAAGAGGATAAGGGAGATATTTTGATTTTAGTTTGGGTTAGCAAGTCTTAACCCTTGCTTAAAGTTGTGCACATTTTTAGGAGGCAGATTAGGATTAGCTAAGAAGGTGGGTTAGGGGGCAAGTGGCTTAGCTTTGATGGGATGGGTTAGTTAGGTGGCTATGTGAGGTTAGTATGGGTGAATGGGTTGGATTAGGGATAAAGGTAGGTTTTAGGAATGTTTTAGGGGTTTAGATATTTTATTAAATGATTTATTTAATAAAATAGGGATATGGGATTAAATTAAATATATTTGAGAATTTATTAATTTAATAGAGGAATAGGGATTTAATTGATAAGTTGATTTTGGGTAATCATTTGATTTTATCAATTGGACTATAGTTAATTTAATTAATTAATTAACTAGGGGATGACAAATAATTAATTAAATAATAAATATTTAATCAATAATGTCCTAGGAGATGACTAAATATGATTACCTAGTGAAGTAATTAGATTTAGGTGTTTACATTTTTCCCCTCTTTGATGTGGTGTGAAAACAACACTATTTTAAAGAAGTTTGAATATAAACAACATAAAGAAGACTTGTTAAGGTAACATGGTTGCCCTAGCTTTGAGTAGAAGAGGAGAGAATGGATTGGGTGATTCCCCCTCAAAAAGGCAGTGGGGAAAGAAGGCAAGGCCCAACGACTTCTTCAAATGTTGCAGTTAGCCACGATGAGCAAGAGGACTCTAATGGATAAAAGAGGGGGGGAAGGGGGAAAAAAAAAGAAAGCTAGGGAAAAAGAGAATGTAGAAGGGGAAGAGAGGTGATTTAGGGCATCCGAGGGGGCTATAGGAGGCTTGGGGGGCTAAAAGGGTCATTTGGTTTCACATAGATGAGGAGATATTGCTACTAGGAGCTCTGATCTTGACAAGATGATCATTGTACAAGGCCAACTAGAGCATCAATCAAATGTGATATGATGAGTACGAATACAGCAGACACCAGATCATTTAGTAGGGTCAAATACCATTCTTGCATTTTTAATTTTAAGTAGTTATAGCATTCCTATAAAGTAGAAAGCTTGATTCTATGGACATGAGTCTGGCAAGATTGCAATAGGGATCAATGGGATAATGATCCTACAAAAATAGCTATGAGTTAGGGGTAAAGTAGGCTTAGGAAATATATTTCTTAGGATCATGAATTTTGTTAAGGATTTACAAGAGGATTGTAGTTGGGGTAGTGGGAATGCAATCCTGCTAGAAAAATGTGAATTTGACAATGGGAATGCTATCCTGTGGCATGGGTTGGGTCAAGCCAAGAATGAGATAGGGTTTAACTGGTAGGAGAAGGTACAAGTGTGATCCCATAAGAACACTGGGTAGAAGGATCACTAGAGTTAGCCAGTGTAGGAATGCACCAATGGGAACACGGGTTAGACAAGCTAAGGGGTCAAAAGTTAAAGAGAAAACCTGTAAGAACATTGGTCTGTGAGATCATGAGTTTGTGAGAATTTGAGAGAACGCAATTAAAAGGTGGGTGTTTAAGTTAAGGGATGAAAATTATGAAAAGGAAAATTAAGGTGTGAATGGTTTTTTGTGTGCAATGGTCTATGGACACTCTAGTGTCACGTGAGCGATGGGCAGCCGTACTACATGTTGGAGAGTAGCTAACACCAATGGATTCATCTAGGAATGAGGGCATTAGCCTAGGATATTTGGCAAGGTTTCCCCATACATGCACTTATATGGAAATGGTGACAACATTGTATGAGCAGTGGCACAAAAAGACAGGCACATTCCACCTACCTATAGGGGAGATGACTATGACACTAGGGGTGAAAGTAAAAAGCAATGTCACCTTTTAGGCCAACTTATCAAAACAACTAAATTTAAGTATTTCTATCTAAAAATCATTTTTTTTCAAATATATGATCTTGATAAATTTATTCTAGCTAAGTTATATATGGTCTCACACTTTTTCAATTGGAAATGTCTATTAAATACATGTTTTATACTAGTTAGTATCAAATTACTAAAGAAATAAAATTATTTCAAAAAAATGGCATTTTAATAACTCTTACTAATTTTTATTATATTTTTTAATAACCTATAAAAACTATTTTATAGAGCTCAAAGTCAATAATATTCTCATATAGAGTTCATAGTGTTTTAATTAGATATAGTATATTATAATTTTAAAAATTTACAAGTATGTATTTTAACACTCAAGAAGATGTCAATTTTGAGAAAGAAGAAAATATCAAAACATGTTAGAAAAACTTAAAAATTATATGGCATTCTAGAGGAGAGAGTCCTCTTCCAGAATCTATAATTTTTGTTTTGGTTGGACTAGATTTATTTTTAAAATGTGGTGGGAGATGAAAACTATTGATTTGAATAAGTTGAAATTTGAATCATTATAAAAGAGAAAATATAGGTCAAAAGCTTTTTTTTTTTTTTGATTGTTCTAGCTACATATGTTATCTATAACATAATCTAAGATCAAAGGGAAATAACTTTGTTTCCATGTAGTCTTGTGGTGGGAAGTAGACCCCTAATTTCTAGCATTTTTTAGCAACCAAAAAGTTATCTTAAAAAAAAGGAAAATATATCATTTCTTTTTCCAAATAATTATTAAAAATTATAATCCTATACTTTATCCATTTCTACACATTTCATTAGTTTACTTCATTTTAAAATTCTAAATAATAATACTAGTTCTATGTCATTAAAGGTAAATAGATATACTTTTGTTAGCCTTTTACTTTGGAAAAGGGAGACACAGGTTTGTGCTTTTACCCCTAGATGATGTGTATAGGATATTTATATTACCAGTGATGGGGACAAGAGAGATGACTATAGAGGTAGTGGTGCAAGGCCTTATAGGGTGAAGCTTTGCATTTCAAATTTGAAAATGGTAGTTTGCACTGGATGAGCACTTGGACCTAGTAGCCACAAAGAGATAGATTTATTTATATGTGTTGGGGCTAGTATTAGGGTACATTTCCCCAGATACAAGTGGGGCAGGAGTTACCTTGGTACTAATACTAGTGATTATGTGGATAGTGGATGTGAGGGTCTTGGTAGTGTGGGGGTCATTGATGCTAGCATAGTTATACTAGGATTTGCATTAGATTGTATATCAAGGAGCAAGATGGCAAGGGAGGAGTATAAGGTTCCCCACATTATTACATTTGGGCATGGGAGCACATCATGGCATTCAGGCCAATCAGACAAAGGGATGGATAGGTGGATGAGCTAGTGGCATACAGCTCGGGAGAGCCTTTGACCTACCACCATATAAAAGATTTGGACTACTGGCAAGTCTAGATTGATGATCAAGGTGGTTGTATGGAGACCATATATGCGTCTGGTGCCATGGGCAAAGGAGGGATAGTATTTACTATATACCATGTCACCACATTTTATTTTTTGGCAGTGGGAGTATATAGTTGAGTAGTATCAGCCTGATACGGTGCTGCAAAAGTTTGGATGGGTTCACATGGTTCTAGGAGAGATGAACTAGTACAAGCGAGTTACTCATGAGCTAGTGTCTATGTATGGGCCAGCACTACAAAGAGATGGGTTTCTTTAGGCTTGATGAGAGTTAAATCCATAGCATTGGGATTGGTTTGGTAGGGTACTAGATGCAAGCTCCACATAGGAGTACTGAGACTAGTTCTAGTGACTGAGACTAGTAGGCCAAGCATAGGTTACTAGGGTTGCGGTGGTGGTAGGGGAGATAGCCCAAGTAGCTAGACACGGTAGATATGTGGCAAGAGGGTTACGACAACAAGTTGAGGCTATGGCACAAGAGGGGCCAGTTAGGTAGAGGCTAGCAGTGGAGAGGGAACAAGGGGTAGAAGAGGAGCATAGGTCATAGAGGCCCATAGGTTGGGGAAATGGTAGTGGTGGAGGTGGCTAATCTATAGGGGGAGGGGATGATGAATGGGTGGCCTGATACATGTCCCTACAATAGACACATGATGCTACTAGTCAGTTGTTGCAAGATACTCAGCAACAGAGAGATTAGCTTAGGATAGAGTGGGATCAACTATGATAGGAGCATGATGTGGTGTAGGGATAGGTGGATAGGTCAAGGATAGAGGTGGGGACACTATGGGTGGAGATTGGGTGGATGGAGGGGAGGTTAGATATGGTGAACTTGGAGAGGTAGGTAGTATAGGTAAGGTTGGATGTCGTGTAATAGGAGGGGGATAGACTAGTTGTGGAGGTGGTGACCCTAAGAGCATGGGTGGTGATCAGTGGAGGGACAGAGGAGTTGAGGAGGTTGCAGGGAGAGGTGGAGGAGTTGAGAGAGAGAGAGAGAGAGAGAGAGAGAGAGAGAGTTGAGTTTTATTGGGGGAGGTATCATACAATAGTCCTAGTAGATCAGATTGAGCACTATAGGCATGTCAGGACAGCTAGGACCCACATCAGGATGCAGGAAGGATGGGGGAGAGTGAATGGATTATGGGGGGATTAGAGAGGATAGATGGGTCCTAGCACATAGGGAAGACCCACAGGATAGGGCAGAGCCAGAGGTGAGACAGGGGGATGGGTTTGAGGAGAGATGAGGTAGAGAGCTCTAGTATAGGAGGAGGACAAATGAGGCCACCACCTCCACTACCACCAATGCTAGGGGCAAAGAGGGACATGGATGAGGGCCAAGATAAGGAGGAGACTGATGAGGGAGACCAATGATATTCTTGTTACACTGGGTGTTGATTATGTTTTTTAGCTGTATCGGTGGATGTATTTTTATGGGCACAGACCTAATGTATTTATACGTATGATATAGATACTACATATCTGGACTATGAGGGACTCTGGTATTTTTGTAGGGGGGTGATTTATTCATTTTTTTTTGTGGATGAGATATATGTGTGTGTGTGTGTGTGTGTGTGTGTGTGTGTGTGTGTGTGTGTCTATATATGTATGTATGTATATATGTATGTATGTATATATGTATGTATGTATATATGTATGTATGTATATATGTATGTATGTATATATTATGTATGTATATATGTATGTATGTATATATGTATGTATATATATATATACATACATATATACATACATACATATATACATACATACATATATACATACATACATATATACATACATACATATATATACATACATACATATATGCATACATACATATATACATACAAACATATATATACATACATACATATATATATACATACATATATATACATACATATATATATATATATACATATATATATATATATATATATGTATATATACATAAATGTATATATACATACATATATATATACATATATATCAGATCATTTTTGGGGTGGGATATGGATGTATGGACTCTGATGTTATGTTTATGTTTACTATGTGGATGTTGATATATGATTAGATTTAGATGAGAGATTGATGTGTTTGTATGGAGGATGTGATGGGTGATGAGGGATATGATATTGCTGACAGTTTGTGATGTAGGGTAGGATGTGCTTAGATGATGAGATTTGTTTTGATAGTACTAATATATTGATGATGTGGGGGAGGATTTTCTTTGATGATGTGACTTGTTTTGATAGTGTAGGATATGATGTGATTTGTTTTGATAGTGATAATGATAGTGTTTATAATGATGAGTATGTTAAAAAGAAACTTTTTAAACTATGATAAAAATATGATAAAATGAACAAAAATGAGGATAATGATTTTTAAATGAACACAAACTAAGATAAAATGAATGTAAGTTTTATGATGATGGCACATAATTAATGTGAACACAAACTAAGATAAAATGAATGTGAGCTTTATGATGATAGCACATAATTAAAATGAACAAAAAAACAAAGATAAAATGAATGTGAGCTCTATGATGATGGCATATAATTAAAATGAACACAAACTAAGATAAAATGAATGTGAGCTTTATGATGATGGCACATAATTAAAATGAACACAAACAAAGATAAAATGAATGTGAGTTTTATGATGATGGCACATAGTTAAAATGAACACAAATTAAGATAAGATTAATCTGATGACTAAACTCAAAGTTTGGAGGAGAACATGTGAGAAGTGAACTAAAGATTATGATGATAAAACATGAGAAATATATTGAAAATGTGATGAAAGAACTAAACCTATGATGGGGAAGTATGATAAGATAAAGCCAAATTATAATAAGGGTAAATGAACTTAATCTATGATAATGATCTATGATTAAAGAATTAACTTTAAAATATAAGAGATACTGACTCTTAAGAATATGATGTTGGAAAATAAGTAACCAACAAACTCATAGTCAGGACGATAGGGAATAGGATGGGTGAACTTAGAACTAGGATAATGAACTATGATAAAGAATGTAATATGATGGTGAAACCTTAGCTAAGGGATGAAAAGGTTGTAAGAGTATGATAATGAAGATAGCTAAATGTTAGATTCTAATGATGGAAATGGATTGGGCTTATGAGATGATATGGTAGGAATGATATGAAAGGTAATGTAATGGGAAAATAGATGTGGGGAATAGGGGTACTATGCAGCATATCACTGATCAGTCATGACCTTGGTTAGGGGATAGGAACAATATACACAACTTTAAATAGGACATGTATAGAAGACTCAAGGGGATGGCAATGAATAGGGGATCGGGATGATGGGGAAAGTTTAGATCATGGGGGACAAGAGTGGTGAGGTAGTCTGGGTAGAGAGGATAGGAGACTAAGAGAATGTGTAGGAGAGAGAGAGTATGAAGGTGTACATGGGGGTGATATGAACATGTAATTCTTTGTATGGGAGAAAATGATGAGACTGAGGGGATATACTAGAATCTTGAGAGTGGGGTACCTCATAAAGAAGTACCACCATGTAGTGTGAGCACTTTATTTGATATAGGAATAAATAGGGATTTTCCAAGGTTACTAAGAATGTTAAGGCCTTTTCCCCAATATTACATAGGATTGACTCAAACAAGCATGCAAGGATTGCCCCAGCATCACACATGAGTTCAAAATAAATCAAGGTGGAAATGATGTTGGGTGATCCACAAGAAAATGATATTTCCCAACTACATCATGTGATCAAAAATGAAAACATGTTTGGAATATGCAAGGGTGATATCTGACTAACTCACAAGCTAGAAAAAGATAGTGGTCAAAACCATGCTTTTGATTTGCCCCAATCAAAGCATGTCATGATATGGAAGACCGTGGTGACCATAAGGAGGGAAAAACTAAATCACATCGAAACAACCTACCAAAATATATAAGAACAAACCAAAAGAAAGAACAAAATCTAGACTAAAGTAACCTTTTTCCAAAGAGATCGAGATGACTGGGTACTTCTGGTCCAATGTTTGGGACAAGGATGGAAGCACTTTGTAAGGATTTAGTGATAGTATGGTTAGGATGGTGACAAAAATTGGTAAGAATACATTCCTATAGACAACTAGCAAAGGAGGCAGGGCCTCAACATAAGACTTGAAAATATACAAGTATGACTATACAATGGGTGACTCAGGAACATATGATAGAATACAATAGCGGGAATGTGTATGATAGGGGAAAGCTTAGGATGAGGAGATAAGATTGTTGTAATAAAATTATTGTTACATAGGTAGGATACATAAAGTACTACTACTATTACAAGGATATGATACATAGGATACTACTATTTTTACAAGCATATGATACATAGGATACTGTTGTTTTTACAAGGATATGATACATGGGATACTACTATTTTTATAAGGATAGGCTACATAGGACACTACTATTGTGACAAGGATATGATACATAGGAATGGTATAAAGAAAAGCTACACCTAATAGTACACAAAGAGTACAAGGATAAGATACACCAACTATGATACATGTGGTAGGATACAAGGATAGGATAGATATATGAATTATAGTTATAATATAGGATATAGATAGGGTGTTCAAACCAATGGATGTTGAAAGGTGATATCATGAGGTGTGTGGGAGTGTGAATAGTAAAACAATGGGGAACACCTTGGAAAAATGGGGAGATGGGTGATGAGGTGCAATGGGGTGATGGGGGAGATGTATGTCATGGATAGATAATAAAAAGGCTAAGTACACTTGGGCACCTAATTGCAAGGTTTTCACTAGGGTGCCTATCCAAGGCACTTGAATTACCAAGTTTTCACCATTGGATGCTTGCTTTTCTTTACCTAATTTATATAGTGAGGATCTTTTAGGTGTAGAATTTCTTGAGGTGTATAATGGTGGTGGGATCATTTAGAATTTCACCTTCAAGTGTGGATAGCTAATAGGTCCCTAAGCCAAAAGATGCTATAAGCTTGTAACGACCAAGCCACATGGGCTCGAACTTGCCTTTCTTTTCTCGATCATCTTGGACCTTTAGGTTTTCTTTGAGGACCATGTCTCCCTCTTGAAAATGGAATGGATGGATCTTCCTATTGAAGTTTCTCTTGAGGTGATTCTAGTAGACCATGAGGTGGTCATAGGCCTGTTACCTTTTTTCATCAAGTAAGTTGAGCTGGGTAAGTCTAGCTACTCTGTAATGTTCATCAAATATCTAGCCTAACAAAGAAATGCAAAGGTATGGGAATTCAACCTCAATAGGTAATACTACTTCAGCACCATAAACCAGGGAGTATGGAGTTGTGTCCTTAGATGTATGGAATGAGGTGTGGTAGGCCCGTAGGACATGGTTGATCTATAAATGCCAATCACGGTAGGATTAATTGACAACTTTCTTTAGGATTTTGATTAGGGTTTTAGTAGTTGCCTCTACTTGACCATTACCTTGTGGAAAGTATGGGCTAGAAAAATAGTGATGGGTATGAAGAGAATTGCACAATTCCTCCATATTGAGATTTTAAAAATTACCTCCATGGTCAGTAAAAATGGTAGTTGGTATGCCATAGCGACATATGACATGATATAGGATAAATTTAGATACTTGAACTCTTGTGGTAGTGGCAAGGGGGATTGCTTCTACCCACCTTGTGAAATAATCGGTGGTGGTGATTATCCACTTGTGTCCTTCTAAAGGGAGACATGTGATAATACCAACAAGGTCAAACCCCCAATAGGCAAATAGCCATGGCGGTGCAATAGGTTGTAGATCCTGAGCTAGGGCTTGAATGAGATTAGCATGTTGTTGACATCATAGGCATCATTTCACAAAGTTTCATGCATCATGCTCTAGAATAGGCCAATAATACCCAACCCAAGGATTTTCTTAGCTAGAACTATTCTGCTCATGTGAGCACCACAAAGTCTAACAAGTACCTCCTTGAGAGCCATTGTAGCCTCATTTTGGTCTAAACATCAAGAGAGAGTATCATGATAATCACAATGAGATAGGGTTTGAGTGATGATAGTATAATGAGAAGCTCTATGAATAAGGTTCTAGTGTTGGGTTCATGTGAGGTGGGGAGATATGATGTCATTTTGCAGGTAACAGTGGATTTTGTGGTACGATGGCAATTGGGGACTAACCAAGACACACACCCCTTGTTGATTCATCATTCGTGTATGCAGTCTCGTGTAGTTGCTCAACTAAGAATTCATACTATGTAGCCTCCTGTGGGATCTCTAAAAGTGAGCCAATAGTGGCCATGGTAACCACAACTTTGTTTTGCAACTAGGGTATCTATAAGAATTGTATCTGAGTAAAATGTTACCTCAATTCATCTACCAACTCCTTGTAAGGTTGTAGCTTGTCATCCTTGGTTTGATATTCATCTAGAACCTATTTGATGATGATTTGTGAATCTCTGAAGACCTTTAACACTGTGATGTTTGAGTTGATTGCTATTTTGAGTCCCTCAATAAGGGCCTCATACTTGGAGATGTTGTTGTTACACTAAAACTATAGTTTAAAATATTTAGCAATGTAATCTCCCTGAGGTGTGACCAAGAGTATGCCAACTTTAGAGCCATGGGATGTGTAAGATCTATCAAAGTATAACTTCCAAGAGGGTTGTTCATCTATTAAGTAGAGTTTCTCATCTAGAAATTCCATAATGAGGGGGTGATCTGTAGCCAAAGGTGCATCTGCCAAGTGATCAGCTATAGCCTTTCTTTTGAGAGCCTTCTGGTCAATATATTGGATATCAAATTCACTAAGAAGTATGACCCATTTAGCCAGATGCCCTATAAGCATCATACATAAGAATATATACTTTAAAGGATCAATCTTGGATATGAGTTGCACATTGTGGCTTAACATGTAATGACAGAACTTTTTAGTAGCAAAGAGTACAACTAGGAAAGCCTTTTCCATTGGTGTATAATTGATCTCACATCCTACTAGAGTATGACTGATGTAGTAAATAGCCCTTTCCTTGCCTACATCATCAAGTTGTGCTAGAAGAGCACCTAGTGTTGTTGGGGTAGCTATGATGTAGAGTATTAGTGGATGACCTTCAACTGGAGGAACCAAAATTGGTGGATTAGCCAAGTATTTCTTTACTAGTTAAAAATTGTGTTGGAAAATAGGGTCCCACCATAAATTCTGGTCTTTTTTACTTAAATGTGTCAATGGTTGACACTTTTCAGTGAGTTGTGAGATAAATCACTTGACTGATTGCAAATTTCCTAGAAGAGAGTAGAGTTGTCTGAGTGTTTTAGGAGGAGCCATATCCATGATGACCTTGACCTTCTTAGGATCAATCTCAATACCACTCCATGATATAATGAATCTGAGGAGTTTTTCGAAGGTAACACCGAAGACACATTTCTTAGGATTGAGCATGAGATGATATTTAGCCAATTGATTAAACACTTCCTTGAGATGAGACAAGTGATCAAGGGCATTAAGAGATTTGACTAAAATATCATCCACATAGTCTTCAAGAGTTTTATGGATGAGGTCATGGAAGATGACCATCATGGCACTCTAATATATTTCCCTAGCATTCTTTAACCCAAATGGCATCATGTTATAATAGAATGTCCCCCAAGGGGTCGTAAATGTTGTCTTATGTTGGTCTTCCTCTACTATCTAAATCTAATTCTATCCAAAGAAACCATCCATGAGTGATAAGAACTCATGGCCTGTAGTGAGATCAATAATCATGTCTATGTTTGGTAATGGGAAATCATCTTTTTAATAAGCCTTGTTAAGATCTCTGAAGTTTGTGTAAATTATGATATCACCAAAAGGTTTTGTGAATAGCAACATGTTGGAGATTTGTTCTAAATAGTCAATCAGACAAATGATCTTTGCCTCTAGCAATTTTTCTAACTCTACTTTAACTAATAAAGCAACTTTGGTGTGTACCTTATAGAGCTTTTGCTTGACAGGTTTGGCCTTTAGATCCATGACCAAATGTTGTACTACTAACTTGGGGTCCAACCCTGGCATGTCTTGATAGGACCATGCAAAGAAACTAAAATTTTCATAGAGGACTTCGATGAGAAGGTCCACTTGCTTAGGTGGTAGTGATGCCACTATATATGTGATCTGTGGTATCTTGGTCAGATTGATATTGACTGGTCTAGTTTCCTCTATCAAGATTGAACATATGGCAGGCCTATGATCCTATGGGGAAGGATGAAATCTCCATCTTTAGATGCCTCTAAGAGGTTTTCACCATCAGATACATCCTTTATTTTTTTTTATTTTTTAAATCATTCAATGGCATTCCAGAGGAGTTTTCACCAGAGGACGATTTTCTTTTCCTTTTTACTTTTTGTTTCATTTTTCAACTCAATTTTGTGACTAGAGATTTCCTCCTCCCTAAAGTAACCTACTAGATCCAGTCTGTAGACATATGCTAATGGTGGTGGCAACTGTTAATGTGGTGTTTTTTCCCCATGAATTTAAGGAGTGCATGCTTTGTAGAGAATTTTTCAACATGGACAACACTTGGTTGGTCTGAATCAATGAGTTTGGGTTAAGTGAGTGGTAGGTCTATCAGATTTAAGGATAATTGGCATAGCACAAAGGCTCCTAGGATAATTTGGTCAAGGAAAATATCATTGTAGGCTTTCTTTTCTACCTCCTCAGGAATATCTTTGACCTTAAAAGGACTATTTTGGATATTTTTTAAGGCATGGCCTTCTTTCATAGTGCTCCTAGTTATGGGGAGTCCATAGCCTAAGCCTTTCTTTTCTTTTCTTGGTGCTTCTACAGGCTACCTAAGTCCTAATTCTAGATGGCCCAAACCACCTCCTTGATAATCCCATTACGCAGTGGCAAGGCGATGTGACCATGGATATTTTTTTTCAAAGTGATCGATAAGTTCTTCACTTTTTGGAGGTGGCCCTTTATATAGCCATGTGCTAATGTCTAGAGTAGTTTCCTCTCCATCAAGGACACTTTGGTAGTAAATGTGGTAGGGCCCATCTATTTGAGTTGAGAGGTGGTATTTGGCCTTGTCCCTTGAGGTGTTAGGCACCCTTTAGTATATGAATCAAGTGGTAGAGCATTGATAACAAAAGCATCTTTGAGATTGTATCCACCACAATTTTTATAGTTGATCTTAACTGTGGCAAGAGTGGAGGATAAAATTGTATTAGGATTATAGCAAGTGGCAAACGAATTGGATGTGGTGTGAAAAAATTTGATTCTAGGATAATGGTTGGTGTATGAAGCTTTGACCGCATTGCAATAAGTAAAGGGTTTAGGATCTGCGTGGATGGCTACCTAAGTGCCATTATGCATAAATTTGACACATTAATGGTATGTGGATGCAATGGCCTTCATGGCATGAATCCATGGTCAACCAAGGAGGATATTGTATGGAAGGTTAAGATCCACTACATGGAAAACTATTTCTTTAGTAGTTGGGTTGACTCCGAGAGGAAGCAAGATGGTTCCTTAGTGGTGTGCTTCAAGTTGTCATATGGATTGATGGTAATTCCCTCATTAATAATATCTGTGATGGAGACACAACCCAAGACCAAAATGACCACAACAAGAAAAGGGAAATATTTTTATTAGTGAAAATCTATAGCTACATTTAGTACAAGGAAAACAAACCCAAAGACATGCCCTATGGGCTTACAATAGACTAAATCCAAAGAGAAAATTCTCCTCATAGTGCCTTCCCCCAAACTCCACTAAGAACTGCCTTTACAATGCTAGAAATATTCTTAAATAGACCCCAATTGGTTTAGGGTTAGGAATATATTCTATAATATGCTAGTTGGAATCCACTACCAAAATAGAAGGTTCCAGAAATCTCATTAGAAGTCAGTCTAAAATTAGAAGAATCTGGAAATGATAGCCCAACTTCTAGGAGGCATAACTTTTGAACTGAGACTACGATTGATGAACCATTTACATTTTTGAAAATCTCTCGAAGTTCTCTATAGCCCTATGGACCAGCTTTCATTGTCCCTCATTTTTTGGGCCCATACGAGGCCATTTAGTGCCTCAAACCTGACTTTGAAGTGCTCTTAGGAGACCTCCAAGAAACTTAAAATTGCAATAACTTTCTAACTATAAAGCCTTTTGACCCGATTCTTTTTCTGGAGTGCTTTAAATCACAAATATAATCATTCCTCCAAATTACACCCTCTAAATCATCATAATTTTGGCTTAGTTATGAAATAACTCATTTTTTACATTTATATGTATCCCAAGGTGCTTTAAAACTCTAACCCAGAAAACTAATAGTGGAACCATGAGAGTTGGAACCATGAGAGTTGGAACCTTTATTTGACCCAAATGGGTATCCAGAAATGAAAACACATTAAACAAAAACTATCTCTAAGCATTTTTTTGGGCGATATAGGATTGCACTTACACCTCTAGATGCTCCTGCATCAGACACTTGGATGTGTTAGAGTAAATAATTAATTACTAATTATTTATTCTATTGCTTAAGCTTACTTAGGTCATGCATTTATTTAATATTTCATAGTTAATGCATGTAGTGGTTAGTTGATGACAACACGGGAGTTTGTTCCCTTCTAGTTGTCACACTTATCTTCCAGCTTGTTCTACAAGCTTCCATGAGCTCTTTATATTCGAGCTCTCCTCTTTGTATTTTCACATTGAACATCATATCATTTCTTATTGTAAATACATTTCTTCTTGTGTTTGCATTATGATGGCTCTCATGTCCGTTTAGGGTTTTGCCCATGCTCCATGCTCCTCCCCTTCTATGGCTTCTCTTTGACAGGTTCGCATGCAGGTGATCTTGGCGTCTTCGGAGTTGGCTTTCCTCAACTCCAACATGGTATCAGAGCCTTCCTGCTACTGCTTCGTTGAAGAAATTTTGAAGCCGTGATTTGAAGTCACAAACCCTAGTTTGTTTGTGCAATTTTTCTTCAAATTAGGGGATCAGCAATTTTTTAGAGCACTTTGGGCCCAAACGGACATCACCATTGGATCCGGAAGGTCGTTTGCAGTCAGGATTCATATAAAACTTGTCATTTTTGGAGACAGGGCAATTTTGGCAATTTTTTGAGGCCTCTAGGAGTCTGTCGTACGGTCGTACGGACGCAGCACGGATTTTTAAAAAATATATATATTTCCGGCAGCGCTGCCGCCGCGCCACCGCGGGGCCACCGCCGCGCAGCCCGCAGCGGCCGCAGCAGGCAACGCCACCCGCGCTCCGCCGCGGCCCGGCCTCCTCCCGGCAGCCGCCCGTCCGCCGCCCTCCACCGGTGGCTCCTCTGCCTCTGCCGCCCCTGTGGCCACCTCCGCCAGTTCTCCGCCCGCCACTCCGATAGCTCCGCCTGCCAGCTGTGCAGCACAGTCAACGACACGTGGCGTCTTCTGCCGCGTTCTGTGACTGACACGTGGCAGGCGTGCCACGTGGCACATTGCCACATGGCCCCTTCCACGTCATCATCCGTACTGCCACGTGGAAATTCCACGTGGCACTCTTTTTTTTTGCTGTGACGGCCTCCAAGCCGTCAAATTTAATCGCATGACTTGCTGACGTCAGCGCTGCATCAGCCCTTGCATGCACCTCTCCCGATTGCTTTTGGACCTACTTGTGGTTTTTTGGCCATAACTTTTGCATACGGAGGTATTTTTCCGATCCGAAAGAAGCGCCGGAAAGTTGGTTCCGAGATGGAGATTTTGGTATAGGTATTTTTTGGTTTTGATGCCTTTTTATTGCCTATTTTTTCTGTTGAAGTCCGAAGTCCTATTTTTGACTCCGGCATGCATATCTTTTACATCCCATGTCAGTTTTTTGAAAACTTTATATTTATGGAAAGCTGGTTCTGTGTTCTTTTCAGAAAAATAGTCCTTTTTATTTGTTTTTGGCCTCTTCTCTTTCTATCATAGTTTTGGCATTTTTGCTCTATGGTGGATATTTAGAGTGTTTTAGGCCCGAGGATCGTTTTCCTGGCATGGTTTGCTTTCTTTTCGGCTGTACTTTCTTTTGTTGTAGCTCTTTTTCAGTTATGATCATTGTAGCTATCCTTTTGAAGCACTTTTCTATTTTGCACTGAGATAAACTGTCACTTTTGCATTCTGGGAGTCATGAACGTTGTTTTGAGTCAGTTGTACTTGCACTATTTCATAAAGCACCATGGGGGGGATTATTTGTTTGTTGTTTTAGGCATTCTCCCTTTGTCAAGTGAGTGTCCTTTCCACGACATTAGCCCCATGCAGAGTCAGTTAGACCGTGTCTTTATCGGTGTCCGTACCTCTTTCCCTCTCTCCTCGTTCTTGGTTCGTTTGCAGGAGATTTTGGCTCACCTTCTCAGTTGCCTATCATCACACCCCGTCTGCATTAAGGGGGGGTTATGTTGTGTTCTAATGCATCCATGGTTCGATGGTTCGATAGTGTGAACTATGTATTCAGCGGTTGATCCTACATACAAGGCGATTGCAGTGGCTGGCTACCTATGCATTTCGGTGAGATGGATCATCTACCATATAGACATGCTTAGTTCGTGCCTTCTTCTTCCATGGAGGTTTCTTCAGATCAACAGTTTGACAGATTTGCGGTTCTTCATGCTTTAGTGATGCTGCTTCTTCATGATCATTCCTTGTTCCTGTTTTAGGGGACAATTTCCCTAGTTGGAGACTTCTTCAGCTCTTCACTGGGTTCTTACCTCTTTTTGGGGGAGGTTTTTTCCCATGTGGTTTTCTCTCTTTCCTCACTTACAGAGGTTTCATCTTCTTGCATTGTACTTGGGTACCTAAAATGGCCTCGTTGCCGGGACCCATTTTGCATTTCATCTTAGTTTTGTGATCTTAAGGCATTTCCCTAAGTTGCACTTAAGGGGGGGTGTTAGAGTAAATAATTAATTACTAATTATTTATTCTATTGCTTAAGCTTACTTAGGTCATGCATTTATTTAATATTTCATATTTAATGCATGTAGTGGTTAGTTGGTGACAACACGGGAGTTTGTTCCCTTCTAGTTGTCACACTTATCTTCCAGCTTGTTCTACAAGCTTCCATGAGCTCTTTATATTCAAGCTCTCCTCTTTGTATTTTCACATTGAACATCATATCATTTCTTATTGTAAATACATTTTTTCTTGTGTTTGCATTATGATGGCTCTCATGTCCGTTTAGGGTTTTGCCCGTGCTCCATGCTCCTCCCCTTCTATGGCTTCTCTTTGACAGGTTCGCATGCAGGTGATCTTGGCATCTTCGGAGTTGGCTTTCCTCAACTCCAACAGGATGCTCCTGCATCAGACACCCAGGGTAGATTGAAAAGTGACCATGTCACTTAATGGCTAGTAGAGGGAAATCCAAATGGGAAACCTACACTACTGATATCCAAGTTGAGTCTTCTATTGGTTGTCCTTTCCACTTCACTAGGTACTCTTCATACTACCGATTTCTAGTACTCCTACCCACACGACTACCCAAAATCTCTTCTATCTCCTCCTTCTTAGAAGTAGGAACTGGACATGGCTCCAACATCAACCCCTCATTTGCACCATCATCATGATATTCTATTAAGTCTGAAATGTTGAAGATAGGAGAAATATGATCCCATCTGGCATCTCCACCTCATATGCATTTCCCAAGTCATGTTTCTTCAAAATTTTGCAAGGGGCAAATTTTTTCATCTTCAACTTGTTGTAGGTACTCACTAGAAACTATTCTTTTCACAAATGTACCATAACCAAATCCCCTACTTGGAACTCCTTATGTCTCCTCCTTTGATCTACCCTAGCTTTATACTATTGATTCATCTTGGTGATGTGTGCATGGACCTCATCATGTAGGCTCTTGATATGTTTAACAAATTCTTCAACCTTTGCACTTGTCCTCTTCCTTAATTCTGGTGCAGTCCTTGGGCTACTTCCATACACAATTTGGAATGGTGATCTACTAGTACTCTTATTTACAGAATTAGTGTAAGAAAATTCTACTTGTGGCAAAATCAAATCCTCATCCCTTGGTCTTATCTCCCACTAAACACCTGAGAAAATTACCCAGACTTCTATTTACCACTTCAGTCTATTTGAAGGTCTTTGAATGATGTGTAGAACTAAACTTCATTCCTATCCTCAACTTCTTCCATAAAGTCCTCTAGAAATACTCCACAAATTTAATATCTCTCTCAAAAAAAATACTCTTTGGGAGACCACGTAGTCTCACCAGCTCTTTGAAAAACAAATCTATAATATGTATAGCATCATGAGTCTTGTGGCATGGGATGAAATGTTCCATCTTGGAGAACCTATCAACCACCATAGATACTAAGTCATTACCCCTTTGTTTCCTCAGCAATCCAAGAACAAAATCCATACTTATGTCCTCCCAAGGCTTTGATGGAATAGGCAATGGCTGTTAAAGTCCAATATTGTGACTAAATGCTTTGGTTGCTTGACATACTTGACAAATTTTCACAAATTTCTTCACATCCTATGACATTTGAGGCCAAAAATAATGGTCTCTAAGAATGGAAAAGGTCTTATCTCGACCACAGTATCCTACCATCCCCCCTTTGTGTTTCTCTTTGATCAAGTATTCCCTCATGGAACTCCTTGGAATGCATAATTCACTGCCCTTGAACAACATACCATCCTAAATCAAATAATCTAGCCACCTATTTTTGTCTACAATAACAAGTTCTTTACAAGCCTTCCACACTTCAGCAAAATTAGGATCCTCTGGGTACATATTCTTGAGTTCATCAAACCCAACCACTTCAACCTACATTACTATAAGAAACAACTATCTCCTACTCAATGCATCTACAACCCTATTAGACATTCCACTTCTATGTTTCAACACTAATGTATAGCTCTACATGAACTCTACCCACTTCAAATGTCTCTGGTTTAATTTACCTTGGCTATTTAGGTACTGCAATGCCTAGTGATCAGTATATAAGACAATTTTTTTTGGCAATAAATAATGCCTCCATTTCTTTAAGGCTTGAATGATTACATAGAACTCCTGATCATAAATAGAATACTTCTTCTTTGCATCATTCAATTTTTCACTAAAATATGCAATAGGCGTACCTTCTTGGCTCAATACAGCCCCAATAGCACTTCCACTAGCATCACAATCTACCTAGAACACTTTACTAAAATCATGAAGTGCCAACATAGGTTGTTCTATCACCTTCTTCTTCAACAATTTAAAACTCCTTGTAGTTGTTGTAGTCCATTTGAACTCTTTTCTATCCCCCCTTATTGTTTCACTCAGGGGTGCACATATGCCATTGAAATTCTTAATGAATTTCTTATAAAAACTAACTAGACCATGAAATGATCTCACCTCAGTAGCAGACCTTGGAGTGGCCATTCCACGATGGTTTTTACCTTCTTTGGATCCATTTTGAGACCTTCAAGTGATACAATAAACCCCAAGTAGACTAACTCTTTTTTTACAAAGCTGCACTTCTTTAGATTAATCAACAATTTCTCTTCCCTCAACTTTTCAAGGACACTACAAATATGCAATAAATGTTCATCCAAAGTCTTGCTGAAAATTAAAATATCATCCAAATAGACAATAACAATTTTTCCCAAGAATTTCTTTAGTACCTCATTCATAAGTTGCATGAAGGTGCTTGGCACGTTGGTCAGTCCAAAGGGCATGACTAACCACTCATATAGACCCTCCTTGGTCTTGAATGTCATCTTCTACTCATCTCCCTCTCATATCTATATTTGGTGATAGCCACTTTTGAGATCTATCTTTGTGAAGTATTGAGCTCCACTCAAGCAATCCATAAGATCATCCATTCTTGGCAAAGGGAACTGATACTTGATTTTTTTTTTTTTATAGCTCGAGATTCTATGCACATTCTCCACTCTCCATCCTTCTTTGGTGCTAGTACTGTAGGTATTCCACATGTAGTTAGGCTCTCTCGAATCAAACTCTTCCTCAATAGCTCCTAAACTTGTATGTTTAGCTCCTCAATTTTAGTAGGAGTCATCCTATGAGCATCCTTGTTAGGAAAACTAGCTCCAAGGATTAAATCTATCTGATGACTGATCTACCTTACTAGTGGTAACCCTTCTAGAACTTTATCAAAGGTGACATCTCCATATTCACTTAATAGGCCTGAAACTTCAGGTGAAATTTCATTACTACCTTCCTTACCTCTTCTAGAATCAAAGCATAACACATACGCTAATGTTTCATACCATCCAAAAAAATTCTACCATCAACAAGACATATCCTAGCACTATTGCATACCTTTTCACTTTTCTTTATCAAGGGCTTCAGTTTGTGGAAAACTCAATCCTTTGTTTGAGAGAATGTATTTGCATGACCATCATGTACAACATGCCTATCAAATTGCCACAGTCTTCCCAACAATAAATGGTAGACATCCATTGGAATAATGTCACAGAGAACTTCATCATGGTAACTCCCAATCTTGAACTTCACCAAACACTATTCACTAACTAGGACCTTATGATCATCCTTCACCCAAGAAATCTGATAGGGTTGGGGGTGTTTCTCCCTTTTTTGCTTTACCTTAGAGACCATCTCCTAAGACACCAAGTTGTCAGTGTTGTCACCATCAACAATCACATCACAACACTTACCCTTGCACTTGCACCTAGTACGAAACAAACTTTTCCTTTGCCCAAGTTTACTCTCAACTCTTAGTAAGACCCTTTCATTTATGAGAACCTCTCCTCTTTTTGCATCCTTAGAGTGCAATGATTGTGCATCCTTATCCACATGAGCAACACTTGCTTGACTATCAACTCTCTTATCTCTCCTTCCTTGTCATTGAGGGCATTCAAATGCACGATGACCTTCTTCATTGCAATGAAAATAGGTACCATGAAAGCCTCCTCTTCCTAAACCTTGTCCATGTCCTCTACCTCTTCCTCTCCAGTCTCCAAAGTTTTTATCATGGGAGTAGTTGAAACCCTCATTCCTCTAGTTTCTACTAGTACCCACTTCTTCATTTTTGTTCTAGGTCTCATTTTGACCTCCAAATGACCTACCACTACCCCTTCCTCCTTGACTGCACCCTCTTTACCTTCCATCAAACATTTTTTTTAGCTTCTCTTCAACTCATAGGGAAAACTAGTATGCCTCTTCAATGATAGTCATTCTAACTAGACTTAACTCCTCCTAAATGCTAGGTTGTAACCCAATGAGGTAACGGGAAACCTTCTTATTATTAGCTTCTGCATACCCTGCCCTAATAAGAAGTCGATAAAATTCCTCTATATATTCCTAGATAGATTTTCTTACTTGATTTAACCCTTACATTTTCTTGAACAAATCAAGCTTGTAATCAATAGGAATGGACTACTTTTTTAGTTTGTCCACCATGCGATCCCACCTTGTGATTTTCTCCTTTCCTCTTCTATTCCTTTCTAGATAAATCTCTTGCCACTAGATTTTGGCATGGCCTTTCATTTTGGCCTTCACAAACTTAACCCTCTCTAGGTCTCTAATATCCTCATACTCAAAATACTCCTCTAGTTCATTGATCCAATTGATCAAGTCATCCACATTTAGAGTTCTTGAAAACATACCCACATCAATTTTAAGTCTTTTACCAAGCTTAGAAATGGCCCTAAAAATCATCTCCTATGCCTAATTTATGACTTCCCCTTTGTCTTCCCCTTCCTATCCAATATTTTCTTCTTCTTCATGTTCTTCCTCACTTTCATTGCCTATGGCAACATTCAGTCCTCTACGGATCTCCTCCTACAATGCTTGAACTTTTCTCTAGAGGGCTCTAACCTCAGGAGTAATAACTCTAGCCCTTCCACCATGTTCCCTTCATGGAGAGATCTTCTTGTCTCAAACCCACAACCACACAGTCCTACTGTAAACTACCTCATAGTCGGTGCTCTGTCTACACACTCAGGAAAACTTGCTTTGATACTACTTGATGGAGACACAACCCAGGACCAAAATGAACACAATAGGAAAAGGGAAATATGTTTATCACTGAAAATATGCTACTAGATTTAGTACAAGGAAAATAGACCCAAAGACATGCCCTATGGGCTTACAATAGACTGAATCTAGAGAGAAAATTCTCCTCATAGTGCCTTCTCCCAAACTCTACTAAGAACTGCCTTTACAATGCCAAAAATGTTCTTAAATAGATGATAATTGGTTTAGGGTTAGGAATACATTCTATAATATGCCAGTTGGCATTCACCACCAAAATAGAAGGTTCCAAAAATCTCGTTAGAAGTTAGTGTAAAATTAGACGAATCCAAAAATGGTAGCCCAAGTTTCGGGAGGCATAACTTTTGATCTGAGACTCTAATTAATGAACCATTTACATTTCCAGAAAGCTCTCAAAGTTTTCTATAGCCTTATGGATAGATTTACTTGTCCTCCATTTTTTAGGTCCATACAAGGCCATTTAGTGTCTTAGACCTAACTTTGAAGCGCTCTTAGGAGGCCTCCAAGAAACTTAAAATTGCAATAACTTTCTAACCATAAAGCCTTTTGACCTTATTCCTTTTTTGGAGCACTTTAAATCACAATTATAATCATCCCTCCAAATTAGACCTTCTAACTCATCATTATTTTGGCTCAATTACAAAATAACTCATTTTCTACATTTACATGTATCCCAAGGTGCTTAAAAAATCTAACCCAAAAAACTAATAGTGGAACTGTGAGAGTTGGAACCTTTATTTGACCCAAATGGGTATCCAAAAAAGAAAACACATTAAAAAAAAACTATCTCTAAGCATTTTTTTTGGGTGATACAGGATTGCCCTTACACCACTAGATGCTCCTACATCAATTTGCCTTGGTGTATCTTACCTATTTGATGAATTTTAAAGCACATGGATTTAAAGTTGATCCATTATCTATCATGACCCATTTGACTACAAAGTTAGCAACCAAGACAGCTATGTGAAGTGGAAGTATATTATCAGGTTCAATTGTTGGGATGTCAGAGGTCTTGAAGGACAAAGCACATGATGTAGAAAGGTGGCCATCCAAGTTGTGAAACTTAGTGGCATTTATGTCAGTGAGAATGCATCACTCATGGACAGTATTGTCAAGGATCTCTTGATAAAGGGGGCTTGTTTGTAAGAGATCTAGAATGAAAATTTGAGTTGGCATGTTTCCAAGATATTCCAAGATACTATATTATAGTCCTAATGGGGGTCATCTTGATGAAGGTTCTCTTGATGGAGGTGGCCTTGATGGTGTAGATACAAATGGGCTAGCTATATTGAGTGGAGCTCGATGAGTAGTAACTACACATTGGTTATCTGGGCGTTTGATGTTTATATCATTGATAGATGGCTCAACTTGTGATATGTAGCCAATAAGGCTTATGTAGTCCAACTATGCTGAGGTATAGTTTTGAGACTTATCTTGATTATCACCTTGTTTGTTTTGAGCATTGTTGGGTTTATTGATAGGAGCATTTGTAGGTTCTTTTCCAATGTTTATGTTATGAGGAGGAAATTCCTTTTGATTTATCATTAATCCTACATTGGGTGAGGTTTATGCCCCTGCTGTGATCTCTTTCTAGTCAATAAGTTCTCGGACAGAGTTCTTGAGTTGAATATACTTGAGGGTGGTATGCCCTTTGACATGATGGAATTTTCAAAACTCATTATCCATATACCAGGGTGCTCTAGATTGATTGGGTTCTAAGGGTTGTATTTGTGGATGTCAAATAAGATTATCCTTAGCTAGTTTCTCAAAGATTGTATCACTTGAGGTTCCCCTAAAGGTGTGTATATAGGGAGTTGTCTTTGAACGTGTGTTTTAGGTCTAGTCAAAAGTGTGATAACATTACTCTGATTTTGACAGTTGGGCATTTGGGCATTGTGTGGGTTGTTTTGCATAGGAGGTTACTAATAGATTAAGGGTTGTTATTGATAATTTTTCTATTGACAAAATGTGGTAGGTAGGTTGGCAGCTGCCCCAACGATATAAACATGTTGGGTGTCAGTGATGCCATCCATTACTATGTTCTTATTTTATTCTAATATCGTAGTTTGTCATTACTTGGGCCTCAATCCTGGGTGTTTTCTTTGTATATTTTGATGACACCATCATTGATGAGCCCCTACTTGAATCCCATCCCTTTTCCCTCAATGTCCTTGTAAGTTTATAAAAATTTCATAACCATGTGATGGGTAAGACTAGAATGTGCATTGTTTATGAAGATTTTGACAAGGTGACATTCAGAAATGGTACATGAGATCCATGTTGTGAGGGTTTGCCAACATTGTAAGTATTCTACAAGGCTTTCTCCTCCTTTTCTCTTGGTATGAACTAGGTCTACTAAAGATAACTCAGTCTCAATGAGATGAGCATATTGAGCCACAAAGGCTTTAGAAAGATTAGTGAAGGTTTGAATGGTACCTTCAGTTATATGATAGAACCATTCGAGGGTAGGAACCCCTAAGCTTTTTGGAAAAAGTTTCATGAGGAATGCATCATTATAAGCCACTTCTTGGAAATGCATATAGAATTCCTTGACATGTGTGAATGGATCACTTTTCCCTCTAAATTTATAAAACTTGGGGATCTCAAATTGTTTAGGAAAGGGTGTCATTGTGATGGTTTTTTCAAATGGATATGGACAATAATTTTCAAATTTAAAAGTTTTGGAGTTTGTCCCATCCTTGAGGGCTTTGAGAGAATTTTTCATCTCTTCCCATTTAGAGTTTATAGGCAAGGTAAAAGGTGCCCCTAGTGTGGGATACATAGTAGATGTTGAAATTTTATATGAGAAACCCTACCTGCCATATGGTGGTTGTGGAAAAATAGGTTGCACAACTGATGGGATGGATGCTATGGGTTTTTGGAATGTAGTTTCTGCATACTACTACATCTACTAGGTAGATAGTTGGTGGGGAGGGTAAGTATGAGGGTGTTTCCCTACTAGATAATTCTACATGGATACCTAGGCATACTACTGGTGGGATAATTGCAGCTGAAAATATGGTAGCATCAGCAATTCTTGGGCTATGCTTTGGGAATGTATAGTTTTCCCAATATATGTTGGTTGTGCTCTTGCTTGAGAGAGCAATTGGGTATTAATAGGGGCAAGGTAATTAATATGAGGAAAAGTGTTCATAGTAGGATATTGTAGTAGAGGGGTGATTTTACTATTGTTTAAGGGTGGCATAGAAAAATAGTTAGTCATGGGTGGTAATGAATAGACTTGAGGAGTGGAGGAAGATAGCAACTGAGGTATGGACATGGATGTAGTGTTAAAGGGGAGGTTAGTGGTAGGCCTTTGTGTTGTGCCAATACTCCAAGGCCCTAAAGAGAAGGAGGCCAAAGTACTATGGCTAGTAACAAATGGATTGATAGTGATATTGGGTGGGATGGAAGATGAGGTGTTTGACTCTAGTGGAGGTATTCTTATAGTGAATGGATTGGATGTGCTTTGAGATGGAAGGGAAAATGTAGTTTTTTTGTGTGTAAAAGGGGGATTTTGTAAAGTGGGGAAATGGTCGGTGGAAGAAGATTTAGATGATACACTTGTAGTTGGTTGAGATGTGGTATGTACAAAGGGTTAAGTGGGGATGGGATGGGTGTTTTGTGGAATGGGAACAGTCACTTGGGTTGAGGGTATATTTTGGTTTGATGGTTCTATCTATGGTGGTTGGTACCTTCTGTTGGGTGAAGAGAAAGGAACATGAGGGATAGAAAATCCTATGGATGGTGGTTGCCACCCAAATAGATGATGTGTAGGATCTATAATGAAGGTAGTAGGTGTCCAAACTCAAAGACACCAACATTGTCCCTTAAGAAATTTGCAATGATAGTTTCCTTATTTTGATTTGTGATGGAATTAACAATGGTGGCATGGCTAGGTTGGTTCTTAAAGCATTAATATATATGGAATAACCTATCTCGTCAAGTGCTTGTGGTCATGGATCTGGTGGCATCATGGAAACTATGGGGTATGGCTAAGCTTGAGCTGTGTTACAAAAATGACCAGGATCTATGTCCTTCTTTATCTGTTTGTTCTTACTGAATTGTGTGGTGGGTGGCATGAAAGGATAATTTACCAAACGATGAAATGTAAGAAGGATGATGTTAAGTGTATATGAAGAAGTGATTCACCAAAGTGTGACTAGGGTGGACTAGTTCCCTAAAATGAAAAGAAGAGTAGGTGGGAGTATGTTTAATGATGTGTTTAGGGACCTAAATGATATGGTACTAAGTGAAGGAGATTGTGTTTCTCTTAGGTTTGATCCTAAAAATGTGATGGTGATTTCAAATCCTAAGGTAGCCTAATGTCTATTTTTGGAATATAAAGAAGGATCAAGTGTATAACCAAATCTTTGGCTCAAGGTAATGTGGAACACAAGTGATAGCCTATGCTAGACAATGCTTAGTTTCAAGGATAACTATGATGGTGAGATGGATGGAAACTATTTTTATGGAAACAAAGCTTAATGAAGTGATGCTAAATGCTTCTAAGTAGGTGAGTAAATGGTGGAGGGTGCTAGGTATTAGTAGAGGATTCTTGGAAACCTAAGGTTGATGTGTAAATGGGAGGAGGTGATTCTATTTCAAATGCTTGTATGGGATAGTGGTTTTACATGGAAGACTAAACCTATGAGGAGATAAGAGCACAAGTGTGTGTGAAAAAAGGCCTAATCAGAGTGAGTAACACTACAATTGTTGATAAGGCTATGGTTGACACCTTGTCGAAGAATTAGGTTTTGAATTTTGTAATCCCACTCAATTTGTAATGCAATTTTTGAATCATCTTTCTCAATTTGGTCTAGTTTGGAAATCCTTGGGTTGGGGGTGTGTTTTTTGTGTCCTACTTCTATTTCTTTACAAACTAGTATTTGTGGATGTTTAGCTTTTTTGAACTTAGTCATGGTTTGGCCTAACCTGAGATGACTCTAAAGGATTTGTTTGCAATTGTGTTGTTTTATAGGTAGTGACTATGCTAAGTATACCTTTTAACCTTGGGTTGGAACCATAAATTAGTTGAGGAACAGCTAAGTTTCCAAAAATGGTATAGTAGTGAAGTTGGGAAAACTAGGCTTTAGGATTTGTTGCAAATGAACTTGCTAACAATCTTTTTGGACAAAAATAAGGAGCACCTATTTTGAAGACAAATGTGTGGTTTTTGCTCAAGTAGAATAGGTAACAAGGATAGTTTTAAAGGGACAAATTTTTCCTAATAAAAAAGGGTTCGTTTGCAACTAGATTTTTGCTTAGTAGTGGGTTTTTGAGATAACAAGTATAGTTTTGGAAAAGGTAAAGGTGAAACAAGGAGACAAAATTTGTTGTGAATGTACTTGCTAACAATTTTTTTCTTTTAAAAATATGAAGGATGGGACATTTTAAAGACAAAATGTGTTATTTTCAATCAAGTAGGATAGGTAACAAGGATAGTTTGAAAGGGGAAAACTTTGGACTAAGGAAAAAAGGATTTGTAATTGGATCTTGCGTAGTGGTTTGTTGTTTGAGGGAAAGAGTATAATTTTGGACAAGGGAAAGTTCAATCAATGAGACAAATTTTTTTGTAAATGGACTTGCTAACAACTATTTTCTTTAAAATATCAAAAGATGGGATTTTTCTGATGTGAGGGATTTATGAGAAAATAGTTTCTCAAAGGACAAAGAAACTTTGAGAAAGACAAATAAATGATCTCTTTAGCAAAAATATTTGATAATAACCATAGAATTGTGTATGTTTCTACAAATATTTTTCGTGGGTCTTTAGAACAAGACAATTCAAAAACACTCTTTATCCCTAAGGTCAATTTTTTGGTTGCAATATGCTATTCAACAACCCACAACTTGGTGTCTCTTGATTCTAGTGCAATTTGTCCCTACAATCGAACAGGTGAGTTAATACAAGAGTTGATTGACAAATGATACACACCAAAGAATCTTCAAGGCATGGTAAATAGAAGTTCCCCTTCTGCAGGAATAATGCCCCTTGGAGATTAAACCTAAGTGGCCTTGTGCCTCTACCAGGGGAACACAATGGTGAGTAATCTTAAGGGATGTTGTTTCCCTTGCACTATGAATGAACACACCATGGATAAAATTGAGAATTTTTGACTTAAAAAGGGTTGTAAATGGGTTTGTAGTGTCTCACCAAATAGTTGTTATATGTGATCCACTTAAGAATCTATTTTGGACATGCTGAAATCATGGGAATATTTTTCCACCTTAGGCTACCTCGAGAAACACACCACCCAAACTTGGGTGATAGAGGAAGAAAGTTTAATTTTCCCCTAATTTATATACTAGCCAAAAAAATAATTAGTTTGAGCTTCTCACCAAAGGGGATGCACTTCCCAAAGGTGGATGAACTCGCTAGAAGCACTCCTAGGTTGTTGCGGATGATCTTGGTAACAACTTTCGATGCATGCATCATGTACTTTAAGGTCTTAAGATGCAAAATAGAGAGAAGACCAAGATGTGCTAGAGGGCATAATCTCAAAACATGCAAGACACTTGATTCATTTCTATTTGGATGCTTTAGTGTATTCTAACAAGCTAGTTTATGAAGACACACATGAGCTTAACATTCAATTGTTCATTCCAACTTTATAGCGATGGTCAAGAAAATGAAATTGAGTCAACAAAAGGTAAATTGCATGTGAAAGCTTTGAAAAGGAGAGAATAAGAACAAGTTTATCCTTAATGCCAAAAAATGGAAGTGTTTGCACATAATGTTCGTTTGCACCTTAAATAAAGTGTTTATCACATTTGGTTTAGTTTTAATACTCAACATTCAAGAGTGGATTTTCTTAATTATATTAATCCAAAAATTCCAATGAGAAGCATTCTAAGATTAAACATTCATTCCATGAAAAAGTGAGAATTTGTTCATTTTTTAAGCAACTAAAACACGGTTTTCTAATAATTAATCTAAGAAACCTGCAAAAAACCAGTTAGCATTTTTCTCCAAAAGGTATCTACAACAGACAGGTGTTAAAATGTGTAGCTGGTCAGTCAAACTTGCAAACCCATGGGGATACACTACTATCCTATGGTGTGGGAATGCAGCTAATGGTTGTAGGATTGAGGTATAAGAACTGGTGAAAAGTGCAGAAAAGTGGGCCATGGGATAAAAAGAGAATAGAGAAATCCCATGAAACAGTGATCTCACAAGTTTTTGGGAAACATTCACATGGATAGATGGGTTGATGGCTATGACTAGAAAGAGAAAAAGTGGGTTTTAAGGGTTGACTAACTGGGTTAGGCATTCTCGTAGGTCTTTTCATGTGATCTCGCTAGTAAAAAATATGTGAAGTCATGGGAATAGTGTCAACAGGGATGTCGGGGGTGTGTTTAGTGACACATGGTGGTGATGGTGGCTTGAGGCAAACAACGATCCCACCTTCGTGGGTTCATGTTCTTGCTAGTTTATGGCTGCAATCTCACAGTCACAGGTTCATGTTTCCAAGGTGGCAAGATCGCAAACAAAGTGCGTATGTAAGTGGTTAAAAGAAGAAACCAATTTTATGGCTAGGAGTGCATTTCCTAACAAGAGACTTGTGTGGTTGCAAAAAATATCAAAAGACCACATACATACACATATTAGCACAAAATGTCAATTTGGTTGATCTAACATATATCAAATGAAAACATGATTATAGTGACCCAAATGCAGGGTCCCACTGGGCATGCCAAAATGTATCACCTAGTGCAAATTCAATACTAACTAATAATCAAAGCATTAACACTACTAAATAGTTAACACTTATGATAGGACCAAGGTTATCACCAAGAAAGAGGGCAAACCAAGAATGGTAAGCTCCTTATAGTATAACCCATGATGAAGTGGATATGACCCTGATGGATGGAGATATGTGCTCATGGTGTGCTCAAGCTTCAAATGGATGAGTGATTATCAAGTGTGTGCATGAATGAGGGTTTCAACAATGGGGTTATGGGTGGATTTCAGCATTATGATGGTATTTTTGTAGTTTTTAGGCTCTCAAAATAGCATTATAACTTTGCATAAAAGTGGATGATGGATTGCAAGAGGGGAGGACTTTATTTATAGGCCAAGGGGTAGTGAAATGGATGGCTAGGATGCAAGGATGTAATAATGGTGAGGGAGGGCTAAGATGCTTTCCAAGGGAAGCACATCGATTGTGCTTGTTTAGGGCCAATAGGAAAGTGACACTTGTTGCAAGGAGGATGAGTGTGAGAGGATAGGATAAGGGTTGGTCAAAGGGAGTAATGAGGGAGGTTGAGTGTGTAAGAGGGATGTAAGAGTCATAAAAGGGGATGTAATAGTCATTAATATCACGTAAGAGCCATTAATGCTCTTGGATGGGGATGGAAGAGGATAAGGGAGATATTTTGACTTTGGTTTGGGTTAGCAAGTCTTAACCCTTGCTTAAAGTTGTGCACAAGTTTAGGAGGGGGATTAGGATTAGCTTAGAAAGGGGGTTAGGGGCAAGTCGCTTAGCTTTGATGGGATGGGTTAGTTAGGTGGCTAAGTGATGTTAGTATGGGTGAATGGGTTGGATTAGGGATAAAGTTAGATTCTAGGGATCTTTTAAGGGTTTAGATATTTTATTAAATGATTTATTTAATAAAATGGAGATATGGGATTAAATCAGATATATCTGAGAATTTATTTAATTTAATAGTGGAATAGGGATTTAATTGATAAGTTGATTTTGGGTTATCATTTGATTTTATCAATAGGACTATAGTTAATTTAATTAATTAATTAACTAGGGGATGATGATTAATTAATTAAATAATAAATATTTAATTAGTAATGTCCTAAGAGATGACTAAATATGATTACCTAGTGATGTAATTAGATTTAGGTGTCTACACCATTTGTGCTTTGTAATAGTAAGCTAGTCTTTCAATGTACTTATGTCCATCGTTGATTTTAAATTAAATCTAGGGTTCTTGCTATGTCATTATCTAGAATTTCTCAATCTTTATCCTTCGTGACATAGCAAGAGCTCAACAAATGGAATATAGTGGACCAAACCTTGCCAAAAGTTGTTGTAGGTTATAATCATCAATGCATTTCCAACTGTCTGATTTTCATTTGTCACAGAGGTAAGCCTTTTTGAAGGAAGGATGTTTGGTACACACTGTCAGATCTTTTAAAGATCGATGAAGGTCTCTTCTTTGCCATAACAGGTTATATAGTTTTTACCCTTGGTGACATAGCAATATGAAGACACAAGCCTGGAGAGTGCCCCATTATAGTTATAATATGGTTGTTGTGTTTCCTACCATTAAATTAAAATTTAATCAATGGATGTCACTTTGTTGCCAAGGAAAGTAGCATGGTTTTTACCCTGGGTAACATGGTGAGAGATTGACAAATATTACGTGGCCCACTTTCAAAGGAAATTTGAAGTATTATTCTTGATCATCTGATGCATGGGAGATCAAAGGTAGTTATAATGTCAGTAAGGGAAATTTCTTCACCTTTATCCATAGTGACATAGAAATAGCTTGACACATCTCTAATTACATGCATGAATAATACATATGTTTCTAGTGAGGTGAAGAAAGGTACATATGTCATGTTTTAATTGGGTTGATTACCAAGCCAAAAGTTTAAAGTTGAGTCAAATTATGTTTTATTTCCTCATAGTTGGATTTTTGTAAATCAATAGCCTATTTTCAAACTCAAAATTAAATGCACTATGTTTCTTCTTTGTGGCCATTTCTAGGAATTAAAAGCTTCTTGTGCAAGCTAATATAGGGAATTTAGTGAAGAAGGTTGAGAATTTTATCCTACAAATAAATTTTCTAAATTCCTAAAGCATAGTACCTGTCAAAAAAAATATTATTTCATCTTGTTGAGCTAAGAATTATTCTATGACAACAATCCATTGCAATATTTAGAGAAGAAGTGAAAAGGCCAAGTAAGTACCTTAATCTCAAATAATTAAAGAATTCTTGTATTTTCCTCATTGTCATTCAAAATGCCTCCAAATAAGAGTTTTTCTAAGAATGTTGAGTATGCCGATAGGAATATTCATGATGATTTCTTAGAGAAATTGAATGAATCTAGTAATGAGTCTACCTAAATAAAGAAGCTACTTCCCATAAATTAGGCTATGAGTCATAGATGGTTTATTTGGCAAAGGGAATTGAATTTGGGATACCGTGACTTCTAAAATGGGATTACAATTATTCAGAAAAAGGTTTTCAGAAAAAAAGTAATTTTCTCTGATGGAATTATTTGGAATTTTGACCTAGGCAAGTTAGTAGTTCCCAGAGTCTTCATGGATTCAAATCTTGTCACTATTGTATCCCAAAATTATGATCTAATAGCTAGGATGGTGAGGGGAAAAAATGGGGAATGCTTGGTGAAGAATATTGCTAAATAAATTCAAGGAGTCTTTAGAATGGATCCTACAACAGATTATCATGAGGTCATTGATTTTTAGGGATTAGAAAAAGAATATTTGTCCTGCAAGGATCAAATTTGGCAAGCAACACTAAGAGGATATTTTGCCACAATTGGAAACCTAACCTTTGTCACAACTTCAACCAAAGAACCTTTTAAGAAACAGTTTTTCAATTCTAGGGCTCTGTGTGTGTGTGTGTGTGTGATATTTTGTGTAACATTTTTGGTAAAGATGAACAAGAATTTATGCCAATAAAGTTCATGTATATGATGGTGCAAATTTATTCCTTTAGAGTGGATAATATTTTTTATTTTGCTTCTTTTCTAGCTGAAGAATTTCTTGTAGGTTTGATTGGAATTTCAAAAGGGAAAATTGAGAAGACCTTTGGTTTTTACACTTTATTAAGAACATGAGAACATGATGAAAAATCTTTGCTAGTCCAATTATGGAGTATGGATATGACTTGGGATGTAACAAAGGCCATTTTTGTAAGGTTTGATAGATTTTTTTGCATCTAGACTGAGGATCATGTTATTAAAAGATAATCCTAAGATACCTAAGGCTTTGTTAGACTTCATCAAGCCTATGGGTAACCTAGAAAATTTAAAGTGTCCCATAATTGGGTAGACATTATACCATATCCAGTATCAATAGTATTTAGAGTATATGGATTCCAGGGAACTCCACATGTGCTTCCTTACCAGGTACATCTTAAGGTAGGAATAGTTGAGATGGTGTGGCAACTATGTGGTTTGGAAGAAACAAAACTGATTGGTAGGTAAAGAGGCTCTATTTTCCCATCCTACATAGTAGCTCATCAATTTATAATCACAAAAAATAGTAGACCCGTACAAAATGGAAAACTCCCATGCTAGATTTAATGATAGTGAGGGATCTTTTGAGATATTTAGACAAAGGGCTAGGATTAGTGGTTGCAAGCATCAATTCTATTTCACTAAGGATGTAATAAGGAATGAATTTTTTCTCCAAGAAGAAGAAATCAAGAAAGAAAAGTGGAGAGTCAATTTTAGGGTTTTAGAATTCATTAATTGTTTTGAGAAAGATTATAGTCCATTAAAAGATGTAAAGGCATCAGTAGATAGAGTAAGCACATTGATGATCACCTTCTTAGAGATCATGGATGCAATGAATGAAAAGAGGACTCTTCTCATCAATACTTATTGTGAAAAAGCAAGAGAGGTAATGAAGAAGTTGTCTTTTACCCTTGCAGTAGGTTCAAGACAATTGGTTATCCAAAAGAAGTCTGGCTATAACATAATTAGGAATAGAGAGCATGAAGCTGATAAAGGAAAGAGAATGGTTGGATCAACTAGTGCAAATTTGGGAGAATGGCCTAAAGAGTTAATGCCTAAGAGGAAGAAGATACAAGAGAAGAAAATGTCACAAGCAAAATATTACATGCCTTCTTAATCTCCCTTGCATTTAGGAGAGGTACAAATTACTAGAGAAAAAATTGAACAATTAGGATCCCAAGGGGGAGTGTTTATTAATACTATAGAATTGGAGGAAGGAAACCACCAAGAACCTCCCACACCTAGCCTTGAACTAACTATTGATGATTATAGAGGGAAATAATTAGACCCTGTAGTAGAATAAGCCAGTCATGAATTTCTATCAGATGACAATTTTGTCAAATCAAAAGTTTTATACTAATTTGCTTGGAGAACTAATATTAAAATTTTTGAAGAAAGATGTAATAAGAGGAAGGTCAAGAATCCAAAAAAGGAGGATACAATTATACAAGATGAAATAAAGGATGAAATGATGCAAGAATTTAGAAGTTTAACTCCTAAAGAGCAAAGAAGAATGATCAAATCATTTGTAGTTTTTATTTTTCCAAATTGGGATATCATAGATGCTATGGCTTTTAACACTATCACCAAGAAGCTGAATGTAGAGGAAAAGGTGAAAAGGGGACTTAGAGGTGCTAAGTTTAGTGAAGATCATGCTACTTTAGTAATTTGGTGTCTAAGAAGAGGATCAAGAGCCATTTTTGTCAATTTGATGATACTAGATTGGTTGGAAATTTGATTGTTAAGAAGGTAGAAGATACTCCAAATGATGAGGCTGTACAATTCAATGTGGGTAAAAGTACAAATCCATGTCGCCTTTCAAACTGACTTATCAGAATAGCTAAATTTGAGTATTTCTATATAAAATTGTACTTTCTTCAAACATATGATCTAGATAAATTCATTCTAGCTAAGTTATATATGGTCTCACACTTGTCCAATTGAAAATGTTTATTTAATGAATATTTTATACTAATTTGTATCCATTGTTACTAAAGAAATAAAATTATTTTAGAAAAGTGGTGTTTGAATAACACTTACTATTTTTTATGATATTTTTCAATAACATATAAACACCATTTTATAGAGCTCAAAGTCAAGAATATTCTCATTTAGAGTTTATAGAGTTTTAATTAGATAGAGTATATTGTAATTAAAAATTCTACTAGCACATATTCTAACACTCGAAAAAGATGTTAATTTTGAGAAAGAAAAAAATATGAAATCATATATTAAAATTAAAAGTTATATAACGTTCTAGAGGAGAGAGTCCTCTTCTAGAATATAAAATTCTTCTTTTGGTTAGAATAGGTTTATTTTGGAAAATATGGTGCGAGATGAAAATTATTAATTTCAAGTCAGTTGAAATTTGAATCATATAAAATAGAAAATATAGGTTTAAAAATGATTTTTATTTTTGATTGTTCGAGCTATATATGTTATGTATAACATAGTTTGAGATCAAAGAGAATAAGTTTATTTCAATATAGTTTTGTGGTGGGAACTAGACCCCTAATTTTTTAGCATTTTTCAAGAGCTAGAAAATATCCATAAAAATTAGGAAAATATATCAATTCTTTTTCCAAATAATTTTTTAAAATTATAATCCTAGCCTTCATCCATTTCTAAACATTTCATTAGTTTAATTTATTTTAAAACTTGAAACAATAATACTAGTTTTTTGTCATTGAAGGTGAAAAATTATTTTTTTTTTAGCCTTTTCCTTTGCAAAATGGTGACATAGGCTTGTGCTTTTACCCATTTTGAAACAACTATCCTCACATTAGCCACAACCTAGAAGGAAAAAACACAAAAACTAAAATTGCAAGAAAAGTATGAACAGGTTCTAGATGCTTACATTTGACACTCTGTCTACACACTCTAGAAATTTTATCGCACTCTGCTACTCTATCTTCCATACTCTTCTCCAAGCTAGATAATAATCACAATCCTACTATAAATTGCCTCACATTCGGTGCTCTATCCATAGACTCAGGAAAAACTCATTCTTCAGCTACTCTCCACACTCACTCCTCCTTTGGATGAATGATTCCATGAATGAATGATTAAAAGACTCCACAAGACCCCTTATTATACCAATATAAGCCACAGGTTGGCCTAGAATTCTAAAAACTAAATAAACCTAACATTAAATACTTAAAGAACCACATGTCAGCCTCCAACAGAAATTAAATGTCCAAAAATTGATACCCAAGGAAAATCATGATATCTCCTAGCTTTGATTGAATTAGAACTTGTGATTCAAACTAAAGGAAATACTTTAGGTCCTCTACAACCCCTTAAGTTTTCTCAAGCTAATTCATTAAGGATATATTTAGATTCATCCTAAAAGCAACGTATAGAAACCCATCGTGCAAACTGCTAGAAATTGATATATGAGAATTTTCATATCTCCCAACTTGTAATGAATTAGGACTTGCAACCTTAATTGGAGATAGTAATTGAGGCCTTTTTAGTCCCTAAACTTTGTAGCCTCTAACTCATTCTAGAAAATTAGTTACATGGCCTAAATAGGCACCCAAAAACTAAAACACACATCTCCAGCAGCAAGGTAAAATGGCTCAAACTTCAACTCAATCCATCCAATATCTATGCAATCATGAGGAAAGGTTCTCCACTATGTCTCCAACACATCCCTAACAATGAAGAGCATAACTCCATCACAATCCCATCTTGATACTCCTACATCAGACTCCCTAGGTAAATAGAAAAGTATGTCCCATACTTTGATGCCCAAAGAAAGATCTGGAACCAACTTCATCTTCATCAAAGTCAATAGAACAAATCTAAAAATCAACCATCTATGCTTCACCCATTGAAACATTTGAATGAGATACATATCAGTAGCCCAATCAGCATGCTCACACCCAAGAACAAACTAAACATAAGGCTTTATAAACAAACCCTCATCCACATCAACAACTAGTGAATCTACACCAGTAGCAACAAACTCCACATCAGGAGCAATATGAAGATTTGCATTAACACATGCCAAACACACAACACTAGGATTCTCATTTCTCACAATAAGATGCTCCGCAACATATAAGTCACCACCAACAATAATTGTATCATCCATGATCAAGTACTCTACAATTTCTACATCAAAACCAACTGATCATGAAAACCAATGTTTATCCCAACATTGACAAGGTTAGGAATATATTTAGTGACAACCTCCAGTTGCTCTACAAGTTTTCTATCAGACTCCACAAACTGATTAGCAAAACCAACCTCTTCCACCTCAAACTTGCTATGTCATCTTCTCTCAAAAATAAATCTCTTAACTGGCCAAACAACTCTCTTTTGAATCGGTAGACTCCACCTCCACAAACATCTATGGAATGCCTTCCTCATCATTTCCTTATCTCAATCAGTCAAACTAGTTTCAAACCAAGCAACCACCTCCTTATTTTGATCAGCCAAACTAGCTTCAACGTGAGCAAACATCTCAGGGAAAACCTCCTTTTTAGCACATCACAGAGATTTGCAATCATCTCAATGTCTAATCCTCTTGGAACCATCTCCCAAGATCTCTGTAAACCCTCTACAACAATTCCTTCCCATGCTCCTTATGACAACCTCAAATTTTTTGTAAGCTAGATCACAATATATGACCTTGCATGAACAATTAGGAACCACATCACAAGTCCAGGACCATGAATCTACAATCTACAAACTCTCTACAATCATGCCTCAACAAGATCAGTCTTCCATCTTTGCATCTATTGATCCATCTACAAGCCCTCTATAATTTAAAGTCAGAACCACAATCTACCATCTTGCAACCAAGATATCTACGACTCCAAAAAGAAAATCCAGCACCAAATCAAGGTTAACTCAAATCTACTTCTCCAACCCAAGTCCTAGTGCAAACTACCACAACTTCGGTGATCTATCTACACACTTAGGAATAACCTTCACTCTAATACCACCTGACATAGTGCAAGGCCAAACAATCCCCAAAGGAGATGTCCTAGCCCCCAACAAATAACCACATAGTGGGAAAAAATAAAAAAATGCAAGATCTGATAGCAAATTACAATAATTGATTCATAGATATAACTAATTATATGGAATGTGCCAGGCTGTAAGGCCTTCCTAGTTATGGCCAAATAAGATCTCTCAAGATCCAACTCAAATAATAGCTAGTCTATATCCATACTTTGGTAAAAACCTCCAAGGAAGATCTCAACTTGTGCTTGCAAGCCGACCAAGCAAGCTCCTTGTTTTTCAAGCCACAACTACTAGCTCTTCTCAAACTTTATCCAAGATCCAACTGTAAACTACCTCACATTCAGTGCTTTGTCCACACACTCTAGAAATATTCTCTCTACTACTCCATCTTACATTCTCTTCTCCAAGATGGATGATTATCACAATCCTACTATAAACTACCTCACATTTGGCACTCTATCCACAGACTTAGCAAACACTCACCCTTCAGCTACTCTCCACACTCACTCCTCCAAATGATTGAATCATTACATGAATAAATGATTAAAAGACTCCACAAGACCCCCTACTTATACCAATCTAAGGCACAAGTTGGCCCAGAATGATAAAAACTAAACAAACCTAACATTAAATACTTGAAGAGACACAAGTCAGCCTCCAACAAAAATTAAATGTCCAAAAATTGATACCCTAGAAAAATCATGTTATCTCCTAGCTCTAATTGAATTAGAACTTGTGCTTTGAACTAAAGGTAGTTCTTTAGGTCCTCTACAAGCCCTTAAGTTCACTAAGGCTGATTCATTAATGATATCTTTGGATTCATCCTAAAAGTCACGCACAGATACCCATCATGCAAATTGCCAGTAATTGATACTCTAGGAGAATTTCCATATATCCAAACTTGTAATGGATTAGGACTTGAAACCTTAATTGGACATAGTACTCTAGGCCCTTTTAAACCCTTGAACTTCTTAGCCTCTAACTCATTATGAAAAATTAGTTACACAACCTGCAACAAGCACCCAGAAACCAAATCCATTCAATCTTTATGCAATCATGAGGAAAGGCTTTCCAATGTGTCTCCAATACATCCCTAACCATGAAGAGCATAACTCCATCAAAATCCTAGCTCAATGCTCCTACATCAAAAGTGTCTTAGCTAATTCTGATAATGATAGGATTATGATACAAAGGAGAATTATTAATTATTTTTCAAAATATCTTGGTAAGATTTTTGACCTCTTCCCTCATGCACTTGAGCCTGTGGATAAACTAAAAGACAAAGCATGATGGGATAAAGAGTTGGATGAATTAATGTGCATCAGATTAAATAAAGTCATCAATGAAAAGGGAAACATATGGTTTACAAAGACAACTGAAGAAGTTGTTCAAGTTCAAATATTCTTTGAGTCTTTCAAAAAGGAGTTTGATGAAATCAAGAAATTGGGAGAAGATGTTATGAAGAAACAACTAGAAATATTGAATTCTAATTGGCCAGATGACTCACTATTCATGGTGACATGGATTGAGGTCCATGCATTGTATTAAGTTTCTAGTTATTAGAACCAGATACCTCACATGAAAATCAAGTTTTTCCACAGTTGGAAGATCAATAGAAATAAAATCCTACAATAGAAATAGCTCCATAGCAAAAAAATGTATGATGTAGATATTCTATTGCACAAATCTTTGTCTTATAATAACAGTAACCTTTTTATTTGTAATATCTTTTCTATCTTAAGAAAAATTGTCATCCCTCTCTAAATTCCAAAGCTTGTTGCATCTCATGCTATATAAATGAGATCCCAAGGCTAGAGAAAGGTTCCAAATTCTGTGTAATTTTGAGTCTTAGGATATTTTTTTTAGTTGGCCTAGTAGTCTTTGTGTGAATTTTTTATGTATTCATCTTTATATATCTGAGAGTAATGAGAGCACGGAAGGATTAAGTGTCTAGTCTTGAGTTATTTTGAATTTCATGCCAATAATGCATTATTCTCAAGGAAATAAATACAAAGGAAGGTCATATAGATGTCTGTGCCTTTGAATTTTGTCTCCTATTTCATATATCTAAAGATTTGAGAATGAATGAATAATGTTCTTTCATTTTAATGTAGCTTGGTTGGGTTTTATGTAGGTTCATTGATTTCTCTTAACTCAAGAGATTAAATAAATTATTTCATTAAATTGATAGCTTTTATAGGTGTACGGGAGGATATTCATAAGAAGAGAATTTAGAGTTATCTATTGATAATTTCAAGCATTTTAACAGATCAAGTTTTATTGCTGTGATTTTCTCTATACCAATAGATAAGGCATTGATCAGTACTTCAAATGCAAACTATCAAATTCATGGAGTCATGTGGAGCACAAAAATAAATCAAATCAATCTTTACTTTCTTATATGAAGAGTTAAATTGGTGGTCAACTATTATTTTCTATAATCCCTTATATGTCATTTTAGCTACTGCGCCAAGGATTAGTTGTGAAGTATAGAAGAATTATGACCATTTTCTATTGTAAGGGATAAAATAAAGCAGAAAGTGTGATGTTAATGATCATATGTTGAAATCAAGAACCATATACAATTTTTATATCCATATATCCCTCAAGTGCACCTGCCTTAGTTTTGTAGAACTGAAAGAGTACAGAATCCCTATGATTTGGTTGAGTTGGGTCTAGGTATGAAGTATTCTTAGTTGATTATAGGAGGTTTCTAACCCTTAGACCAAGTTTTTTCTTTAGAATTCTTGTATCAAGTGTTTTGTTTCTTGTTGGTTTTCAAACACTGACAAAATGGGGACTCTACTGGGGAGATGTCCAACACATGTTGCTATGTTAAAGTTAGTTGATGTAATAGAATTTGGCTCCATTCAAAAACTTAGGGTTTCAAGCCCTCCATAAGAGGTCACCTAGTTGTCTAGCATCAATAGCAATAATAAGTTATAATGACAGTGTTACATGTTGTTATTGTTACAAACCTTTCACCTTCCACCCTCTAATTAGGACACTCTACAAATGCACGTAAGGTTCCATTTTCATATTAATGTAGTTGCAATGGTTCTAGGGGTTGTGAACATGGAGGTGTTATATATTTTTCCTAACTATTTTCGAATACAAGTTGTCCTACCACATATATATATCCTTCTCATTCACCTTCCATTTCCATTTAATTACATATGTATATCCCCTTAATGAATTCCTTATCTCTTATTATTTTTTTCTACCTCAACCATTTTTAACTAGATATTACTAACTAGGTATCAATTACTAAACATTTATTTATTTATTTATTTGTTATCATTATTATTATCTTGATTAATTTACTAAATTAACTCCTACCATTCCATGTCTAAATCAATCAACCTATATTTAGCTTTAATACTTCCCATACTGACTTAATAATTTATACAACTATTTACACAACACCTTACACACCTAACAATTCCACTAATCTCTCCTTAATAAAAAATTTCCTTTTAAATATCCTAACAATTAATAAAATACATAATAAATTTCCTCCTTTACTAACCATAACTTGATCCCTTATATTTACTAACTAACTATTCCCATGTCGTAACCTTGACCACTGACATAACCTACACCTAACATGGGATGACAAAATAATCAAATAACATAAACATACTTTGATGCCCCACTACCATTTTACATCACAAATTCTACACTTTTTCCTCCCAAGAAAATTCCTTAAGTCCCATACCCCTAGACTTGTGTGCTTCATACTCTCTCCAAATGGATTAGACAAGATAATGTTTACACCCTGCCCCCCCCCCCCCACACACACACACACACCATAATACCTATTTGTAAGTTCTAGGCATTAAGGATCCCAAGATGTCCTAAAACTGACATGGGTCATATTCCCACCAACTAATTACTCCTTCCCACTTTTCCCAATGCATGGCTTCTTCTTCCTAGGCATGGTGGAAGGTAAGAAGTCAGATTTGATATCTTGAAAGTTTTTTTTAAACTTATTAAGCACCTAGGAAGCGATGAAGGTTTATGTCATGTCAGGGAAAGGTACTCATCATTACCACTTCACATATTTTTCAAAGGGTGACAAGCCAAGTATGCCTAGTGGATACCATAACCCATTTTTCCCATCTTTGTACATGGTAATTGCTGCAATAAGGGGCAATGCCTAGGTTTGATAGGCATCACCATTACTTTAATTTTGTTTATGAATATATTAGTATTTTGGAATTGGGTTCAAGTGTTAAATTCTATTTTTCCTTTTATTTTATTTTTATTTTTTTCTTGTATCATATTTAATTTGTAAATTTATTTATGTCACTTTCAAAAGTATGGTGACTTTGAAAATTGACTTATGAGATCTAGTGTTAAGGGGTAGGTGTTATAGTTCTAGCATAGTCTCAACCTATAAATATAGATTTATTTGAGAAGGATGCGACAACAGTCATGTGAGTCACTAAATTTTATTTTATTTATAAGTTAAAAGCTTATTATTTGTGGAATTCTATATTCTAATGTCCTATTTTTTTTAATATTGTTTTAAGTATTAGATCCTCAAGGGAATATTCTCTTCAATATTTTATTGCTCTATATTATGGGGATAGAATTAATTTTCCTTCCCATACATTTTCTAGAGAGGAAATGTGTGCCTACACCAAGTCTTCTCATAGGTTTGGGCTATGTATTTTCCTTTCCCAAGCTAAATTTCCTCTTAATTCCACGATAGCTTTTTAGTGAGCATGTGTAAAATGATGTGATGATGTTATCTAACCTAGGAAGTTATTAGAGCTTAAACCAAATCACCTAATTTCATACACACAAAATGAACTATCAAATACAACAATTTTCTTCCATTATATTGCAAACATAACATACAAATTTTACAATGCAATCATCAAAGTTAAATTCACTATATCAAGAGAAACATAACTATTACAAAAACTTTCCATCAATTGAGTTATGAGAAGAAATGCCTCATTTACATGATCCTCCATATTACATAAGGTAAAATTTTCAATGACTACTTCCTTACAAGAACAATATACATATCCTCAATCTATCCTTACACTAGTTCAATAATATACAATAATATGAAAACCTCATTTTACATCACATTGAAAGCAAAAATAAAAGAGGTTTATCATCACAACACATTTTGTGGTTGCATGAAAAGCTTGGTTTCTCTACACACTTGACCTTTCTACATTGTCAAGGGTGAAACCCTAATATCTTCAAGAAATCAATCTTCACAAAACCTGTTACACACATACATCACTTGTCATTTCATGAACACAACACACAATACAAAATGAATCCCTCACATGGCTTAAGACATTAATTCTCCATTAGAATCATTTCACATTGGGTGAAGGTGGAGTTGTCAAAGAGGAGGTGCCATAACCAAACATAAACATCATATTACAATTTGCCTCTCAAGGCCATCATAAAGATCTCTTCTATCTTACACACAAAACCTCTTGTATCTCCCAAAACAATAAAGGTAAATGGCTTCAATGGAGCCCATACTCCATAAAAGAAAAACAACTCCTCATCATGAGGTAAATGTTCTCAACTGCAATATTGAGCCTAACTAATCCCTTCAGCCAAAGCTTCTCTTCCCTCCCAAGGGTGGGTGAAACCTTCCCACCCATGATCACATTCAACATTCAAATCCAAACAAGAAAATCAAGAAGAAAAACCAAGAAAATACTTCAATAACACAATACACATTCACATTCCTACAACATAATACCAAAATCCATAATGCAAAGATTCACAATATAATGCATGCTCCATTGACAAATTTTCCATACTTGAATATTTATTTTGCAATACTAAAAGAAAGAAAATGAACATGGTTTAGATCCAACCTTGGTCCAAGCTAAAGGAAAATGATGGTTGTACTAGAGCTCCCTTAATCTCCCTCCAAAACCTAACTATCTCTAAACTTAGAGAGTGGGTGAACAACCCACTAATTCGTCACCACTCCTCTAAAAAGACTCTCTATGAACCTCTTTTTAGTAGGAACATCAAGCCCCCTCTTTCTTAAATTGTTGCCCCTTCAAAATAAGAAAGTTGACCAAGTGGGATTGTGAGGGTACACTCATGGGGAAACCCCAAAATTCGAATTGGTTCTAGAGTGCATTGTTTAAGGGGTCCCCTAAGTTAGCTAAGCACTAAAATGGTTGAATTTTAAGCCCCTAACATGTTATAATACCATATAGGTGGCTTATTTTCAATGAAATGACACTTTAGGGTCAAATTTAGGCCCCCTAAAATTCTTGACAAGTTTGAATTCGAAAATCAATAAGATGGTGACCCATCCTAGCACTTTCTCCCAAGTGGTTTACTTAAACATTTATTAAAAGAAAATAAAAGGACTAAGATTAAGTGATCTTATGACCAACACCCTAGGTGATATTTCATCAACACATGGATAATTACAAGTGTCAAGTGACACATTAAAATACATTACACTTCACCATGACATTTCCCTAATGCATCTTTATGATTAAACATTTCCTCATATAAGAAAACTTACATTACAAAACAAAATACTTTCATAATGAGGCTTTTGAATTTTCCAAAGATTTTCCTTGGTTAAACTATGTTCACATAGGTCTTGACTTGTTTCCCCACCAAGAATTTCCATGGTTCCACTTCTTGCACATTAAACTTGAGCATTAGTAGTCCAAGGGGGTCATATAAAATGTATATCATAAATGCATAATTAAAATTTTTATAAAATCCATATTGACATAATTCATTTTAAATTCCCTTTCCTAATCATTTCAATTAAATCATTCAAGGTGTTAGAATCTCAATTCTACATATCATAAACCATCATAATAAATCTACACATCATAAATCATCATATTCAACTTAACATTTTTATGCATCTCATAAGCCATCATAATCCAATTTAACATTTTGCATTGCATTATAATCTAATAATATAATGTCATAAAACTACATCCATATATGTTTGATCATTTCAAACTTAATATCAGGTTTTTAGTGCATATCATAATGTAAAGCACTTCTGAAGTATCAAAATTGATAGATAAAAAAGTCCCACTATCCATCTAAGTTTCAAATAGCTGTCAAAATATCTAAGTCTCAAATATCAAAATGTAAATAAAATGTCCATGCTATGACAGGTCAAGGTGAGGCCTCACAAAAGGGGGAGAGATAAGGAAAATTGTATATAAGGGCAAGAGATAAAGAAAATTGCATATAAGGGAGAGATAAGGTATAAGTAAAGGGGGAGTAATGTGGAAGTTCTAATAAAATCCATAATTATAATCAAAGAGGGAGTAATAATGTAATTAGGATATATAAGGAAAGATGGTAATTATGAAATGATCCAAAGTTTTGAAATTTTGTCAAGGCCAATTTTGAGAAGTTTTGTTTTTAGGACTTAGCCAACTTTCCCTATGTTTACATGAAATTTCAAATGGGGAGATCATTGACAATTTGATTAGGTTAGACATTTTTATGTTATCATTTATGGAAATATATTAGTCATATAAAGTGGGTAGATCATTGAGATGAAGCTATGGCATATATACTTAGAAAATTGTCTCTGTGTTACTTGGTTTATGTAGCAGAATAGATAGAGTTTTGGTTGATTAGCTTCATAGGATTACCATGGACATGTGAAAGTTAGGTATGACTACCTTAATTTATGATGATGAATTATGTGTCTGTGCAAGACAGTATGAATAGTATAGATAAAGTTATGGTTAGATTACCAGTTACAACAATGTATTAGCGATGCCTAGATATTAATCCTAAGTGAGAAATAGTGAATGTTGTAGTTTTTAAAGTGTATAAGGGCATGAAGGTTGACTAGGGAGATAATTTAAATCAAAAAGGTATAATGAAATATTGCAAAAGAAAAGTTATTTGAGTGATTAAGTGATATAATACAATATTTATTTAATGTCACATGATGGTAATTTTTTTCTATGATTAGAGGAATGTAAATTATGTGATGAGTAGCAATGGTAGTATTAGATATTGAAGATATCAACAACAAAATAAAGATATTTTATTTATCTATATCTTTGTATTAAAGAACTATATTCTATATTGCATGTTTGGGTAGTGGGCTCATATTGCATACATTTTTTATCTGTATATATCAACTCCTAATAGGATTAAGGCTCCTGAAAAGGCCTAGTCATCTAACAAGGATCAAGACACTATATAGATGTTATGGATGCTTAATAGGATCAATATCTTTCATAGGATACTTTTGATTAATGGATCATTTTTTGGGTACCATCCTTAGTGGGGTTTTCCCTTGGCCAAGGTTTCCCTAATTAACATAATATGGTGTTATGAGTTCTCTTATTGCATGGTTATGTTTACTCTTCAACATACTTAGTTTTATTTCATATAAAAGTTATAAGATTGTTAATAATATCCATTTTGGACTAAAGTTTGTGAAATAATGATTCACCCCCTCCCCCCCACCTCTGAGAATTTTCTACTTCTAACAACATGACCATAGAAAAATGCATAGAAATAGTACCCTAAGGAAAACCCTCATGCTCCCTTGTTGCATGGGGAGAGAGGTCTAGACATGAAAACTAGCATCCAATCCTTAACAAGGAACCTATAGAGATACAAGGTGATTCTTTTATCTCCATCAATTGTATAATTATCCTTCACCTAGTATAAATCATTGTTGATGCATAACCTTGACAAAGAAGTCTTCTAGAGTGGTGATGTTCATTTCTATGTCTGAGATCATCCCTTTAAAATTATTAGCCTCCATTTTGAGATTTATCATATCCTTTGGAGGAGGATCACAAGCTAGATCCTTGACATTTTTATACACACTAGGATCTTCCTTCAGAGGAGGGCGGATAGGTGGTCTATTTTCTTATTAGGGTAGGAGGATTACAGGTTAGGGAGGCAGATGTATTATAGGCCATATTTTACATGTGGAGGTGTGTTTCATCGGGAAGGATTTCATCAAACTCGAAATACCCATCTTGGTGGTAAAGTCCACTGTTTCCATTTTAAAACTAGTAGAAACTATTGGAAGTCTATTAGGAAAGTAAGATACTAAGAGGGGAGGGGAATCAAGATTTATTAAACTTTTATCTTCTTCAAAAAATTTTTAAAAATTCACCACTAACCCCTCTCATATCAACATTATGAATCATATAACCATAAACTAAAATAGATCTAATTATTCATCACATTGATAAACCTAAAAGTAAATGTAAACACATAACACAAAATATTTAGTTACCCAAAAACCCTCCAAGGTGAAGGTAAACCTAGGGTGGGAGTGATACCCACAAATCTTCACTACTGTAGTAATAAATTGTGTATGTTAAGGCTACAATGTTTGATTCATTCTAGTGATCCACCCTGTGAGGGTCTACCCTATGAAGATTGTACAATACTTATTAGTCTACCTTAGTTAAATAAGAATCCTTTTAAGAGATTTGTGTAGGCCTATTAGGAATACTCTATTAAGATATTTTGCATGATTCACTTGCTAGAATGTATTAGTACCTAATCTGATGCTTGATTATGGATCTCCTCTTTCTAATCTCCAATCCTCTCTCTAATCAAATAAATGTTGATATGTACTTCACTACTTGGTTTCTCTACCTAGTCCTTTCTTCTAACTCCCAAACATCACCTCTTTTTCATATACACTTATCTCTATGCTCTATCTCACTTATTTTTAGGGTTTAAATCCTCCTTAAACAACCAATTGGATAATGTTCTAGATCATGACTAATGATCCATGTTTCTTCCTTTTGTTTCTTAATCCTTCCATTTTCTATTTGGTTACACTTCCTTCATAGGGATTAATGATCTTTGACAAACTAAGTAAACAACTCCTTAACTATCTCAAAAATCATTAAATCATATAGAAGTTGGCCAAAATGGTTTTCATGAGTGTTTGTGTCAATCCAAACACATATACCAAAACTATTTTACTTGACACATGAATACTCTAATAGTTGGTCATGACAAATACACATGTTTCTACTTGGTCTATAACTGCTTGACACTTACTGTATAACTTGAAATTAACTAACTATTTTTAACTCAGTGTCTACCTTCTAACTTACTTGGCATAAATTGTGACTCAGTACATATTGGGTGCTTGGCAACCTAAGAATTTCGTGACTCAAACTGAAATATGAACAAGTCCAAATGAAACATTTGGCCTTCATTGGGTGGCTCAGTCAAAGTGATGATCATCCAACTCTACCTAGAAAATGATTAAGTGATTCAAACTAATAGGCAACATGCTTTGGAGATCCAAAATTTCCCGCTTTGACATTAGTGTGAAAATTATGTTGTCATGATTGATCATTACATCCATAATTACTAAATAGTACTGCCCCTTAGACTGTGACTTGGTATCCATAAAGAGTTCGATAATATAAATGTCTTGAAAAGTGAGTAATACATTAAATTATATCATACCTTCCTAATTATATCATTACATTACTAAGCTTCGGCTGATTTTCCCTTGAGACATTCATCTATTCTGATTTCTTCTTTGTACATACATCTATTCCCGCTTGTTTTATCACTCATGGCTATTGGGGTGCTCGGGTCAAATTATATTTGTCCAAAAATGTTTTATAAATCTGTAGAATCATGGTCAATTCATTATCCCAACTATATCTAATAGATTCCAAAACTTTTATTTTGATTTCTAGCTAAGAAACTAGATCAATCAAACTATCTACAGTTGAGATATGTTGATCTCTCTATATTAAGTCCTTTGCAACTGTTAGCTCTCTTTGCATGACCTTTAGGTGAGGTATTAATATTGTCTAAATTGTAATAATTTTTTCCCTTATTTATCCATCATTGGCCATCAACTTGGATAATCTTCCCTGGGCATAAGTTAACCTATTAAAATGAATGGATCTTGAATTTGTGTCCATGCTTAAAGAATGCCCTATTGACTTCAAATATGCACAAAGCTTGTCAATATAATGTTTCTTGTCCTAGTAAATAACTCTACATCAGAAAGCTTCCTATACAAAGAATTAACATTTTGTATAACATACCTTAAATTATGTACAAGGGTAAAAAGTTCAACCTTCTTAATGGAAATGTCTGTTAAAACTTTCTCCAAAACTTTAGTTTTAATTTATTTTTTTATCACCTTATTAAGTTTTTATTATCCCCAATATCATCATTGTTGATCTTCTCAACAATGTGAACTAGTTGATCTAAAATAAGGATCTTCTCATTAATATCCTAAATTTCAAATGCATCAACAAAATATCCTTAATTTCATGAAGTACCTATTTTTTCTATTATTCTCTCTTCAATTTCTATTGTATTATCTTCCTATTCAATTCCTCTTATATTGTCTTCCTATTCAATTACCTTGGAAAAAAATTCATATGATTAAATATTATTTTTCTTTGGGTCATACCTAGGTATCATAATGAACTCATCTAATGTTACATTCTTAATAGGGGATTTGGCTTTCATTTTCAACAATTTCTTCCTTGGTGTACTACTTCTTAGCAAAGTGAGTAGTATGAATGAAATGGCCATGCTAGGTCTTGGCTACCTATATCCTTGACTAATGTCAAAAAAAAAATTAAAATAGACTCTTGATGAGTAGTAATCACTTGTTGTTTAGGAGTAGTGAGTATCTTTGTTTCAATGTGTTCAAGTATTTCTACACTTAGTAATTAAACTAGTACTTATATAACATCTTGTTCTTCAGGCTCTTGGTGATTTATGTTCTTTGACTATACTATTGGATACAATTGATCAATTGTGTGTTGTTTTTGATGTTAGACAAATGTCATATGAATTATTAGATAGTGCATGTTGAGCTCACTCAGGTAGTCAAGACAGTTTTCTCTATCTACTGAGCACTCATATGGTTGCCTAGTTCAGAAAGTAGTGTCTATCAAGTCCACTCGAGTGTCAAAGAAAATCATGCAGAAGATAAGTGTTAATCAAGCTCACTTGGTTAATGAAGTAAAGTTGGATGGAACTAGTGCTAATCGATCTTACTTGGTTACCAAAGGATTTTTGCAAGTTTGCAGTCTTAATTGAGCTTCTATTGGTTAGCATAAGAAATAGCCTTTGAGTTAGTATCTATCAAGCTAGGTCAGCTAACAAAGGATTTTCCTATTTTGGAATATTAAGCTCAATTAATTTATCTATTAGTTGTAGCCAACTATGGTGATGAATGTTAATTATTCTAAGTTGTATTTGAGCCAACTTGACAATGTGAAAGATATAAGTGTAAGGTCAAGTTGTGGTTTTAAATTGTGCAAGATGTTATGAATGAATTATAAGGGATGAAGAGAGGAAACAAATTTGAAGGATAAGCAGAATATCCTTGTGGAGTAGAAAAACTATATTTGATTAGGAAGGATTAAGTACAAACTAGAACATAGATCTATAATCATAAATTCAATTGCATTTGAATTAGGTCAATTCATTGTTACTCTCTAACCATTGTAGCAGTGATCTAAATCTCTTAATAGAGTTGGTTTAATAGCCATTTGTAAATCCTCTAACAAGGTGGTAGTTCTATTGAATTGTCTAAAGACCTCTAACAAGGCCACTACTAATAGGGTGATTAAATCATTTAATAGGGTCACACCTAACAGTGTATTTTGTAACCTTTAATAGGGTTAGCTCCTAACAAGGCTCACTTCAAAAGAGTGAAAAATAGTAACTAGTTACAATTGGTGGTTTTTCCCAAATTGGGTTTCCACATTAAATCTTGGTGTCATGTGTATTCATGCTATTTCTATATTGCTTGCAATTAAGATTAAGTAATGATAATCACAAACAATATCTTAAGATCTGCAAGGTTAATTAGTTACTAAGTACATTTAGTATTTACCAAGTTACAACATTTTATAAGAGATTACCGAGCATCAACAATATTCAACTTTCAAACTGTAATTTGTTCTAACATCTATGGGATTTGGGATTTATTTTAGTAGTAACTGATTCACCCATCCACTCTTAGTTACTCCTCTTATATTTCCAACAATTGGTATTAGAGCTTTTGGTGCTTGCAGTGAAGGTTTCAAGGGCCTAAGCTAAAGATTGGGATGTCTTATAAAAGAGAGATTCCAAAGCTCAATAGAGAACAATTGTATAGCATGGAAAGGACTTATGAGGTTACATCTAGCTACTATTAGTTATTTAAGTTGCAAGTATCTTGATACTAAATACAAAACTCCCACTTGAACATTATCAATTGAAGATATTGTTGAGAAGAAGAACCATAACATCATGGTGATTGATATTGCATCTTCTCTTAGTTATGGTGAATTTGATTAGGTAAAATACTATAAAACTCCTTATGATATGTGGACCAAAGTGAAATATATCTATAGAGGAGATGACAATGTAAGAAGAGACAAAGAAAAAGTCTCAAAGGACAATTTAACCAAATGAAAATGAGAGAAGATGAAAACATAGCAAAATATGTGGAAAGAATCAAAGCTAGTGTAAGTGCAATCAAAGCATCTAGAGGAGACATTAAGGATGAAACTATTGTAAGTAAGGTACTCAGAATTATTCTTCATATCTATGCAATCAGAGTGTCTAGTATTCGAGAAATGAGATGTGATCCAAATAAAAAACTAACCTTGGATGCTCTAGTTGGAAGATTAACAAATTTTCAACTAGATAAATATGATAACTATGTTCCCATTTCCAAAAATATTGACTTTGCATTTGAAGCCAAACTCTCACATAAGGAAAAGTGCAAGAAGTAAAATAACAATCAATCAGGAAGTGAGGAAGAAACTAAAGAAATTTATGATAATGATCTTGACATTTTTGAAGCCCTACTTGCAAAGAAATATTCCAAAGGAAGAGGAAAGTACAAAGGTAAAATTCCTCTAATCAGTTTTTCTAGTGAAGAAATTGGTCATATTGCTGCTAGGTTTCCAAACAAAGAAAGTAGGGATGAGAAGAAATCCCACAACTACAAAGGCAAGAAGGAATTCAAAAGTCACAAAACCTAAAAGGACAAAGGTAAGAAAACTTGTTTTATGGCTAAAGATTCTGACAATAGTGAAGATGAAATGGTGTATATTGTTATAAAAAATGAATCTGATGATGAAGAAGATAAGATGACATTTATTTCTCATGTTAGCAAAATAATACATTGATTATTGACAATGGATATTCACACCATATGACTGGAGATAAAAACAAAAATTGAACATTTTGAATAATGTGATGGAGGTAGTGTAAGGTTTGGAAATAATGAACCTTGTTGCATAAAAACAAAAATTCATATCTCATTAACCAATGAACTTGTATGTGATAATGCCTATTAGATTGAAGGACTAAAGCATAATCTATTGAGTGAAGCACAATTGAACAACATTGGATTCAAGGTAGAATTCATGAATGGCAAGGCAAGACTGCTTGATGACAAAGGAAATATGTTTGGATTAGGCAAGCAAACAAAAGGTAATCTATATTATCTTGATATTTGTGAATGCTCATGTTTTATTGCTCAAATAGAAGAAATTTGGTTATGGAACAGAAGACTATATCATGTAAACTTTGATAATATGGTCAAGATAAGAAAACTTAGAAGAGTAAGAGGTATTACTAGTTTGAAGAAACTAGATGTTGGTTTGTGCAAAATTTTCCAAATTGATAAGATGGGAAAGACTAGTTTTAAGAGAAAAAACTATCAGTCAAAAAAAGTCTTGAAAATTGTACATACTGACTTATGTGGACCCATTCAAATAGAAAGTTATAGTGGAGATTTTTTTTTCATTCTTTTTGTTGATGATTATTCTAGAATAATGGGTGTGATGTATCTAAAAGAAAAATTAGAAGCTTTTGGGAAATTCAAATGGGACCTGGCAAGAGTAGAAAAAGAAAATAGAAAAAGATTGAAGTGTTTAAGATCAGATAGAGGTGGTGAATTCATCTCAAATCAATTCAATAAATTTTTCATTGAAAAAGGAATCAAAAGACAAGTATTAGCCCCTAGTAGACCTCAGTAGAATGGAATAGCTGAAAGAAGGAATAGATCCATCATGGGTTGTGCAAGGACACTAATGATAGAAAAGAATGTTGCTATCAAATACTGGAATGAAGCTATCAACACTACAGTTCATACTTTGAACTAAGTCTAGTTGAAGAAAGACTCAAACCAAATTCCCTATGAACATGGTATGGCTACAAGCTCAATGTAAGTTACTTGAAAGTATTTGGCAATAAATGTTACATCTTCAAAGAATCTAGGAAAGGAAAATTTGATGTAAAAGGTGATAAAGGCATATTTCTAGAATACTCTTGTAGAAGTAAAGCATACAAATGTTTGAATTTGTCCACTCATAAGATCATAGAAAGTGCACATGTGAGAATTGATGAATTTGCAAAAAAGAGTGAAGAAGAAAGCCAAAAAGAGCTAGAGGATTACAAAAGATTCATCTACTATGAACCTGATATCCTGCCAAATCTATTTGAAAGGAAGGAGACTTCATCTCCCTAGCTCCTTAGATCTTCAATGATTACCGAGTTGTAAGAAATGCAAACTAAGTCACAGTCTAAAGGACCTGAGTCACATTCAAAGGCTAACAAGCTAGTTCAAATTGAATCTAATAGACTCGAGCCACAAATAGAATAACCCAAGCTTGAAGTTGAAGTTCATAATGAAGATAGTGGAATTCATTTGAAGACCAAAGAGCCTATGTTGGTAAGATATTTTAGAAGGCATCATGCACCTAATCAGATTATTAGAGACAAATTAGGTGGAATGATGACAATAATCAAATTAAAAGGTACATGTTTACTTCCTAAATTTGAACCTAGAAATGTTAAAGATGATCTAGAAAATGAAAGTTGGATTGAAGCCATAAATGAAGAGATAAAATAGATAGAGAAGAACAAAACTTGGACTCTTGTTGCTAGGCTTAAAGATAAAAATGTAATTGGTACAAAATGGGTATTCAAAAATAAGTTTAATTAAGATGGAAAAGTATCTAGAAACAAAGCAAGATTGGTATGTAAATGTTATTCTCAAGAAGAAGGTATTGATTATGGTGAAACTTTTGCCCCTATTGCAAGATTAGGTGTTAGAACTCTACTTGCATATGTAGCTCATAGAGGATTCAAAGTATATCAGATGGATATTAAATCTACATTCTTGAATTGAATTATTGATGAGTAAGTCTACATTGAATAGCCAGAAGGTTTTGTAGATCCTAACAAAAGAGACATGGTCTGTAAATTACACAAAGCACTATATGGTCTCAAACAAGCTCCCAGAGTCTAGTATTAAAGACTACATAACTAGTTGATAAAGATTGGTTTTCAAAGAATAAATGATAAACAATAGTCTATATATCAAGGAAGGACTAGACAAAAAGATTGTGTTGGCAAAAATATTTGTTGATGATACCCTATTTATAAAAATGATGACCTATGAAAAGCATTTTTAGAAGAAATGAGTAAAGAATTTGAGGTGTCCAAGTTTGGTGAGATAAAATTCTTTGTTGGATTGCAGATACACCAAAACAAATATGGTATCTACATCACTCAATCTAAGTATATCAAGGAGATACAAAAGAAGTTTGGAATGGAAGATTCAAGACTAGTTGGAACTCCCGTGTCTGTTGGACATAAGCTCTCCAAAAATGATGATTCCAAAGAAGTAGATCAGAGCTTATATAGATCAATGATTGGAAAATTATAGTATATAGTACATACATGGCCTAACATTGCCTTAGCAGTTGGGATAGTGGCAAGATTCATAGAAAATCCTAGAGAAAACCATATTATGGCAATCAAAAGAAGCATGAGATATCTAAAAGGTACTAAAGACTATGGTTTATGTTACAAACTTAAAGACAATCTAAACTTAAAGGTGTTTATTAATTTTGATTGGGTAGGAAGTCTTGATGACAAAAAAAAGACTAGTGGTGGAGCATTCTTCCTTGGTAAAAGATTTGTATCTTGGACAAGTAAGAAACAAAATTGTACATCTCAATCTATAGTAGAGGCAGAATATGTGGCAGCAGCAGTCAATTGTTCTAACATTGTTTGGTTCAAATAACTATTGGAAGGAATGAAGGTAGAAATCAAAGATCTAGTAGTCATATATTATGATAACACCAGTGAAATCAAATATTAAAGAATCTAGTGATGCATTCCAAAACAAAGCATATTGCTATGACATAACACTTCTTAAGAGAATTAGTGCAAGACAAAGAAGTCATATTGGATTATGTAAATAAAAAAGAATAGGTTGCAGACATATTTAGAAGGCCATTACCTAAGGACGCATTCTTCTATCTAAGAGGTAAGCTAGGGGTCATTCACCTATTTGAAGCTCAGTAAATAAAGTATAGTAATGCATCAACAAGAGCTATGTTGAAGATCAATCAGTTGATGTAGTATTGATAAGGGTATATTGCAAATGGATTAGTATTTAAGGTACATTGATATCATTAGTATTGTTGTCTTTGGCATGTGTTGTCAAAGAGGAAGAAGTTTTCTATCATATCTCTTAGAAGTTTTTTATTATAAAGAGGAAAAGTTCTATGAAGAGATTTCAAAGAGGGAGAATGATCATGGTAGAAGATTGTTGTAGTAGAAGTTTATTGACAGAGGGAATCTTGTTCTCAAAATTTTATTGTGCTATGACATGTTGTGTTGCCATAAATGCCAAAGAGGGAGATTGTTGGATACAACTGATCAATTGTGTGTTGTCTTTGATGTTACACAAATATCATATCAATTATCAGAGACTATATGCCAAGCTCACTTGGGTAGTGAAGATAGTTTTTTGTATTGATCGAGCGGTACTATGGTTGCATAGTTTAGAAAGTACTGTCTATTGAGTCCACTTGGGCATTGAAGAAAATTATGCAGAAGATAAGTGTTAACAAAGATCACTCACTTAATGAAGGAAAGTTGGATGGAACCAATGCTAACAAAGCTCACTCAATTACCAAAGGATTTTTGCAAGTTTACAATGTTAACTGAGCTTTTGTTGGTTAACACAAGAAAACACTTCTGAGTTAGTATCTACCAAGCTCGGTTTGCTAATGAAGGATTTTCTTATTTTGGCATATTAAGATCAATTGATTTATCTACTGGCTCTAGCCAACTATGGTGATGAATATTAATTATTCTAAGTTGTATTTGAGCCGACTTGACAATATGAAAGATTTAAGGTCAAGTTGTGGTTTCAAAGTATGCAAGATGTTATGAATGAATTTCTAAGGGATGGAGAAAATGAATTTGAAGGATAACTAGAATATCATTGTGGAGTAGAAAAGCTATATTCAATCAAGAAGGATTTTTTGGAAATATTCAAGACTATGCTAGGTTACTGAGAGGGGAGGGGTGAATCAGTAACCTCTAAAAACTTTACCAATTTCATAACTTAATTGCAATATCCAAATTCTTCTTAGTTGATCATATCTTATCTAATTGCATTCATGAAAAACTAAAAACATAAACATTCATAACACTTGAACACAATGATTTGGTGACCCAAAAACCTTCCAAATAGAAAGTAAAACTGGGGTGGGGATGACACTCACAAAACTTCAATACTGCAACATAAAGTTGGTCAGTTAATGCTTACATTGATCACTTCTAATGATCTGCCCTGTTAGGAGCAATTAGGACTACTAGGTCCACCTTGTTAGAGGATTTACGAACACACAATGAAGTATGCACTCAGTAAAGAGATTTAAGAAAGACTATTAAGTCTTCCATGCTAAAGTATTTTGATTGGTTCACCTATTACGATGAAATAGTAGATCTCTGACTTACAATTGTATTGTTGATAGAGATTTCTTGATGTACTGGTCACCTTTCTATGATGGATATGTCTCTGCTACTCCTTTTCTAATATGGCCTTCACAATATACTCTTTATCTTCTAGTTGTTTACATTCACATTTTTACACACTTTTCTTCATGTATTTCACATTTGGATATGATACAATATATTACATATATACCAATCCAATTTACAAAATTACAAAGTCAGCCATCATACAAGTTAACACCAATATTACAAAGTCATCCCATATGAAGACACTCAGGTTTTGAAGACTGACTTGGTGAAGTTCTGATACTCAATGCCCACTATATTTACTTGACATCTTCACACACTTGGTAGTAGTAGAAGCTCAATTCATACTAATCACCTCAAAGTAGTATTGAACTTGGTCTACGTTGGAGACTTGGTAGATATTGTGCAACTTGGTATAAATAGAATCACTTGATAAATACATAAGTTTGGTTTACATTAGCTTTGCATTACATGAACTATGAACTTGGTAGAAACTGTAATGCTTGGTAACCATTGAAATGCTCAGGTTTAACTGCTAGACTACACACTGATTGAATTCACTTGGTAACCATTGAAATTAGTCTAGAAGACTCGATAGCAACTACAATGCTCGATGACTATTGAATTACATTGCAAACACTGTAGACTGTTCAATGAGCTTGGTAGCCATAAAAAATTTGAATAAGTATGTGTCATTAATAAAAAACATGACTGATATGTCAAAAATCTCCCCCTTTGGCATTAGTGACAAAAAAATTTATTAGCCAAAAACTTATATACATCACCATGTGATACTAGCTCAGTAGAATATACTATTTTTGAGATTTTTCAAAACTTATCTTTGCAAGTATATATAGTATACTATACAACATATCTGCAACTTCTCCTTTGCTATATACATTTTCTTCCTTTGCATGACATGATTCTCCCTCATACAATATACTAAGTGTCTATCCCCCTTTTTGACAATAATGCCAAAGATTTATTCAAAACTTATTTACATGGAGACACCAAAATGAGATAGAAGATCATAATGTACCTTAAGAATAAGTGCAAGGTTTTATCCCAATTTTCTTCTAGAACCTTGCATGTATGTAGAGCAATTTGTACCTTTGTAGAGAGTTCTATCATGTGATCTACAATAGAGAAGTTAGTGTAATGGATCAATGTTTTTGAATAAACAATATGCTTTTGCATTGTATCCATGATAGGAAGGATCATATTCTAAATATCTATCAATGTAGACCGGATCCTTGCTTCTTCTCTTAACAACTCTACCTACATGTCTGACAAAAATATGATCTTCATGTGATGTGTAGAGTTTGTGCTAGAGTCAAGTTGCAACTGTTGTGTACTAGCTTTTAGATCCTCATCATTTTTTGTTAGTTTGCCCTTTATTTCTTTAGTAAACTCAGTAACATCACATAACATTCCAAAGAGTGATGTCACATTGGTGCAAAATGATTCAAGATTGGTCAAAATTGACAAAAGCTCAACTTGATGACTATCAATTTGCTAAGTAATGTGCTCCAACACTTTATTTTCAAATTTATTTTCAACTTTCTTAATTAGCTTATCTTGTCTGCTAGTGTCCTCATTGAACTTTTGGACTACTTCTGCTAATTGAACCAAAATAGGTTGAGAAGAATCTATCTCAATACCTATTGCCTTAGAAAAAATATTCTTAGCATTCTCTATAATTTTATACTCTCTATTTCTTTCCTCTCTTAGTTTTTGTTGTTTTGCATTTTTTTGGAGGAGTTCACCAATTATTTGCATTTGGTTTGTAGATAAGTTATAAATGTCTCATTTGGGAATTACTATTTCCTCATCTAAATCTATATTCTCCTCTGTCTATTTTCCTTTTCCCAAAAATTTGCTACTCAGTTGAGCCTTAGGGTCAACTGTCCTTGTACTTAATGCCTTGGTATCTAGGATGGAAACAATAGTTGATATACTAGGAATTGTAGTGAAAATTGATATAGCACTAACTGATGGACTACTAACAGGCATGCTTGTTGAATCCAAAACTGAAGAATTCATAACTAAAGTATCCATAACTAAAGTAGACAAAATTGTAGAATCCAAAATTGTACTACTTACTACTGAAGAACTCAAAATTGTAGAAGATATTTCATCCATTACTCATGACACTAACTTGGTAGTTGAACAAGAGGGATGTTATAGCTCAGTAGATGAAGTGATAGTCACTTTGATTAATGATGTACTGAGCTGAGTGGGGGTGAAGAGTGATTGTACATTTGAAGTGTTTGTAGTTGTCACAATCAAATTTTTTGAAGCTATCTCTGAGCTTGGTGTGGCTACCAGTTTGGCTGGAGAGTAAGGAAGTCAGGTAATGACTACCGCAACTATCTTAACTAGGTCAGTCTCCTCATCATCTTGCTTTGCTTTTGTAGTAGCTTCTTCCTCTTTATCTTCTTTATCTTCCTTAATCAGTTCTTGATAATCAACTCTGACAAATTGAGTTGATTCTTCATCATCTTCTTGATCCTTGTCACTATCATCATCATCATCTTTTATTTCCACTAGTTGTTCACTTGGCTTGTGAAGATGGTAAACATTTCTCCAAGTGTTTATAGCATTCTTCACAACATATTCAATGTCCATCAAAACTAAAAAAGTATTGAATTTCAGTGTCATCTTGTTCTCATTGTCCTTCAATGACTTCTTCGCCTCAGCATCTACCATGGTCGGTACCAACTATCTTAAGGTTTGTGCATAAATATCTTTGATAGTCTATTTGGTATTCTCCCATCTTACCTTGATTTTGTCTAATTAGACACTAGGAATCTATGATGCTAGCTGATCAAGTGAGTATTTTCATTGGCCCATTTTATCCCTACCCAGTTATTCAATCTGTTTTTGCTTAGCCTTTGTTCTAGTCTCATATTTGAGAGCCTTGAAGTTGGTTACACAAGATCCTTCTCTCAATACCTTGAGTTTGTCCTTAAATGTAGGTGGAGGTCGGCTAAATATAATATCACCACCTTCCTTGTTTGCCTTTTCCCTTGTCCTCCTTGTGAAAATTGTAGTGGATGGCTTAGGTAGCTTGGTGATGATCACCTTGCCTTTCTTCTTCATAGGCTCTTCTTCCTCTTCAGACTCATCCTCATCCTCTTCTTCTTCTACATCTTCACCTTTGCCCTCGATTAACATAAGAAGTGTGCTAGATTTCAATTTGGCTATCCTCCTCTTTCCTTTGTTAACCACCTGAGGGAGCTTTATTTCTTGCTCTATCCTTGCCTTAGCTTCATCATATGTTCCAAAGTATGGGGCTTTTGGATAAATAGGTTCATTGATTAGGGATTCAATAATATCTTTAGTTTCATCAATATTTACCTCATAAGGAAGAGGCTTCACCCAAACAACTTTGGGTTTTACTATCTAAATGTAGACTATGTCACTATCTACCATAAAACACACATCATCTTTGTAATCTTCAACTAGCTTCTTAGGTATCTTGAACCTATTGTTCATTTTCTCCTTGAAAATATTGAAGTAGTTATCCATAATGCTAACATAATTCTCACCCATTTCAGAAATGTATTCACTAATTTGATACAATATTGGCACATCTTTTCTCTATACTATTGTGCCTTTGGAAGGGAAGAACTTTAGAACATAGAAGAACAAGTAGTTCAACAGTGAACCAAATTTATAGGGGTTGTTCTTGGAAGTCCTGATACTTTCCATGTTCTTATTGAATTGCTTCAACAACAAATCTACAAGATCATATGACAAATTATTATTCACCACTTTGTATACCAAATCAACAGCTTCACATGACACGCTATTGAGATGGCTCGAACTATATATCTTGTGTGTTATCACAAGAATCCCCAATTTGAACTCTGCATCTATTACACTGCTAATTTTCATGCCTCTGCCATCCCACTTAGTTAGGGTTTTCTTTTCTAATTCCACTTGACCTAGGGTTTTTGCAGTTTTAACCTTGGTAAGCATGAGAAGACCAATAATATGATGAATCATTTTCTTTGTGATCACAACTAGTTTCTCAAGCCATAACTGACCATTATGCACCTAGCTTACAATGTATCTAATCTACTTAATTTGAAAACCTTGGTTCATGTGGGGAATATGTATTAAGCCTTTATCTTCCGAATGTTTATACTTGAGTCTGAGAATTCCATTAACACATAGTTCACCTAGGGCATCATCCATTCCTACTATAACAATTTCTTGAATAGAACACTTGAAATGAGTTTGAATATCATTAATAAGGAGTACCTTAGTAGGAATTTGTGATTGAGCTCTGCTTGGGTCAAGGGTTTCTACAATCATGAGCACAAGTTTGAAGTCTGGCTCTTTCCACTTGACTCCTAGAACCAACATCTTAGACCCTTTCTTTACTTTGTTGCTACTGCTTGATGCCATTTTACTTAGTAAGCTCTGAAAATGTTGAAAACTATTCTGCAAATTCGCTTAAGGTCACTTGATCACACTGTAATTTGCTTCTTCACAATAGCACTTAGATTTTATAGTTAAAAATGAATTTGGTTTCTTTCTTTTTGTTAAAACTTCACCATTAATGCTTGGTATTATGGTAGTTGAGTTGACATCATGCTTGACAGACTATCATCCACTATATTGTTTTGGTTACTTGGTGAAGGCTACTAAACTTGGTAACGAAAGGTATCTTTGTTACTCTTGACTTTGCTCAGTAGAGTCCATGACCAGACCTTTCTTAGTAGAGATGATAACTCGGTGATTACTGATATTGATCTCTCTTAGTGATCCCTTTGTATCTTGAATATGAATTTGGATCTTTGCTTCCTTCCAATTGGAACTGTTTGGATGTGATCTTGATAACCCGGTCCTAGTTATTCCTTGGAAACATAGTTGGAAATAGTGGAGTCACCCACTTCTTGAGTGACATGACCATTATTGCTTTGACTAGCATCCCTAGTAGATTTTAGAATCCATTGATGTCTCATCTTCTTTCAAATGTTGTCATCTTTTGCTTTCTTTTCATCTTTAAATCTACCTGTATTCATGCAATTCTTGGCTAGATGACCAAAGTTGGTACAAGTAAAACATCTTATGGTGGTATTTTTTCTTCTCGTGTGATGTTTAACACAATTCATGCCAATGTGTCCAAATTCTCCATAGTAATGACATCTACACCAAGTGTTGTAGTCCCAATTGAATATTGCTTTCACAATTTGCTCTGCTAGATTGAATGAATTAGTTTTGCATTTTGATGCTTTGTGACCTTGTTTCTTGCATTTGTGACATTTGCCCTCAAATTTTTGTTTCTCTTTGCATTCATTGGCCTTGTGACCATGCTAACTGCAATTGTAGCATTTTCCATTGAATATAGCTTTTCCCTTACTCCAACATTTGTTTGATATATGACCTATCTTTTTTATTCTTTTGAGCACCTTGTTTGGAGGATTCACCTTCTTCTTTGTATCCAATTCCTACTTTACCCTTTTGTCTATAGAGATTTTACTCATTTAGCTAATTCAATTGACTCATGTTTGCTTGGGATCTCATTATCCTTTCATTGAGTTTCTTTTCAAAGTTTAGATCACTCCTCAATCTTTCATTGATTTATCTTTTAGAATTTAGATCATTCCTTATCTTTTCATTTTTAGATCTTAAGCTCATGATTTCTTCATTTTCATTAGAGAGTTGATCAATAAGGCCTGCTTGCTGAATGGATTGATTTTGAATTTCATTATTCCTTCCATCCATTTCTTGTTTTATCTTGTTTCTCTTTTCTAAGATTTCACATAATCTTATTGACTGAATTTCTTGTTCTTTTTTCAATTTCCTTACTTCTTCTTGTAGGGAACCATTCTTTTCTATGAGTTCTTTGTTTGCATCATTTGCTTCATTTGGGTTGCTTGAAGTGAAAAAGTTTTCAATTCTTTCTTCAATGTACTGATGATCATTCATCTAATTTGTAGGTTCCTTCCTTCTTTTTAGAGATTGAAAAAGATGCTCCTTCACTTTTTTGAGTTGGGTAATGGCCATTTCTAGATCCAACTTTTCATTATCAATGGCTTTGCCAAGTCTGAATATCTCCATCATCCTTGATCTTTGCCCAAGTTGTCAAACTTTCTCCTAAGAACCACAAACCTCTAATACCAATTGTTTGAAATATTCAAGACTATGCTAGGTTACTGAGAGGGGAGGGGTGAATTAGTAACCTCTAAAAACTTTACCAATTTCAAATCTTAATTGCAATATTCAAATTCCTCTTAGTTGATCATATCTTATCTAATTGCATTCATGAAAAAATGAAAACATAAACATTCATAACATTTGAACACAATGATTTGGTGACCCAGAGACCTTCCAAATAGAAAGTAAAACTAAAGTGTGGATGATACGCACAAAACTTCAATACTATAGCATAAAGTTGGCTGGTTAAGCTTACATTAATCACTTCTGATGATATGCCCTATTAGGAGTAATTAGGACTGCTAGGTCCACCTTGTTAGAGGATTTACAAACACACAATGAAGTATGCACTTGGTAAAGAGATTTAAGAAAGATTGTTAAGTCTACCTCGTTAAAGGATTTTGACTGGTTCACCTGTTAGGATGAAATAGTAGATCTCTGACTTATAACTGAATGCTGATAGAGATTCCTCGATGTACTAATCACCTTTCTATGATGGATATGTCTCTGTTGCTCCTTTTCTGATATGGCCTTCATAATATACTCTTTATCTATTGCTTGTTTACATTCACATTGTTACACACTTTTCTTCATGCACTTCACATTTGGATATGATACAATACATTACTTATATACCAATCCAATTTTCAAAATTACAAAGTTAGCCATCATACAAGTTAACACCAATATTACAAAATCAACCCATATGAAGACACTCGAGTTTTCAAGACTAACTTGGTGAAGGTCTAATACTTAGCACCCACTATCATTACTTGGCATCATCATGCACTCAGTAGAAGTAGAAGCTCAGTCCATTCTAATCACCTCAAAGTAGTCTTGAACTTAGTCTACACTGGAGACTCAATAGATATTGTGCAACTTGGTGTAAATAGAATCACTCGATAAACGCATAAGCTTAGTTTACACTAGCTTTGCATTACATGAACTATGAACTCGGTAGAAACTACAATGCTCAGTAACCATTGAAATACTCAGGTTAAACTGCTAGACTTCATGTTAACTAAATTCACTTGGTAACCACTGAAATTAGTCTATAAGACTCAATAGGAACTATAATGCTTGGTGGCTACTGAATTACATGGCAAACACTGTAGACTATTGAATGAGCTTGGTAGCCATACAAAATCTCAATAAGTGTGTGTCACTAATAACAAACCTAACTGATATGTCAACAGGACTAAGTAAAAGCTAGAACAAAGATTTGTAATGAGCAATTTAGTTACATCTAAATCAGGTCAATTCATTATTACTCTCTAACCATTGTAGTAGTGATCTAAATCTCTTAATAGAGTTGGTTTAATAGCCATTTATAAATCCTCTAAAAAGGTGGTAGTTTTATTGAATTATCTAAAGAGCTCTAACAAGGCCACTCCTAACAGGGTGATTAAATCCTTTTAACACAGTCACACCTAATAGTGTGTTTTGTAACCTTTAACACGGTTGGCTCCTAATAGGACTCAGTTCAAAAGAGTGAAAAACAATAACTAGTTACAATTGGTGGTTTTTCCCAAATTGGGTTTCCATGGTAAATCTTGGTGTCATGTGTGTTCATTCTATTTCTTTAATGCTTACAATTAAGATTAAGTAATGATAATCACTGACAATATCTTAAGATCTACAAAGTTAATTAGTTACTAAGTACATTTGATATTAACCAAGTTAGAACATTTTATTAGAGATTACTGAGCATCAACAATATTTAGCTTTCAAATTGTAATTTTTACTGATAGCTAAGGGATCTAGGATTTATTTTAGTAGTAATTGATTCACCCCTCCCCTCTTAGTTACTTCTCTTATATTTCCAACATGTACAACCTCCTTTTTTCCCTCAATGAAATGTCCTAAGGTATTAGTTGCAAACATATCATCTTTCTCTCTCTCCTCTCGTTCTTCTAAATTAATGACAAGGTTGGCCTAAGGCAATGGATGTAGAAGTGCAATTAGAGCACTTCCATGTTCCTTTTGCACTTACACCTTGTATGCTTGTTTCTTCAACTGTCACTATAGTCATTGTAGAGTATAAGGCATTAATTCAATAGTTGGATCACTTTTTATCCTAGGGTAATCATATACTTGTTTCAAAACTAGATTTATGCATGGTAGAGGTGTATCTGAGGTTTCCTTAATGAATGTTTCTCTCTTTAAATCTTCATCAGTCAAGGTATTGATATTCAACTATACATCCTTTAATATATGTTTAATAGTGACAACATCTTGTTGTTCACTCTCCTCTACCTTTTTCCTTATTTTTTCTTTTAGATTTTCTAATTCATTTACATATTCTTTATTATCTAATGGAACTTCTTCTTCCTCCTTTTCTTCTTTAATTTTGTAGATAGCAACCCAGATGCTTTCTTCCAAACCAAATTGTACTACTTCCTAAATTTTATTTTGCAAAAAAAGTTATGCCCTTAGCTTTGGCACACATTTCTTGGTAAAATATCTTAAGGCTATAAACATATGTGACTTGCCTAAATTCAACATTATCTGGGTTAATGTTGTTTCCCTTAGTTGTCTCTCAATACTCAATGCCCATTTATAATTGAAATCTATTTTATTGTATAACTCTTTTGGTATTGCCTTACCCAATCCTATAGTTTTATACCTAAACTTTATCATCATCTCAAAAACTTCTTGTTCAACCTTCTCTTTATCAATTTTCTCTAAATAATTATATTTTACATGCTCAAAATCTAAAATAATTGCTGAAATTTTGATGTTACCACACACATTTTCAATGTCTTGAGGAGGTTGTCTAGGAGCATTTTGAAATCTTCTCATTTCATTAGATTCCATTTGCTGTCCTTCTTCTTCCTCTTCATCATGAGTATTTACTATAAATTTCCTCCTCGTTCTCTTTTTTTGACTTTGCTTGGTCCATTTAGCCACTAGTTTTCTCTTTGTTGGACACATGCCTTTAACTAGCTTTGTAATTTTTATAGTCCCTTTCTTAGTATTGAAAGCTTAAGGAGATCCTACCCTAGATCCTATCCTAGTTATTATCCTTTGAGGTTTAGAGAAGGGAGGTTTAAGTCCTTTCTTTATATTTATCTTGAACCTTGGATCTATAATTAAAACAATCTTTTTTTTTGTGTGCCTAAAGCTTGGTAACCACTAATTCCTTTCCTTTTGATTCATCTTCTACATTTCCTCAGTCTTTTCATCTTCCCCTTTACCTTCTGCGATCTAGAAGGGTGCTTCTCCAATTTTTCCTTCTAGATATCCTATCATGCTCTTTCTTTTTTTGTTCATCTTGGGCACTTTTGTTTCCATGATCATCTTTATCTTGGCAGTTTTATATGTGCCAAATGTCTCAACATTCTTATCAATATATTCATCTAGTAATGTCATAACTATAGAAGATATCTCATCTATATTTACTTCATATTACATAGGTCTTATCCATGCAACCCTCAGTCTAACTACCTATGCATAAGTGAAGTTGCTATCTACCATGAAACAAATGTGATCATTGTAATGATCAACAACTGATTTAAACAATTGTCAATCTATTCTTCATTTTCCCTTTGAATTCATCAAAATAGTTTCAATTTTTCTCCTATTTTTTCAATTTAACCATTGACCTACTTGGTTATAGGTATGGATTTGTCCCACATTATTTCTCTAATGGTAGGAAACGAATTTCGTACATAAACAAATATGCACAACAAAAATGAGCCAAGCATATAGAAGGTGTTCTTTTCCTTCTTGATAGCTCCAAGATTTTCTACTAATTAGATCAATTGTATCTCAACCAAGTCATAGCTATGATCCTTCTTCAAAATTTTATAGCCCAAATCTACTATTGTGCACGATATACTATTTAGCTGGCTTGACTAATAGAATTTGTCTACAGTCACTTGAACTACAAACTTAATAATAGTATCCTCAATTGCATCAATTGACATCCCTTGGTCATTCTATTTTACCTTGGTAAGTTATTTGATGATGTTTCTGGCTTGAAATCATACTATCTTTACTCAATCTAGGGTAAGGTACTAATGCAGTAGCATCTTGGGTTGCTTGGCTATCCTGCATGTTTACTAAGTTCTTAGTTGTTGCGTGGTTGCAATGTCTTGCATTGTCAAGTTTCTTAGTGTTTGTTGAGTTTGCAATTGCTGTTGAGTTATCCTATGGTTCCCGAGTGGTCATTGGTTACCAAGCTCTCCTATGGTTGTTGAGCATTATTTGTTTATCGGGCTCTCCTTTTGCTACTAAGTTTATTTAGGTACCGAGTTCCTTTGGCTACTGAGCTTCTTTGGATGTCAAGTTTCATTTAGTCATCGAGTGTTGCTGAGTTCGTTGAGTTGCAGGATTCTTTTTTTGGCCCTTTGTTTGTTGAAGAAAAATGAATACCACATTTTTCAAAACAAATCTATTCTAACCAAAAGAAAAATAATAATACCACATTTTTCAAAAAGAAATTTTATCCTAACCAGAAGAAAAATTATACATTCTAAAGAGGACTCTCTCTAGAATGTCATATAATTTTATTTTATTTTTGATATGATTTAATATATTTTTCTTTCTCAAAATTGACATATTTTTTAGTGTTAAAGTACGTTCTTATAGATTTTTTAAACTACAATATATTATATCTAATTAAAACACTATAAATTCTATATGAGAATATTCTTGACTTTTAGCTCTATTAAGTGGTGATTATATATTACTAAAAAAAATCATAAAAAATAGTAAGAGTTATTGAAATGTCAATTTTCTAAGATAATTTTATTTTTTTAGTAATTAGATGCAAACTAGTTTAAAACATGCATTTAATAGACATTTCAAATTGGAAAAGTGTGAGACCATATATAACTTAGCTAGAATGAGTTTATCTAGATCATATGCTTCAGAAAAAAATATTTTTGGATAGAAATACTCAAATTTAGTCATTCTGATAAATCAGCCTAAAAGGTGACACAACTTTGTACTTTTACCCATGGGGTTTCTTGTTGGAGCTAACCTTTGCATTTAATTTAGTGATAGGTATTTCCTGAGAGTTGACTTGTGACTTTCTTTATCATTCAATATGAGGACCTAATTGTTGGTATTTGCAATAGGCTAACTTGTGGTCATGCATGTATTTAAAGGGGTCTTTAGTGGAGTCTTAGGGTACTAAAGTTATGAGTAAGAAGATAGGAAGAGGAGAACCAAGCTAAATTGAAAATTTTGGTCATTGTAGATCGAATCTGATCATAATGTAACCATAACCTAGAAGGCCTTATAGCTGGGAATGTATTTGATATTTTGATGAATGTGTGAAAACATTTTCTCCTTTATCTCTTTTCTTTGTTGCATTGTGTGTTGTTTCCGTTGTGGTTACTCTGGTAGGTGACTTAGATAGCTGGGTGAGCCTTTGGCCCTAGTTTTATTTATCTCTCCCTATGTTAGGCATTTGATCACTTGATGAACAATTTCCTTGGTTATCTTGAGTAGCCTCTACTCCAGCCACAACTTTGTGTCATGTATCTTACTCAAAATTATTTTGAGCCATTCAACCTTAAATAATTTGGGAAAAGATATAGCATGAATAAGCCCTTTCTTGGGAACCACTCTATTCTCCACTTTCAAGACTTTGGTTCTCACATAGCTTATCATAAGCATTCCTAAATTCAAAATCCCCAATTTCTCCAATGTTTCACAAATTGAACTATCACATGCCATGCACCATGATGACTTAGGGATGAATGGATGGCAATGCTCTAGATACATCTCCAGTCATTGCAACTTTTGGATATGCCCTAAATTTTGGCAGAGGGCATACAACATTTTGCCTAATCTGAGCTTTGGTTTCTTTGAATATTTCCTTCTTTCTACTTCTAGATGCAAATGATTCCATTATGAACTAGGGTTTTCAAATTTGTAATTAAATAAAAAAGTAACAAAATTGGTTCCAAGAAAAATTTCAACTTTATTTTTTCTTTTGTCAATGGCTTATTATTGAATCTAACATATTTTTGTACAAATCGCTTTATCAGTCACCTTTGAATTGCACTGCAAGTTTTCTAATTGATAAATGAGTGAAATTGATCTATAAAAAATTCTATATAGTTTCAAATGGTTGAATTAGGTCATCAATAAATTCTCCATACATTGGTAGGTGCAATACAATTGGCTTGGTATGAACATAAGAAATCAGTTGACACGATATATTCATTCCATCACTCAATAAAAATCACAACTTAGTCACCATTATAATTTCCACACTTACATTGGTCAATGTATCATCTCAATCTATATGGGAGCCTAGTTCTCTTGGTCATTATAAACATTAATACTTATGCTAGACACCAATTATGTATATGAACTCTTTTCTTAGTTCTTGCACCAAATCCATCATAATGTATCTTGATTTATGTAGGTATGAACTTTTAACACATCTCATGTTAGGAACTCGTGTATAATGTAGCATTCAAATGTTTAGTACCTTACATACCTTCTTTCCCTATCTAGAAGTAGTGTAATCACCCAATCCATTGGATTGGGTGACCTCAACTTCACTAGATCCACTACTTTCTTGTTCCTTCCTTTTGTAGGTTTGATTCATCTAGTTATTTGTCATCTCAATGGTATTTTCACCTTTTCTTTGTTCATTGCTAAGTGTTGTTGCTATGGTTGTGCAGTTTCTACCTACATGTCCAATATTGTGACAACTGTACAAAACCAAACTTACATTCATCTAGCTCTTGGATTTGCCTCTAAACTGTGTCTTGATGTAATTTTTTGCAATATGACCACATTCATCACAATAATGACAATTATACAATGTGTTATAATCCCCATTGTAGAAGTTACCTTGTTTTGATGCTTTTCCTTAATTCTTGGTTTTCCAATTAGGTTTTTCCTTTGATATTAATTCTTGATCTCTATGTCCATACTACTAATAATTATAGCATTATCTTTGAAATCTAGGTTTTATAGGTGTATTGTTGGCTTTGGATCTACATGTGTGCTTGGTATCCTTGCTTCTTACAATTAAAATAGTATCCATTTAATTTTGGTTTAGGATTTTTGTTACCAGTCTTGCTTCTGCAGATATTTGTTGTATATCTTAGTTTCCCATAGTGATGACATGTAGGTTTCTTGTACTTTGGCTTTGCATTCCTTGGTTCCCTACTCTTTGATGATTCTGCTTCTTTAGTAGATGATAGGACCTTGGTATATCCTAGTCCAAAGGTGTCACTAGCTATTATTGGTTTTATCATCTTCTCCTCAAAGTATCTCATAGCTTCATTAGGATTGTTCATCTTCTTAATGAGTTCCTTCTCAGATCTTAACACATTCCTCATATTTACATTTTCCATGTTCTTTCTATTCAATTATTAGTTTGAATGTAACAATTGATTCATCATATCCAGTTGATTGTTTGTGAGCTTATGCATGTCATATGTCCTTTCATTAAGTCTAGTAGCCATTTTTTTCTTGTCTTCTTCTTCCAGTTTTTTGTCTTCCTTATCTTTTCTTTTCATCTCAGTCACTTCACATAGTCTTACTAATTGAGTTTCATGCTCTCTTTTTAATCCTTTGACCTTTTAGTATGTTGTTTCTCTCCAATAGGTCTACTATTGCTTGATCACTTTCACTAAAATTGCCCTGATCAAATAATCCTTGAGTATTGTCTTCTAGATATTGAGTGTCATTCTATTGGATAGCCAATTCCTTCCTTCTCTTTAAGAATTTCTTCAACTTCTCTCTTGTTGCTTCATGGTATTTCTGTATGATCTTTTTGAAATAAATGAAATGTATTGACCATTAACCCATCTCATATCAGCATCATAAATCATATAACCATAAACTGAAATAGATCTAACTATTCATTACATCAATAATCATGAAAGAAAATATCAACACATAACACAAAAAAAATGATTACCTAGAAATCCTCCAAGGTGAAGGTAAAACTAGGGTGGGAATGACACAAATAAATCTTCACTGCTAAAACAATAAACTATGCCTATTAAGGCTACAATATTTGATCACTTATAGTGATGTACCCTTTGAGGGTGTTGACATTCAGGTCAATTTATTTATTAGTGACCCAACACTTAGTCAAATGGTTATAGTTTTTATTGAGCTTATTATTCAACCAATAGAGTTAACCAAGTGTCTTAGTTGCTATTGAGCTAAATATATAGTTTGTAGTTCATGTCAAGCTACACAATATCTACTAAGCATTAAAGATAGTTGAAAGTATAGCCCAACCATAGCGGTGTCTATCGAACTATCCAGTGGATGTGATTAAGACTCCAATGTTAACTGAGCTCTATAGTGTTAACCAAAATCTGTAGTGTCTACTGAGCTCATAGTGTTAACTCAGTGAATCTAGTGTTGACCAAGTCATGCAATATCAACCGAGTGATTCAACAGCTACCAAGTTTATCAGTGTTCACCAACTCACATAGTGATAACCAAGTTTGAGCTACTTGAAAGTGATTAGTATGGACTAAGCTTCATCTTCAACCAAGTGCCAAAGTTTGTCAAGCATTGACAGTGTTTTTCATGTATCAAAACATCACTGAGTTTGTCTTTAGAACCCAAGTTATAACAGTTGAGTCAAATTTGTGAATTGTGATGAATTTGGTATTGTAGCTAACTCCATAAGATAATGAATTGGATTGCTACACACACACACACACACACACACACACAACTCATTGTATCATATCCTAATGTGAAAAATACGTATGTGAAAAAGAATAAGGAATGCATGAGTGCAAATTACAGAAGCCTACAAGAAATATAAGGGACAACAAATATTTGTCTATCACAGCTAGGTGATAATTATAATACAAGGAATCTCATTCAACAAATCAAAGTTGTAGATTAGAGATTAGCCATTGATTCATCCTAATAGGTGCATTAATCAAATCTTTTAACTAGGTGGACTTAACAGTCTTTTTCTAAATCTCTTAATTGAGTGCATACTTCATTATATGTTTGTAAATCCTTTAACAAGGTGGACCTCACAATCCTTATTGCTCCCAACAGGGAAGATCACTAAAAGTGGTCAATTGTAAGCCTTAACTAATTGGAAGGTTTATAAGTCATTGTTTCTTGTGTCAAAGTGTTATATTTTATTTGTTTCATTCTTTCATTCATGCAATTAGAGAAAAATAATATATGAAGAATTAATTAGTGAAGTAAGTTAAAGTTTTATTTGTTCATGATTCACTACTACATTTAACCTCATTTTCCTACCAAAATTTTCAACCATCAAATAAATAAATTTAGATTGGTCGGAATGTTAAGGCAATTTTTTTTTTTTTAAACATGTAAACCCCGTGTTGGTCAAGATTTCAACCAACTCAGGGCTTACATGTTAAAAAAAAAAAAAAAGTTTCATTCATTCACGCACGGGTAAAAAAGAAAAACTTTCATTAATTCGCAAGCAATCCTAAAGGTATGAGCAGGAGCGGGAGAAAAATTGGGACTTCATTCCCGTGAGGACAAATTCACCTGACTTTTCCCATTGTGGATTTGTGCAGATTAGCCGGCATACGTTGAGTCCTGGGCGTGGAGCTGTGGCGAAATTCTATTGTTTTAAGTTCTTCAACTTCTCTTCCAATGTTATTTTCTTGGATGCCCTTGTAAAATTTGCAATTTATAGTATTTTAATTTTGTTGTGTAGATTCTTTATATCGAATGTTTTGGACCGAATTCTGCATGAGAAATGAGTGATCCAACTTTAACAAGCAGTCAAAGTCTGGTTCATTTGAATGCAATCAATCCCATCAGCTTAGAGACAAGATTAGGGCGGCTATATGATTCTGTCAAAGGAAATCCAATTAGGGCTATGCATGATACTGGCAGAGGCAATCTGTATCAAACCTTAAAAAAGTAAAAGATGCTCTTTCGCTGGTACTGATCAAACTTCAATTATAATGCTGAAAACTCCTGCTGTAGACTGTCGTCCCAAACCTGTAGAATATTCTAAAGCAACTACTGGCTCCGATCAGAGCATGGTCAGAATTCTTACTTTTAAGATTTTCTTGCTGTTCAGGGTAAAATTTGGATTTTCTTCTTCTTGTTCTTCTGAGTATTTGTCTTTTTACAATCATTGTTTTGCAGGGACGTTTTATGGACTCTGAAACTTTGAAAAAGAGGATAAATCAAGCTTTGCGAGAGACCATTGATGCCAAAAATATGGTACTTTCAGAAGTTCAGAAATGCCAAAAAGCTGAATGGGCTACTCAAAAATCACTCGAAAAAGTAGGAATCTTGAAACTGATAAGGGCTTCGTTAAAATACTGCATAGAGTTATAGATTTTACAATGGTACATTTCATTATCTTGCTCGCAGATTATGTCATATTTATATTACAAGCATGCATATCTTATATTTAAAAATATTATTTGATAATTAGTAGATTTTTTTTAAGCAATTGAAGTTATGGTATTGTTGTTAGGGTTTGTGTAGTTTTTTGTGGTTTATAATCTTTTTCTGAAAATGCAATTAGTAGTAAGTGTATCATTTATTCTTGTGAGAAATGAGTTCTAGTGTACTATTGCTATTGATTAATGGATCAATGAGTTTTATTCACATTGAATCTTAATAACAATATCATAAAAAGTTATTTAATCAAGTGTAACAATTGAAGTTTCGTGAGTAGTGGTTCAAGAACTCATCTCTCTTGAAAATATGATGAGAACTAAGTGTATTATACTTTACATGAGAGATAAGTTCCAATAAACATGTGCTTATGAAATATGAGTCAATGAATTCGACTCAAAAAACTACACAATTGACTCCTAATAGCAATATTATGAAAAACTATTAAATACGAAATCAGAAATTTATAATCCCAAAAAAAATTGGACCAGATGATTGAGCCATTGAAAAATATAGAAAATGATCACAGGTTTGAACCATATAAGATCAATGTGTCTAGGTGTTGGTGTTAATGCCTCACTGGTCCAGATAACTGGGCTGCTGATTCTCCTCATTAAAAATTAACAAAACAAAATAATAATAAGACTTTTACAGTATTCGCTCATGTTCTGCAATAAATTTTTGATAGTGATAGATTAGCTCTTAACATTGATAACAATGCCCTGTTGCAAGGCAGGCAAACGGATATGAAGATCTTTATCACAAAGAAATCAGACAAATGGAAGAAACAAGGGAGCTCCTGAGGGCATCTAGAAAACAAGTGCTAGAAATTTCAAGACAAAGAGATGATGCAATTGAAGAGCTAGAAATAACAAGACAAAGCCTCAGAATACTTGGAAACCTAGCAAACGAGGTTTCTGCCAAAAGGGATCAGGCATCGCAAGAACTACAAAATGTTGTAGACAATATAACCAAGCTGAAGGTGCAAATATTTTAAAACCAAGAAGAAAGGGATTCAACTCTAAGAGAACTGTGAAACCATCATAATAAAGAATACTTTTATGATGATAGAGATGCCATTATTCATACTCTTCAAATAGAAGATGAGGGAGATGAGGATTCTCATCATACAAGTGAGGTTCCAGGCTTCTTCATGTGTCCAATCTTGCAGGCAAGAAAATTCAAACCCATATCAGATTCCAACAAGTATTTCTCATTATAATGTCAATTTCTGAGCAATTTGTTTTTTCTTATTTTGTTTTCCTGTTGTTTATGAAGGATGTCATGCAGGATCCCCATGTTGCTGCAGATGGATTCAGCTATGAGTTTGAATTAATAAGAGGATGGATTGATAGTGGACATGATACGTCTCCAATGACAAATCTGAAACTCGGTCACAATATTCTCTTCCCTAACTATTCTCTGCGTTCAGCTATTAGACATTGGCAGCAAAGAAGAATAATCTTCTCTAGCTTGGGAAGTAAATGAAAATTGAAACGGGTATGTCCAATCTTTGCAATAGTCCTCTCACCCTGGTTCTTTATGGTTATTTCAGATGTATGTTTATAGGAAAATAACAAATAAAATAAAATAATTAGAATGATGATATTTTATTTTGTAATGGTAAAAATGTATATCTTGTTTATCTTTTTTTTTTTTTGATTCTAAATTCATTATTGTATGTATTTAGTAGTGCCAAATGTTTTAAATTACATATTAGGGTGGTATGCAAAATGATAAACCTTAGTGTGTTTGAGCACATATGTAAACACTAGAACTTAGTACAAGACCTATGTTTCATTTGCATCATTACAAACACGGGACATTAAGTGTTTCATCAACACTCTAGGTACATTGTAATTACCTACTATTTTTAATTATTATTCACTACCATTAACTTGATAAGAGGTGTCACGGCTGGGGTTGTGTAGTTTTCTTCAGCAAAGGTTCAGCTCTGGTCCTGAATGTAATGATATCACTAACTTCATCTCTGATCTGATGATTTCAATTGATAAGTCTACTGCTTGTACTTACATGCAAACTCTGTGCTAGAAGAGTAAATTTAGTGCTATACAACCAAGCTGTCATGTGTAAATAAACGAGAACTGCACTTTCAAGCCCAGATCTTCTGTACTATATATGGATTCTGCCCCAACAAGTCCAATATGATGATTTCTCCACCGAAATTGATGCCTTCTCTTTCCTTGAACTAGTATGTGCTGTAATTCAATCCACAAGGAGCATGTTTCATCCACCGCCTAATTTCTCCAAGAGGCTACATTCTTGAAGAGCAGATTGCTGAAGATACTCACAGCTAGAGCTCCATCGCCAAAATTCATTACTAGAAAATACCTGGCATGAATGAATTATCAACCCCCAATTGAACTTATTTCAGGGTTTTCGTCAATTTTAACTTTTGCAAACTTGATTAAGTTTAATAAATTTATTTCCTCCTAGACAAATTGAACCTCATAAGGAGTTACTTATCATTTCCCAAAATGTCCCCCCTTCAAGTTATAACATGAAATCATGAAAACGTATTATTATAATTTTAAATTTATTGTTAGATTATAAAGTGATTATAATAAAATTTGATAATTGTTTAAAGAAGCATGAAATAAAAAATAATGCAAGAAAACAAAGAGGATGGGATCACTGATCCCCGAAACAATTTCTGAAAAGATTGAGCTGTGCCCGCTAATTAACTAAGCGGCTACATGGTCCCTTGTTGTAAAACGTTTGAATCAAATGCAGTTATTTCGATTTTATGGTATTGGCAATTAACACAGCCGAACTTTAACATACTATGGATCTGACAATGTTTCGAATTGCAGAGTCAGCCATAGTAGCACCTAGACAAAAGTGAGAGGTGACAATTGTCTGTAGCAGCTTCAGGGTAGTAACAGTGAGTGTCTCGAGGAGCTGTGAGGTAGCAATCTGTATGACTTTAATATACATTTTTCTGCTGTTTTAAATCTAAAATTTCGTTTACATACAATTATAGCATTCCGTCACAGGTAGATATTGTCATCATAGAGATTGCAAACGGTAGGAGAGCCTACTGTCTTTATAAAAGCAACATCCTCAGTGTGTACGAAACGTGTGCCAGAAGTTTTTAAATCTAAAGTTCAACTTACTATAGGTAAGCGTCATAGGTGGACACAGTCATCACAGAAATTGCGGGTGAGGGTCCAGTATTTATACTAACAACGGTTAGTAACATTAGTCAGTGCAAGAAATATGACTGCAATTTTATATCTGTACTCTCATTACGTATGATCGTCATTAGATACAACCACAATAAATAGTTACTGGACACAATCATCAAGGAGATCACAAACAAGTTGAGATTCTAGCATGGTTCTAATGGCCAGGTTGATAAGATAAACAAGTTTTGTGATTGTTGTGGCTACAATCCTAAATCTGTAGTCTCATCTACATAGGGTTATGAAATATCATCTCAGAGTATAATAATAACTGTAATAGTGCATACGCACACACACCTTTTCACAGGATCAAAGTGATCATTGTCTGTAAATGAATCATAAACAGTAGCAATTCTAAGGAACCACAATCTGATGAAGGGGCAGGGGTTGCTTAAGACGAGACACCTAAGAGATGTGGCTCTTTTTCCTCTCCTGAGGAAATCTCTTATGAATCCTCAATTTATCTATTAAATTAAATTGCTAATCTTTCAAGAAATATCAGTCTCCTACAAGCAATAATATCTGGATTAGCGAGGAAATGTGGTAGGGAGGTGCAGCAGTGCCAGTTTTCTCCAATTGAGTAGCCTGGCCCAACCTACTCGGTTCGTGTCCCATGAGGCAAAATGACTTGGTTGGTCAGTCGGTGCTCACAACTTGGGTTTAGTTGTGAAGAACCAGTATCTAGGCTTCCTTCAATTAAACAGCCAGCATCTAGTTGGTTAGCTTATGGGCCAAGGGGTCAATTGACTTGGTTGGTTGTTCTGTGCTTTTGGGCTTAATTGTGAGGAACAGTCTCTGGGCATCGTACAGGTCGTTCCCATTAAATTCTTAATATGGTTGGCTGTTGGAAATATGCGAAGAATTGGATTCAGTGCATTTAGGATATTATATTTTTCAATAGAAATTATCTGTATATGATCTACATCCTTGATTTTAATGTTCGATATTAATTGATTACAATTCTCTCTAAATTGAATTGCAATTATGTACTAGAACACTAATCGAGATCAAGTACATCCCTAAAGGGGACATTACAAAGAATCTGCACATCTATATATAATTGTGTTCATTTCCTTGGAATTTGTGTACTGTTCAACACTCTGCTGCTTGTGATACATTTGCAGTCTATATATGCAAAACTCACACACCACCTGAATCCACAATATGCACGCCCTAACTGTGCATTTATATCCCAGGGAACCCTCATACCCTTGTTTTTATGGCAAGCAATTGCATTTTTGTTGTAGTGCACCGCACCCACAAACCCTGCACTACACATATTTACTGCTAAACCACATCCTCTTTATAGTTTGAAGCTTCCTGTTGGTTTATGATGCGGAGAAACTACATAAAATTCTTTGTATGCTGAGGAGCGATTTCAAACAACTTACAAATTTTCCAAATCTACATATCCACTGTAATTACATGGTGGGTAAGTACATTCAAACACATCCTTGAATATCTCTAAACATTTTAGGGAGATTAAAATCTGTATTCAACCCAACCTGAGATCTTTAGTTCATAACCTAAAACTTTCATAAATCTATATGTCATCTAATCTGATACAAACTTTCACTGTGAATTTAAAATAACTTCCGAATCCTTATACCATCTTGGACTCAATATCAGTATTACAGGACTTCCACACCCATGCATTCTTTAATGAACCAATTTAAAGTTCAGACCAAAATCAATCTTGCATTCATTTGAATAAAAAATCAATATCAACTTTCTTGACTTGCCCCAGAGATTCCCATCTCTGTGCATATATCTTGATTCTTCATTTTGTCAAACACTTGGCTCACTATGTTTCCCCTGTTATTGTTCTGCATATTTCTCCAAGTTGATATTTGTTAAATAGTTGGAACACAAGAAGGCCAATTCCCTGCAGCACACTATAGTTCCAAATGCCAATTCTCTACTCCAATAAAAATTCAATTGAACATTTCAAAGTGGAACCCAAGAATATGAGGCCAAAACAATTCCAACTACCAAACAATGAGAAATTTTGACTCATTGATATAAGTTCCAATACCCTATAACATTCCTATTCCCCAAACTGATAACAGGGCACTGTATTTATAAAACTTTATTTCTGTTTTACGTCATCAATCTACCCGATTCACAAGGGCCTCAAACATTTATAAGAGAACAATTTTAATGAAAGATCTTGGCCGAATCACTGTGCAATACATCCCCACTTTAAAAGTTAGATTTTCATAGTCAAGTAAGTGCTCAATATCATGCAACGTATACTACTATGTTTAATTTAATTCTTGCAGCCCAAACAATAGTATTTTGGTGCCCAAGAAAAAGCTAAAACCATCCCATCACATGCAGCCCGATAACCATACTTGGAATTCATTATTTGCAGCCAAAACATTCGTATGCCAAGGTTTATTTCTGATTTGTCCAAAATAGATTTTCACCCCCAAAACCATAGTCTTTGTTTGACCAAGAATGTTTCAAGAAAAGTGATCAGATGCAGCCCGATTTCAAGAAAAATTCCAGCTTATAAAAACAGATTTTGTGCATCTAAACTTTGGCTTGGGTGCCCAATAAATGCCATGTAAATCTGATAATTTTTGTGCAGCAATGAACCTCAATAAAATCAGATTTTAATGGCAAAAGAAACCTGATACATAGCAGCCCATACTATAAATTCCAATCTAAAATATTTTCCAAACAAACAATGTCTATTGTCATGAATTTACACATCCCAATCATTGAATCAGTCTCTTTGAGTCACTTTTACAGAAGAAAATTGATGCCCATACATCATTTACCTCAAGCCAATATCATGAATACAAATTCCATCAAACCAAAACCCACAGGTGGAATTTGGAAATCACATAACCAATTCTTGGTTGGAATCTATTACACAAATCTGGAACTTGTTAGACTTAGAACACAGCTGATGATAACACAAGTAAACCAAATGGTTGGATTTCTGATTTTTATAAAAACAAAGAACAATTTAAAACTGATATTACTCGAACTCAGAAATTTCCATTCCCAAATAACAGTTCCAATACAAAAACCAAGAAACATAAGGAAATGAAACAAACTTATTATTTTCGATCTCCCTTTACTTATCAATCTTTATACTTGAGAGATCAATTTCCTTTTCTGCTATGCTCTATTTTCAGTCCTGTTCTAAATACTACGTCAAACTGTATATAAAACACCGGAGTCTCTACTGCCTTCTGAGGTGGTTATAAAACTACTCAAAACCAACTGAAACTGACTTCCACTTACATGTGTGAATCGGCTCATCACCCCATTGCAATGATTTATTATTCAAATCAAAAACTTCTAAATTCCTAACTTCGATTCCCTCTTAACATGCAAATGTTCAATACAAGACCATATACCCCATGAACCCTTAAAATTTGATGTCTGAAAACACTTAGATGCTTCTAAGCTCAACATGACAATCTTGTAAACCATCATTATGCTCCTTGGCATTTTCTGAGGTGCTCCTGCACCAGTTTACCCATCTGCTCATGCATTCTACATGAATCTGCAGTGGGTTTGCAGAATCTTGTGCAGTTGTTCTATTGGGCTTTAAAGCAATGTGGCCTTGAACCTATAAGCTGGTGGAGTAATATAAGTGCAGCAATGCAGTACCCTGCACTCTCCTTTTTTGAGAAGGTCTAATATATCCTGGAAGAGGTTGCGTAACTGGCTATTCATAAGTTATGATCAATCACACACAAAGACATTCAATGGGTACTATTATACTGTCTATAAATCTAGCTAGTGATGGCATACTGCTTAAAACATTTATTATTTCTGATTATAATTGTATAGAAGTACTTTTTAGCCGAATTTTGGTTAAATGTGTCATAAAATAGGTCATTGTTGAACTGTTTGTAGCTGAATGCCAGTGGCATGGGCCATAGAGTGTTCAATGTTGAATTCGATAGTTTTTAAATACACCATAAAACTAATTAAGTTTGATGATTATTTGTTCAAGTATAAGTAATCTGGGGAGTTTCTTGGCAGGTCTAATTGTTGGGGGTCTGGCAAACATTTCAAACACAGAAGAGAGTATCAGGTGAGGTTCATGTAAATGCTAGTGGCGATTTGCAGATTGATAGTACATCAACAGAAGATCATGTCTGTTAGATAATGTAATTTCTGAAGTACTGGGTCTCTTATTTCTACTGGAATGTTTTATTGATATACGTGGTCTCTAGTAAACATGCAAGAATTGGTTCAACTTCCATGAAGAGTTTTTCTTTCTGCTTCTGCTACCTCCCATAATTTCATATCCTTACAAAGAGAAGAATGAGATTATATTATCAAGTTCCAGATGGAGATTTACATTATCTCTATTGCATATTAGATTTTTCTCTTCAAAAGAACAGATTTGCTTTGCTTAACTCATGTTTCACTCAATCGGGCTTTAGCTTGCAACCTGTAAGTTCTGCCTTTTCTTATCAATAAATATTGAAAGCACTATTTTCATCTGTTAAAATATGCTGCCTATTTTTCTATATTTGTAGAAAATTAACTTTACAGCCAACCCTGTTGTGACAGAAACCATTCTTTTCAAACTTCGGTGCAATAATCACAATTGCTAGATTGGGAACATTCATAGTTGCAATTGTGACTGGAACTTTAGTGTAAATTTGCTCTCTGTTTGCTCTTTAGGTCATTGTTAAGCTGCATTTTTGAAGAATACTTTGTCAACATGTTGATGTTTTTTCATCCTTTCTTATTCCTGATCATTTATATTTCATTAAATGCTTTTTCTCAATGTCTGGTTGGTCTTCCTAGTTATCTAGGAGGACTATTTTTTCTAATGTATAGGTTACCATTCAAGAAAGCTTGATGTTCGGTGCTCTCATCTCAGCAACAAACCCAATTACAGGGTTAACCATCTTTCAGGTAATTTGGTAGTCATGCAAGCTTTATAATAACGTCTATGTTCTTACGATGCAATTCTGATTATACATTTTATTGAGATGTACATAAGTATTTGAGATTTAATGTATTTGTAGTGACGGTGGAGATTTGTTGTTTGTATCTTGATTTTTTGGAACTAGCCCTTAAAATTTCATTTGATGCCTTGTTGTATGTTTTACAAACATGTGCATAAATATATGGTATGCTAGTATGCTTAAATTTCTTTATATTTTTATGTAATCAAAATTTTCTTATATTTATGAAAATATACTTATTTCTTTTCAATGCATGTGTTTCTTTTAAACTCTTATACTATGTATTATTACGATAATAGATCGTTTCTATTATCTTTGTTTAGTATCTAATGGTAATCTATTGTAATCTTTTTCAAATATTAGAATGTTTCTAATACTTGGAAGCTTAGGCTAAATGTTCCTTGATGTTTTAAAACATTCAAACTCCAACGTTCTTCCATGTCATAGTGCTAACAACCTTATGTCAAGGCCAATGATGTTTCCATAACATGTGTGCTCTCCAACATCTAGTGTGCAAATGTATGCTCTCAACTTAGAAATATAGTTCTGAAACATGCCATCAGAAATAATTCAAACCAATAGTTAAAATATATTTCCTTTTGGAAGATGACATTAGAAAATGATGCCGTATAATATTTTGAATTATTGATATGCTATATTAAAACAAATGTATTCTGTTACGAGATTGATGAACTCTTATATGGTGTAGAATGTAATCAGTCACTCATTCATAATGTATCTATATATGAACATGGTTTAAGTTTAACATAACTTTTACTATTCCCGCAGGGAAAAAGGTCTTAAGTGGCTTGGCAATTGGTGTAGCAAGCATGCAACTTGGTGAACATGCATTGCTTCATGTGGGATGGCAATTAGGATATGTGGAAGAAGGCAACTTTTCTTTTCCAAATGTTCCTCCTAAAGCTGATCTCATTTATGAGGTTGAGCTTATTGGTTTTTAGGAAGCAAAGGAAGTAAGTCTAGTTCTTCTCTTCTCACACTAATTGGTCAAGCTATATATGTAGGCACTAAATGTGTAAGAGTAACAGAGGCTCAAATATTAAATGCTACACATTGTGTGATCCAATTTCCTTTGGAATGGCTAGTATTAGGACAGAAAGGGTGAAGGATGCGGTTATATGTCAATGCTAATTATATTTTGTATCATTCTTAAATCTTAATGTCTTTCAGTAACAAGCTCTGTCTAGTGTTAATTTTGAGTGCTTGCTGCACAATAGACCTAGGTCGAATTCCTGCTAGTCTTCCCCTTCAACAAATGCAAATCAGACTGGATACTTAATCCAGCAATCTTGGTAGCCTATAGTTGCAGAACCAATTGTCTTGTCATGTAGTTACATTGCAATTCATAAATTATAATTTTCTTTTCATTTATTATAAATTTGTTAGGGTAAAGCGCGGAGTGACATGACAGTAGAGGAACAGATTGAAGTAGTTGATATGAGACCTATAGAGGGTAATGCATTTTTTAAAGAGGAAAAACTAGCAAAGGCGATGCAACAATATGAAATGGTGACATATCTGCTCCTTTGCTGATTCTTCTATTTACTATATTCCAAATTACCTAGGTTCAGGTAGTTTGCCTACCTAGCAGACTTTTCCAAGATGTGGTTTTGTGTAGACCCTGGGGTACATGGGAGATGATTTTATATTCTAGGTATTTGGAAAATATAAGGACATGGAAAATGCTATTAAGAATCCATGCCATCTCAACATGGCTGCATGTTTGTTGAAACTAAATCGTTATTAAGATGTTATTGGCTAGTGTAACATGGTATGTATTGTGCAATGGTGTATCGAGTCATTTTGTTTCTACAAAACTTGTGATACTTTTGTACCCAATCTGATTTGAGGCTAAGGATTCCATAAATTGCAAGTGTGGGTCTCCTTTTACCTCTATATGTAGAAGAGATCAAGAAATGGGTCTCAACTCTCTGATGTTCAATTTCCTTATCAATTGTAAGCAAGTAATCGATCTAAGGGATTGAAATTACAGTTGTAAATATATATATGCTATTCCCATCTCCATTACATAATTCACTGTCATTGCATTGCTCATTATACACTTATTGCGTTAATTGCATATTACACCCACACTTGCACATTATTTCATTAGTTCATTTTATCCATATTAGCATTTGGAATTACCAGTCATATATACCTTCATTGTTCAACATTCATAAATCAATATAATTAGCTATAATATTGCAACAACTCATGTAGTGTCTAGGAAACATAAAAAGGGGACATTGTAATTTGTAGGAATTGTCCATAGGGTTGTAGTCCAGATAGCCAAACCAAACTGGGTAGAAGTCCTTTGAGAAAATCAAGAGCTGTGTTTGCTACATTAACCACTTTGAAAATAACATAAACACTTCTTGATATGTGTCCCTCTAGATACTCCAACTCAACCTCAGCGAAAGCCATGCTAGATGAGGGACTCCAATAAACCAGTTTTTGGCCTCTATAAGTGTGGCCCTCAAAAAAGAAGAAAGTGCAAGGCCAGATGAAGCAACCAACAACCTATTTCCTCCTAGGGCTGTACATGTAATAGTTAAAGAGGATGCAATGCTACCCCTAATTGGACATTGAAGAATTGCCTAGTCCATAGCCCTTAAATAAATAATGTTGACCAAGTTGAGATTAGAAACCTTATTCAACACGCTTTCACTTTTTTTTTTCGCTTCGGCTTTTACATTAGCACTCACATAGGGGATAGGAGCCCACAACAAAGATGAAGACTGTTAGTCTGTGGTGCAAGTTAATCAGTGATGAAGATGACAATGAAGAAGTGCCCTCTCCACAACCCTTACAACCACAATGTCGACCTCGTGGAGATTATAAACTTTATATTAATTGGTGGCTTTGACCCCAAAAATTTTAGTTGCATTTGCATCACTCACATAGTAGATTGTGCCCTATGCATAAATGTCCATTTGTTCAATGTTGTATCAAGCAATTGTTTCTTATCCAAGCCATTTAATTTGCAACCTTTTAAATCTCTGCAAAGGTAAAGTTGGAGTAGGAGAATTTTTCTTCTCAAAGGTGTCCTCTGATTATAAAGCACCAATTCCATTATCTATTGAACTAGATATGTCTTGTTTGTTGAACAAATAATGGAATGGATGCTTTACAATCAGAGGACACCTTTGAAAAGAAAAAAATTTCTGCTCCAACTTTATCTTTGCAGAGATTTAAGAGGTTGCAAATTAAATGGCTTGGATAAGAAGCAATTGCTTGATATAGCATAAAAAAAAAAATTCGACTAAACATTGGTGGAAATTTCGACCAATGCTTGTTAGTTTTCTATCAAGCATTGGTCAAAATTTCCACCAACTAAAGATTTTTTTGACCAGCCATTGGTGGAGATTTGCACCAATGCTAAAAAATTTTGACCAAACATTGTTGGAAATTTTGACCAATGCATGTTAGTTTTCTACCAAGCATTAGTTGAAATTTTGACCAATCAAAAAAATTTTGACGGATGGATTGGTTGAAATTTTGACCAATCAAAAAATTTTTGACGAATGGATTGGTCGAAATTTCAACCAACATTGACAAATTAGGAACACCAAAAATTAAAAAAATTCGATGAATATTTTGGTCAAAATTTTGACCAACTTGTAGGTTGGTCAAAATTTCAACCAGGAAAACTTTGACGAACATCTTGGTCAAAATTTTGACTAATCTAGGTGGAAATTTCAACCAAAATTGGTCAAAAATTGAGTTCAAATTTAGTAGTAATTGATTCCTCCCCTCTCAGTAACCTAGCCTACCTTATATTTCTAGCAATTGGTATCATAGCTTTTGATTCTCATAGATCAAGGTTAACAACTTAAGATATGATTAGAGGTAATGGAGGTATATAGGCTAGATAAGGCTATTGAGAATGAAAATTCGGATATGGAATTGGTTGTTGGAAAACTCAAGAGAGCAAAGGAGCACCTCTCTCAATCATTAAAAAGAAGGAAAGATTTTGCAGTACAAATGGGTGAAAATATCTACATTTAAAGAAGAATTGAAGACTTATGTCCAAAAAGAAATTTAGATGAAGTTGATGTAGCAATCAAAGACCTAGACAAGAATTCCAATATTCAAAAAGTCAGAAAGCTAAAATAAGAAAAATAAATACAATTAGTCAGAATGTGTGAGCTCATGGAACAGAAATACAAAGCCATAAAAGTGATAGAAGAATGGACAATGAAATTCAACAACTATCCCTTCACCAAGTAGACTTTATTGATCAACTCAATGATGTAACTCAAGAGCTTATCAATCTAAGGACAATGAATGAAAGACTGCAAAATCATCTCAGCATTGAAAAGAAAACCAATGAGATAATGGTGAAATCTTAGGAAAGCATGGATCAATTGAATGAGCAAAATTAGTAATGACACAAAGGAAAATTTGGATTAGGATATATAGAAGAAGGTGAATCATCACAACAAGGAGCTCAAAAGAGAAAAAGACCTACTTGCAATCATTGTGGTAAAATAGGTCATACATAAAACAAATGTTGGAGCAATGGTAAAGAAAAATTCAATCGAAAGTGTTATAGTTGCACAAACATGGACATAGAGAAAGTGAATCCACAGAGAAACTTAAGTTTGAAGAAAAGTGTTACAATTGCCAGAAATAAGGACACAAATATTCATAGTGCAAAACCCAGAAGTGGAACTAAGAAAAACAAATTGTGAAAGCAATATTTGGATGGTATTACAACACATGGGGTAGATGTCACTATTGTGGTGGGTTTGGGCACATTGGAGAAAATTGTGTGAAACATCACATGAGGAAAAGAGATACTACAAAGAGATGTTTTATTTGTATAGAACTTGGACATCTTGCCAAGAACTGCATGAACATAGGAAGAATTGAAGATGCAAAGAAAGCCAAAACTAACAATATCGTAAAACAAATGAGGTAGAAATGGGTACCAAAATCTCCTCAAAATGCAAGCCAAATTCATAAAGTGGATGGTGCCCAGGTCAGTGAGTTGGGTGGACCAACCATTTCAACTTAGTTCCCTATGGAGATCACTAAAACTATGATTTAGAAGAAATCGTCTAACATCAGTTCCAGCTAGCAAGTAGAAAGATCCATATCATCATTCAAGATGCACGAGGATCATTGAGTGATGATGGAAATTCAAGACCTTACTGAGTATGGTTGCGTCACTTATTTTTTTATAATGCAGATGCCAAGTAGGTGACTCTATCGAATACTAAGGTTAAACTAAATGGTGGTAATGTTACCAAGTTTTGAAGTTCTCTAAGCTGGTAGTTCCTACCGAGTTAGGAGACCTTACCAAGTTGAAGGTGTCTTCTGAGCATTAAAGAACAAACCAAGTGGAGGACAACATGCTACCGAGTGAGTATGCATACAAAGCATTAATGGTGATTGAAAAGAGGAATTTTATTAAAAGGGAAGGAATCAAATGCATTATTTCATCGTGAATTTCAAAGCAGAGAGTGAAGAGAGAATTTAGAGTTTCCAAAAGATTTGAGCAATTATTGTTGAGGATTCTTTCGCATTTAAAACCATACTGAGCGATGGCATCTTTGAGTAGAAAAGTTAAGAAAGGATCATAAGTTTTAGTTCATGAAGTGGTGTCCAAGGCTCCCACATTCAAACTAAGTCCAACAATAGTGGAGACATTAGATACCATTGGAGTGCAAATCCAAATTCTGCCCAAAGTACTTCTTGTCTATGCTATTCATTCATTCTATCATTTTTCTATTCAAGAACTTGGAACCTTGGAAATGAATGAAGTATTCAATAATTTGTGTGTGGATGGCGCTCTCAAACCCGAATACAATCATTTGGAAACAAAGATCTTAACACACATTCTACATATGCTAAGGGACTTTCAAGTCAAGTGGATCATATTCATTTTGAGTTGAGTTCATAATGGACAGTTGTGGTTAGATCACCCTATCTTGATAACAAAGAAGATGATACATAGAATCACTAGATTGCCCGTGTTGAATAATGCTAAGATCATGAAAACCTTATCTCGGGTAGAAATAACAAACTGGACTCTTGTCGAGTGGGATGGAAGAGGCATGAAGCTAAGTGGTGTGACATACATGGAGTTGAAGTTTAGGACAAGATATACAATTTAAGTTGGTTAAACAATGTGTCATGGGAAGTTGTTGATCTAGCATACAAGGTGAAAATTAATTTATATTTTGACCTTGTCAAGTTGTTGGTGATATAATTCATCAAGAATATGCAAAGAATCATAGTGTCAAAGAACAACCCATATCAGTTTAGTTCTCTTTTGACATGTCTATTTTTTTTATTCAAAAGTTTTTTTCCTTCCAAAGGATCTATAGTATGGAGAAAGGATGTTCCAATATTATACCAAATCAATGAATGCATAGTAGAAATGGCTGAAAATTTTAGTAGCATTATGGATAAATACTTTGACTCATTCAAAGAAAAGAGGCAAAGTAGATTTAGGATACCCAAGAAGATTGTAGAAGACTATGAGAAAAATATATGTTTAATGGTTGATTGTGACAAAGTTTATATTCAAGCAGTCAAACCTAAAGTGGAGTGGGTTAAGCATCTAGATTATGAGATTAACATTGATGACATTAAGGATATCATTAACGGTCTAGTAAATGAGCCTATGGATCCTAATCTACGTATTTTGGAAGATATGATGAGGCTAAGGCCATAATTGAGCTTGAGATAAAGCTGTCAGAAGCAATAAGCAAATGAGGAAGAGGGTAGAGAAAATAATCAAGAATGCCAAGTCATCCAGTTCTCCTCTCATGCTTACCAAGTGAAAAGGTGATGATGTAGAAGATGAATATGAAAAGGATGAAGCAAAGGAAATTGAATTTGAGAAAGAAGATCCTCCCAAGAAGAACGGGAAGGTTATTATAACCAAACCTACTAAGTCCTCCCTTGAGAAATTTACAAGAAGAGTAGCTAAATCAAAGAAAAAGATGAAGTTGAAAGGTTTGTAGGTATTAAAGATGGAAGAAGGATCTAGCACGGTATTTTTAAGTCTCTTAAATATGAGACTAGGAATGAAGAAGAGAAAAAGTAGATTAAGGATACCCTTGTGAAAAAATTGAGCAAGTGGAAATAGTCACCTTATGAGCTTTCATAGAAAATTTCTGATGAACTTTTGGAGGTAGTTAAACCTAGATGGGAAAGTGCAACAAAGATTGCCAAGGACATCTGTGAACAAACCTTGAGATAGCTTATGTCGAGTCTCAGTACGAAGAGGTGAAGGAATCCTTGAAGCATAATGAGAAGAAGCTCACTCTCAAATTCTATACATTTATAATATTGCTTAAGAACATTTAATCTGTGACCTATAATCTACTTCTACCACATGGAAAAACATCTATGCTTTGCACAAACCCAGTGACTTTGTAGTGCATGTTGATGACAAGGATGGTGAATATGATTATGTAGGAGAAGAAGTAGAAATTAAGGATGATGAGATAGATAATGTTGGTCTTGATGATGAGGAGGACGATCAAGAAGCCACTGAAGAAAGTCTTCTAGAAATATAGAGCATTGATGAAACTAATGTAGAGAAGATTACATCATTAGTTATGACTTCATTTTCTCACTCTCTGAACAAAGCCTTAGTGCAATTAGGCTTAGAGAAGGATTCTACCGAGTTGGTTGAGACCAACACTACTACACCAAGCACACAACCAATCTCTAGATATGTACTATCAAGTGTTACATTGACTGAAATGCCCAACACTTCATCTATCAAGGAGCAAGTTCTTCCAACATTAGGCTTGATCAAGAAAAAACAAGGTATTCTTGTTGTTAGTGCTATTTCTACATTTATTGCCATTCCATCTATTTCTATAATTGTTTCAATAATGAGTGTATCCATAACTAGAGAAATGATAGTTGAGAATTAGTCTCAATTGAGCACTGAAGTTCTCAATAAGGGTAAAGAAATTCCTTCTTCCATTTCAAAGGTTAAGGGTAAAGAAGAAGAGGAAGAAATTGTTTTGGATAAGGACATTGTTATTCCAAATTGGGATATCTCTTTCCTCACTCCTGATCAAATGGATCCCTGGGAGAACTCTTGATGTAGTGCAAGGCATGAGTATCCCCCAGAGGAGATGTCATGGCCCCCAGCTATACAACCATGCAATGAAAATACAAAAGTAAGAAGCAACAATGTAGATCTAATACCAAATTACAATAATATATTCATAGATATATAATTGAGTACGTGCAATATGTCAGGTTGTAAGGCTTCCCTATTATGCCCAAATACAAAGAAATTATAATAACAATTCTACAAGATCTCTCAAGATCCAAAAACTATCCTAGCTAGCCCAGATCTATAACATAACAACAATCTGGAAGAAACCACCAAGGTAATCTAAAATTGTGCTTGCAAGACCTCCAAGCAATTTCCTTCTTTTCCAAGCCATAGCTACTAGCTCTTCTCAAACTTGATCCAAGATCCAAGTGTAAACTACCTGACATTTGACACTCTATCCATACATTTACAATTTTATCGTAATCCTATTGTAAATTACCTCACATTCGATGTTCTATCCATAGACTCAGGAAAACTTGCTCTTCAGTTGCTCCCACATTCACTCCTCCTTCGAATGAATTAATCATTCCACCATGAATCTCAATAATGACTTCACAAAAACCCCTAATTTTACTAATATAAGCCAAAAGTTGGCCTATAACACAAATTAAATACCCATACATAAATGAAATGCCACAAGTTAGCCTACAATAACAATTAAATGCCCAAAAATTGATACCCGATTAAAATCATGATATATACTAGCTCCAATTGAATTAGAATTCACACTTTGAATTGTAGGTGGTACTTTAGGTCCTCTAAAACCCCTTAAATGTGAATAGGTTGATTCCCCAAAGAAAAGTGTGCATCCATCCTAAAAGTCACATATAGAAAATTGTCATGTAGTTTGCCATAAATTGATACTATAGGAGAACTTCTATATCTCCCAACTCTTAATGAATTAGAACTTGTTCCTTGGATCATAGATAGTACTCTAGGCCCTCTTCAATTTCTAAATTCATAAGCCTCTCATTCTTTAATGATAATTAGTTATATGGCTTGCAATAGGCACCCAGAAACTAGAAAATACAATTCCAACAACAAGGTAAAAATAGTTCAAACTTCAACTCAATCCATTGAATCTCTATGCAATCATGAGGGAAGGTTCCCCAATGTGTCTCCAACACATCCTTAACTATGATAAGCATCACACCACCAAAATCCAATCTTGATTCTCCTACATCAGACTCCCTAAGTGAATAGAAAAGTGTGTCCCACACTTTGGTGCCCAAAGAAAGATCTGCAACCTTCTTCATCTTCACCAAAGGCTTTCACCTTATCAAAGCCAATAGAAAAAATCTAAAAATAAGCCATCTATGATCCATCCATTGAAACATCAGAATCAAATACATATCAACAACCCAATCAACATTCTCACACCCAGGAACAAACTAAACAGGATGCTTCAACATCAATCTCTCATCAAAATCAACAACTAGTGAATCCATGCCAGCAACAACAAACTCCACATCAGTAGCAACAAACACCATATCAATAGAAATATGTATATCTCCATCAACACATGCCAAACTCACAACACCAATAATCTCATTGCTCACAACAAGATGCTTTGCAACACACAACTCATCACCAACAACAACTAGATCATCCATGACCAAGTGCTTTGCAATTTTCATGTCAGATCCAACCAATTAACCATGAAAACCAATGTCCATTCCAACATCAACAAGGTTAGGAATATCCTCAGCAATAACCTCTAGCTTCTTTGCAAGTTTTGTATTAGACTCCACAATCTAGTCAACAAAACCAACGTCTTCCACCTCGACCTTGCTATGCCATCTTCTCTCACAAACAAGTCTTCTAATTAGCCAGATAAATCTCTTCAAGATTGGTAGACTCCAGCTCCACAAATATCTACAGAATGCCTTCCTCTTCTTGTCCTTATTTTGATCATCTGAACTAGTTTCAAACTAAGCAACCACCTCCTTAGCTCAACCAGCCAAACTAGCTTCTACCCAAGTAGACATCTTAGAAAAAATCCTCTCCACTGTAATGCCCCGCCAAGGGATCCAAAAGAATTAACCTAAAGTTTCACTAAGTTTGCTAAACATTTTTTTATTTTTTTATTTTTACAGTAAGAAAATATAACATACACATCAAACACATAGTAGCGGAAGCAATAACATGTAATCATTGACAAACATACATTGCAAGTTACATTTCTTAAAGATCCCAAGACGTTGAGTCACGTTTAAATTTAATTAAATTTTAAGTCTAACAACTATCACATACATATGAAAGAATAAGCAGAAGTCCCATGTCCATAATATACATTTGTTCCGAATGCCTCTCGGCAAATTAATTCGGAATGCTCAATCATCCACTGTACAAGTCACAGGGTATGAAAGGCTTAAAAGAATATACATATGTAAAAATAAAGATACAACATCCTCAAATTCATGATACAAAGTACAGTAAAAATATATGAAACTATTCACCGTACATGATACATCCATACATCCATAATGATAAAACATCTATCGTAAAAACTAACCATCCATCATAATAATCCAAGAGCATAGTGAAAGTAAATCACAATCACGAAAACTCCAGCCACGGTGACCACGGAACGGATCTCAATGGTAAGAGTAAAAGCACTACCACTCGACCGCGTAGAACCTAAATGGTCCACTCTCACCGCGCTGAGGAGATAGTCTCAAGTCCCAAATAGGATAACAAAACCTATAATCATAAATACTCTCTAAGTACAGGAAATCCTATAAGTATGCTAACTCAAAGGTTCCTAAAAAGACCGACATCTAAATCTCAGAGGTACCACAAGACACGTAGGAAACCTAATATGCAAGCGGGAAAGTGTCATCGCAAAAGTCATGTAGAAGTTACCCGAGCAATCCCTTAGGAATCCCGGGTCCCTACTAATCCTGCGGCCACTAGTATCCTCTCGTACTGACGAGGCCTACTATGGAATGCAAGGTCGTAACCAAGCGTTCTCTCTACCCCATCCTAGTCTGTACTAGCACTCAAGGCATGGGAGAGAACATACAATTATCTTGTTAGGTTCATTTTCTCTCATTTAGTGTAAATGTTTTCACTTATTAAAAAATGACTTACAATGGGTTTCTCAAGGCAGCCTCTTAGGGCTCCGACCCCCATTGCAAGCCACTTCCCGACTCTACACATAGATAACCTACCCTAGGCTCATGAAAACATAAATCAAAGAATCATAATAAAACCACCTCAGTCCTATACAAGCAACTGAAAAGACATCATAAAAGATAAGCCACAAAATTATATCAGTTCTTCATGAGCAACAGATAATATCAAATAGTAATCATATGATCACGACAGTTCTCTATCAGCAACTGAAGGCATCAATGATAAGTCACAAAATCCAATGGTTCTCCAATGAGCAACCAGAAAGTATTCCAATAGTAAATTATAATACTGATCGAAGACTCCAAATGGTCAAGTCAACACATGACATCATCAAGAATATAACAAACACTTCAGTCCTCTCAAGTGACCGAAAAGCAATCCAAGTATAACTGATCGAGACTCAAAAATGGTTATCAAATATAACTGATCGAGACTCGAAAATGGTTAAGTCAGGTATCTCAAATACATACATCTCAGCTTCCAAGGAAACTGGAAACCAATAACAAACAGTAAACACAATCATGTCATAGAGTACTTCATCACATTACCATGGTCGGGTTAAGAAAGATCGAGAACCAATCGTCATAACCTCACATTCACAAACCCGGGCCTCTGGTAACAACCTATATTGGTCAATACTAAAACAACCCCAAAACACAGAGAACACAAAGAAAACATCAAAGTCTCAGAGATTGGATTTGAAAGTATATTATTGAGTTAAGGTAAGGTTTATGTTTCAGTTTAACGTCAATTTCAAGTAACTAAGCTTTCACAACTACCCCTTACGATTAACCCATTTCTATAATAACTTCCATTAAGTCAATAATCCAATTCTACCATTTAATCAAATAATATTCATTATTAATTAACTTTAATTAAACTAATTTTAATTAAATTAATCAATAATTACTTGTTCTAATTACTTATTTTAATCTATTTATTAATTGTTAATTTATTAATATTTATCCAAAATTATTAATAAATTAATATTTACAAACTATGTTAAATGCATTAATATTTATTTATTAAATATTAATAAAGATAAAACTATTATTAATTAAAATATATTACAATGTTATTAATTAAAATTTTTAATTAATAATAAAAATTGTTTTGTAAATAATACAATTTAAAAAAAATGAATTAAAAATATTTATTAAAAAAAAACATGCATAGTTTAAACCGTCGGCTAATCCAAGCCGACGGCCTGCCGCAATCCTGTGGACGCAGGGCCTGCGGCAGCAGGTACACTGTACCTGCTGTCGCAGTACCTACGATGCAAGTACTGTCGGCTCTACTGATAGTGGGGGTGGGCACGGGGTAAATCCCTCCCTCCCACAAAAATTACATTTTTAATTTTATATATATATATTTTTTTAAAAACAACGAATTTGTTTTTAATCAATTTCTTTTTTTTATTTTTATTGAAATTTAATTTTGTTTGAATATATATATATAAATGTATATAAATTTATAAATATGCTAATTTAATTCCTATACATATAAATATATTAAAGAATTGCCTCTTTCATTAAATTGGTATAGAAATATATTCAATCCGAACTTCTAATTTAGAATTTCGGTATTAGATTCAACCCTTTCCCATTTAAATCTCATGTATACAGAAGTTTATTGACAAGCATCTGATAAATTCCAATATTGTAATGTTTAAACATTCATCATAGAGAATTCAGATTTACAAACCCCAGACACGAAGAAGACAGGAAAGGATAATTGCGTATTTAATCGATAATAAAAAACACAAGACCCTACCTGATCCTGATGCTATTAAGCAATCTCCAGGAACTGTAAGAGAATTCGCTCCTCTCAATAACCTTCTTCTGAAAATCTTTCTTTGGTATTAGCCTTTTGAAATTCGCTTCCAAAAGTTGTCTCCCCAAAAATTTCCGTTCAACTTCGTATATCCCAAAAATGAACCCCCAAAGTTGTGATAAGCAATTTCTCCTCAAATCGGGACACTAATTGTGCGTTTACCCAAGAAGACTCTTTGCCCAACTCAGTGAACTCCAAATTAACCTTTATTATCTTTTATTTTATTTTGCATTCAACTTTTATGCACATTAAGTTGATTTATTAAATAACTTTATTTAATATTCTACTTGACTTCTATTTTAAATTAATTTATTACTTTAATCTCATGTGCACTTTTAAGAAATTAAAATAACATTATTAATTTCTATAATTTAATCTTTTAATTTATTACTCAAATTTAAACTCATGCTTAGATCATGTGATCGAAAATCCTTTAATAATTTGATGTCTTTCAACTTTTTTTAAAATTAATTTTAGAAACTTAATTGATAACATATTTAATTAATTTAATTAACACTAATATTTATCATTTATTTAAAACTGAACTCCAATTATATTATTATTAAATTAAATAATTATTATCCTGTTCTAAATTTATCTTTGAACTTTAATCTCCAAATTTAGTTCTTTTATTTAATTAATTTCTCAATTAATTAAATATTAAAGATATCATAATAATTCTCTATTGAATTAAATCATTAATTAATCTTTTTAATTAGACTTAATTAATAGAAAACACATCAAGGACTCATAAAACAACACACGAAAACCCATTCATAGAAAAACACATACTAAATCAAAACAAAAAGGGTTATAATCACGAAATTACATCATTTGATGCATTCGGAGGGTACTTAACTCAGATACTTGTCCTAATTATCAATTAGGACAATTGGCTAAAGGGTTTAGGAATTGGACTTAAGAGTTTATCTCCCCTCTCTTACCATTGAGACAATGCGATAGGGTATGCTCATCCTGACAATTCAAGGAAGTCGATACTCGGTACCTGCAACCTGCATAAAATCCACGCATGTACAAACACAATATTCTAAGCTAAACAGACAATGGCAAGAAGTGGTGCATCGTGTAGATCCCGTCTAGTAGGTGACTACGACTCCCTTCCTTAACCACATCAGAAACATCATACATAAATAAAACAAACACGCACACCATACACATGTAGTATGGGGTAAGTATCCATAAGAAGCACATGGAATAATAAACCATCTAACTAATCATCATCGATAACTGAAACCATTGAATAATCATCATACATGCATGAAATATAGAGTACCAAGTAATCTCATCATATAATAAACTGAGTGTAAAACAATATCTGATAATCTCTAAAATAATAATACTAATCATCAAACATAAATTGGCCTAAAAGAGTTTGGCAATGATATTAGGAATGTAACTAGAAAATATAGACTAGGGGCAGGCACTACATCCACCACATTACAAAGATTCACAATCATCTTAGGGTCCAATCCTCTTGGAGCTATCTCCTAAAATCTTCATAAACCCTCTGCAACAAATCCTTCTTACACTTCTTGTGACAACCTCAAATTATTTTCAAGTCAGATCACAACCTGCCACCTCACATAACAATCAAGAACTGCATCACAAGTCTAAACCACAGATCTACAATCAACCAACTCTCTATGATCATGCTTTAACAAGATCAATCTTCCAACTTTGCGTCCATCAATCCATCTACAAGCCCTCTGCAATTGCAAGTCAGAACCATGATCTGTCACCTCACAACCAAGAGATCTAGGACTCCAAAAAGAAAATCCACCACCAGATCAAGATCAACTCATATCTACTTCTCCAACCCAAGTCTTGACACAAACTACTACAACTTGGGTGATTTGTCTACATGCTCAAGAACAATTGTGCTTTGATACCATCTGACGTAGTGCAATGTAGGAGTATCCCCAAAGGAGATGTTATGGCCCCCGGCTATATAACCATGCAGAGGAAACACAATAACTAGAAGCAACAGTGCAAGATCTGATACCAAATTATAATAATATATTCATAGATATATAACTGATTACATGCAATATGCTAGGTTTTAAGGTCTTCTTGGTTATAGCCAAATGCAAAGAAATTACAATAATAGTTTTGTAAGATCTCTCAAGATTTGAAAACTATCTTAGCTAGCCTAGATCTATAATGCAAGAACAATCTAGAAGAAACCACTAAGGAAATCTAAACTTGTGCTCACAAGCCCTTTAAGAAATCTCCTTGTTTTCCAAGCCATAGCTACTAGCTCTTCTCAAACTCAATCCAAGATCTAAGTCTAAACTGCCTCACATTCGATGCTTTATACACACATTCATAACTTCATCATAATATTATTGTAAACTACTTCACGTTCAATATTTTGTCCACAGACTTAGGGAAACTTGCTCTTCAGCTGCTCCCACATTCACTCCTCCTCCTCCGAATGAATAATTCCATCATGAATCTCAATATTGACTTCACCAAAACCCCTACTTATACCAATCTAAGGCACAAGTCCACCTAGAACACAAATTAAATACCCATATATAAATTAAATGCCACAAGTTAGCCTACAATAGCAATTAAATGCCCAAAAATTGATACAAGTAAAATTGTGATATCTCCTAGCTCCAATTGAATTAGAACTTGCACTTCAAACCATAGGTTTTAATTTATGTCCTCTACAACCCATTAAATTCACAAAGGCTTATTGCCCAAGGAAGCGTGCACATCTATCCTAAAAGTCAAACACACAAAAATGTCATGCAGTCTACCAGAAATTGATACTATAGGAGAATTTCCATATCTCCAAACTCATATTGAATTAGAGTTTGTGCCTTGGATCATAGATAATACTTTAGGCCTTCTTCAATCCCAAAAGTTCACAGCCTCTCATTAATTAAGGATAATTAATCATACGGCCTGCAATAGGCACCCAAAACCTAGAAAAACATAGGTCTAGCATCAAGGTAAAAACAATTCAAACTTCAACTCAATCCATCCAATCTCTATGAAATCATGAGAAAAGGTTCTCCAATGTGTCTCCAACACATACCTAACCATGAAAAGCATCACACCACAAAATCCAATCTGGATTCTCTTACATCAACTCTTAAATAAAATGGCTAAGAAACAAAAGCTTAGAGAATAGAAGAATAAAAAGAAGAAGAAGAATCAAGTCCTTGAGGACATAAAGAGCACATTTGTTGAAGCTCTAAGTATTGAGGTTTATAGAAAACAACCTATTCTAGATCAGTTAGCTAAAATTGTCCACAAGTATAATGAAGATTTGAATGGACAAGAAAAACTACTACAAAGAGCTGAAAGAAATTTTGAAAATGAAGTGTTGGAGCAAGTTGCAATAAAGATTGCAATTGATCAACTAGAACTGTCTAACATTCTTGCTACACTAGAAATGTCTTTTAATAATGTTGTTTCATTGTTTGTCAAACTGAGTGACACATCTATCTTCACAAAAGAGATCAAGGATACATTTTCCAAGATATTGGAATTGTGAATGTTGATGATACTCCTATGGCAAAATATTGTGGAAACATGATTAGCTCATTATCATGATGATATGTTACATTCATGACTGTCTTTTTCATTGATGTCAACATAGTAGTTTTCTATGGTATCTGATAGAAGAACAACAAAAAGATCAAGTTGGTATGGATAAATAGTTGAGTATTTTTGCTAAGAGAGATTAAAGTGAGATACTAAGAAGTGTCTAGTATACGTAGCTAACCTTAGAAGAGAAAGATATTAAGTCAGGAAGAAGTTATGCAATTTTTGGTGAAGACTGTTCTAATATAGAGTTTATAGAGGAATGTTCTAGTAAACTTGTTATATCTCTTAGCAGATTTGTTATACTGAGAAGTCAAAGTTAAATATGTGAAGAAGACATTCTAGAGATGATGTAGCTAAGCTCTCTCATCATAATATTGCATGTATAAAAAGTTATTCAAGTTACAAGGTGGAAGCTTAATGTTATTGCTAAGTGTAATGTGTTCTTAATGAGGTCCTATAATATTTAATTGAGAAGGTGTAATAATTGTCTCAGGGAATTATTGTATGGATTTAGTATAAATGAATGATGTATTCCTTTATCATGTATGGATGTAAGTGAATTATTATAAGTAGCACAGAGAGTGAAATGTAAAGATAAGCAGAGTAGAGCGAAGGTGAAGGAAACTTCATTGTAGAGGTTTTATTGTGTGATCGAAAGTTTGATACTTGGATCTAAGGTTCATGACCTAGTCTACAAGGTTTGACAGTGATTGGTCCAATTGACAAGACAGAGGAAAGAAGTTAAAATATAGTACATAAAATTATTCTACAAGGAATAGTTGAGAGATTAGTTGGACAACGAGTTCAGTGGTCTTGCCCTAGAAACTATATTGATAGTGAGTCCTTCTATCTTCTACAACTCAAATATGGTTGGAACAACTCCTAACAGGGTTGGAATAGCTCCTAATAGGGTTGGAATCTTTTAACAAGGATTCAAAGTATCCTAACAAGGACTCATGTGTACTAAATGTTGTAATAGACTCCTAATAGGGTCCATCCTCTAACAAGGAATATTTAATATTAGTACACCATCTTGTAGGAATCATTCCCACTAGGGTTTTCCTAGTTAACATACCCAATGTAACTGTGTATGTGCATCTTTGTATTGTTGTTGTTTACTTTAGTTGAATGGTTAAGATTATTTAAGGTGGACAAATGTTTATATTACTAGATAACTGATTCATGCCCCCCCTGTTATCTTTGTGGAATATTTTTTCTAACAATTGGTATTAGAGCATCAGGTCCTCGAAGATAAAGTTAAACAACTTTCAAAGATCCATGGTGGGCATATTCAGAAAGGATAGTCCTAAGTTACATAGACAAAATTTCGACACCCAAATGGTGGAAATTCTTGGTGAGTTATCAGATTTGTGTAAAGAACAGAGCATTGATTTTTCAAATCTAGAATCCTTCTGTTGATATAAAAGAATAGAAGCACAAGGAAAGTTAAATCCTGATCTAAAGAAGAGATAAAGATAAAGGAAGGTATTGATCTACTTAAAAAAAGAGAACCAGAAGATATGAAAATTTTTGTTTGTTGGACATGTAAAGAATTTGGTCAATTTTTGACTAAATGTCCTAAGAGAATAAAAAACTAGAAAGCATTTACTTTTTGATAAAGTTGAAGAATTTAAAGCAAGATTTTTGGATGATTGTGATAATGAGCCTAGATTATTTAATGGAAAGGAAGTAATTGAAGAGACAACTTTGGTAACTATAGTTGATGAGAAATTTAGGATATAAGAAAGAATAGTTGATTACAATTCAGACGATGAAAATGTTATTACTAAACCAAGGAATGATGAAGCATTTTTTGAGACTAACAATGATTTGCAAAGTGAAGGAGAGATGAGGCAGGAACAAAGCTCAGAACCTTCAATAGATCTAAGAGATGAGACAACAAATCTCAGTTAGTGTAAGAATATAACAAAGAATCGTCCACCCAAGCAGATCATCAAAAGTAGAGATAAAGGTGTGATGACAAGAAGTAGAATCAATGAAGAACTATGTTTGATATCTCAAGTTGAACCAAAGAATGTAGATGAAGCATGTAAAGATGACTATTCACTAATACATTTGGCATCGTTTTGCGATGGTTATGTGTCACAATTACGACAGAAATGTGTCGCCACTGCGACAGTCATGGACGTCGCTATTTTTTAGTCACAAATTACAACGTCTATCCTATATCGTAGCAATTGCGATGCCTATCCGTCGCTATGTAACCACTTTATTGTGACATCAACCCCGTCACAATTCTTGGGATTGACGTCGCAATAGCAACAGACACCTTGGCAATTGCGACGACAGTTGGGCGTCACCGCTACAACAACCCTGTCGCAATGCTTGTGGTTGACGTCGCAATTACGATGGACACCCTTGCAATTGCAACGGTAGGTGGGCATCACCACTACAGCAACCCCGTCGCAATTCGTGTGGCTGATGTCGCAATAGCAACAGAGACAAAGTAAAACAAAAAATAAAATTTGCTGGCTTCCAGCTACGTCAAACCAAATCAAACCTCCTAAACCCTGCGTAACTTCATTTGATCACATCTTATATTTGAGCAGGATGGTGTCTTATTGGTGCTCCTTCCATTATTTCATGATATATTATTATCAGGCCATCCAATCGGCTATAGGACAAAGATGATTCCTGAACAATCAAATTAGCAATACGGTCGATCTGCATCATATTTGGACACTTGGTTTGAGGTTCATCTCATTGATTCCCATTCATCACAGGATCTTTATCTGATTAGACCTCGATAGAAAACATTGAGATTTCCCAAGCCCCAAGGCCAAATCGTGCAGGCTTCAATCTCCACATATCATAAAGCCTGTATATAGAGTTGAGCATCCCATAGCTAGAAGCTTCACCTGCATCAGCTCTCGGATGGTGTGAGAATGCTCAGCACTATATATAGGCTTTATGATATGTGAAGATTGAAGCCTGCATGATTTGGGCTTGGGGCTTGGGAAATCTCAATGTTTTCTATCGAGGTCTAATCAGATAAAGATCCTGTGATGAATGGGAATCGATGAGATGAACCTCAAACCAAGTGTCCAAATGCAATGGAGATCGACCGTATTGCTAATTCGATTGTTCAAGAATCATCTTTGTCGTATTGGCGATTGGATGGCTTGATAATAATATATCATGAAATAATGGAAGGAGCACCAATAAGACACCATCTTACTCAAATATAAGATGTGACCAAATGAAGTTATGCAGGGTTTAAGAGTCTTGATTTGGTTTGATGTTGGAGGTAGTTGAGAATGACGTAGCTGGAAGCTTCACCTCCCTTGTCTCCTCCCTTTGCCTCACTCCTTCTCAGGCCTTAATATGTCATACTTATGTTGCTTAAATCATTGAGTATTGAAAATTTTGCTAAAATTGATTCCTTACATTTCTCTTTTTAAAAGCTTTCTTATAAAGATAAACTATGATAGAAACAATCTCTTGAACATGCACACACTTTTCCAGCTATGGTGGACTAGGAATGTGCAATATATATTTTGTGCACTACAATATCATGTAGTGAAACCAATTATACAAATATAGAAGTAGTGAAACCATGGAAGCAAAAGCCAGTAAAATTGGGAAGGTTCAATGAAAACAAATATTATGAAGAAATATTGCAATGATGTGGCATTAGATTGAATACATCAATATATGTAATTGGATCAAAAATATCTCTGGATATTAATGCCAGTAAAGCAGCATCATAATTTTCTGAGATGTGCATATTGATCTCATCATTCTTTATTTAATTAACATTACTTGAATGATTTGAACAAAAAATTACACAGAATAATAAAGCTACTTTGATTTTTAATCCATGTCACTCAGGTAGAAGAAAAACAGAACAACTTTCTTTTTTAATATGTATAGCATACCTGAAATGCACTCGTAAAGCCCCATCTCAGTTGATTTGTTGTCAATCTTGGGATGACAACATAAATTACTGGCATAGTAGGCCTGTACTTCACAATCAACATGGGGCAAATAAAACATAAATATCATGCTGAGAATCAGAATGCGTAGATGTCTTATCTGTATATCAGAAAATCAAATTCAGATATAGAACAAACCTTAATTGCATCATGAAATTTATTTGAAAGTTCCAATCGTTTTTGCTGCCCTTCTGTTGAGAACTTTCTACATTCTTCCTGTCAAAAATAAATCCCAACCATCAAACTATCATGATCATACTTAAAAAATTTACTATTTAGCTTTTGACTTCACATTTCAGAAGTTAAATCACAACAACAAAAAAGCAAAAATCCGTTTTGTGAATTTCATGAACACCCCTGAATCCAGAGCGGCATGCTTGGGAAGTAATTTGCTCCCTATCACCTTAGAACTAAAATAAGAAACTAGTTTGTGTTCAAAAGCAACATTGAGACCATAAACAGATAGAATGACAAAATAACACAAAATTCATATATTATAATTTATTATCACAATTTGAAATAGAAAAATTTCATAACAACAAATGATTAGGGAGCTCCATGAAAGTTGGCTTACATGTGCTTTAAAAAAAATGTAATTTCATATTAGCCCTTTGCAACTTTAACTAAAATAAATACACAAAACATATCGAGATACAACCCAAGCTAACTTCAGTAAATAAACAAGAAACAATGTTTAGGAAAGCCATGAACAGTAATAGCTCTTTTAAGGAAAAGTTGCAAGAAACAACGTATATAAAACACCCTCCTAGGAAGCTGTGGTGAAATTTAGAAAAAAAAAGGATGATACAATTCATAACTTTGTTGAATGCTGAGGATACAAATCCAGTTAGGATAGGCTTGAATGGGAAGATAGTTGGATCGAAAAGATTAAACATTGAATCCATATTGCAATATCTCAGACTCTCTTGGCACAACCAGCAACTATGCTTAGTGAACTGACAGAGGGCCCATTCGATATAAAATTCAGAGAGTATGGGTGGGAAGATTTGGAACTTGGAGGTAAGCTTTGTATCTGACCATGAACTCATGGATACAATTGATTTGAAGCCCAAGAGTTAGATATATTTGTCAGGAAATCTATCTAATATGATCAAATCCTAATTCCCTTTGCTTAAAATAACCTCTTCCAAGCAGTGGCATATTCAGATAACACAGTCCCAAGATAGTGCTGATCAAGGGTTTCCCTAGTTAATTATGATAATCGTATCATTGGTGATAACACAGTCCCAAGACAGTGCTGAGATCCAAGGATGCAATAAAAAAGCTACAAGTTTAGAACTTCATGATAGTTCAAAGCATGAAGCCTTAGATGCATAGGGCAATAGTCTAAACATAGGACAAAATAGAGAAATATTTAGTATCTTATTAAGCTTCACTTTGTTTCGAGAATAGTTTAATATTCTCTACTAAATAGGGCCAACCACGTGAAGGTGGAAGCTCATTTGGCCCCAACCCCCTCCCCCTAACATCAGTCTACATTCCCCGTTAACATCTAACATTCATTCATTCTTTCAACCATTAATAAAATGTAACATTCAATCAATATCACATGATAACACTCAATCAATATCACATGATAACATTCATTAACACATTAGATTCACTAACATGCAACATTCATCAATATTCTGCATTAACACATAATTCATGAACATTCATTAGCACATTATTAAATTCATTGAGACATAAAATTTAGTCATTACCAATTAAGGTATGTAGATGACAATCATTTCTTTTCCTTCTTTCTATTTCTTTTTTCTATGTAAGCTCTAAGAGGAGCATCAATGTCATCATCAATTCCCCCCTCATCAGTTGTTCTGTTCTCTATTCTTAACGATCTCAAATTCCTATGCTGTTGCAAAGGGGGGTCCTCTGCAATAACAAATAAAAGAGTTAAATTACAAATAATTTATTATAATTGTTACAAATATTTAATTATTTTAAATAATATAACTGTGGCGCTCTTTACTTGATCTGACCACATCATTTTGTCTGGACTCAACGTCAACACGCTCATGAACATCAACCCCTCGATCCTCTACAACTGCTATACAAAATGTTACGTTAATCCAAACACCAATTGCAATTACATATACATTTTTTAATAGCAAATGTATACCTCCACCACTGGGATGCACATCATGCGAACCTTCAGCATCCATAGATTGTGTAGAAGGATTGTCAGGCTGCATTCCAACATCCTATGCATTGTTATCATTGCTTGCTTAAAACATATATACTCACTTTATATTGGAACTTAACGTCAAATAGACTAATTGGTAAAGTATTCAATTTGAAATAAATTTCATTTAGCTTATTTACCTATGGCTCAGATGCATCATTATTAGAACCTTCCACACCGATTTCAGCTCGTAGCCATTCAGCCATGGCTCTATAGCCTTGTTGGAAGCCAATTCTCTTATCCTCTTCTGTGAGGCATCTCTTGAACTCTAAGCCCTACATTTTTGCATGGTATGGTGAATTTTACTTGCATTGTTTCATCAACCAATGGAGGGTAGTTAAAATATCAAAGGAAATACAAAAGTTGCCAAAACACTTGGTGTCAAGGTTGGGTATATGAGGCCTTGAATGGTACAAGGGAGAAGTAACCAGTATGCAGCGTTATGTGATGAGTTGGGTCCATGAATTAAAGGAGCAGTTGTAACAGCATATTAGTTCCTTGTTTGAAGGTGAATCAAGCCTTGAATGTTCTTGTGGAGAACAGAGGATTGGGGTGATAACTTGAATTGCTTAGTTGTTCCAAGGTGCTAGGAGTTTGTTGGTGCTTCCAAAGTGTGTTACTCTGCATCATATATTGGTGTGGAGAAACACTGAGATCCAAGTTGAGGATTAGGAGCATAGACAAGCTAGTCTATCCTAGCATTTCCAATCACAATATATAAAAAAATTGATACAATTTTTCATTTACACTTACTTACAACTCGTGCTTGAAGTTTCAAAAAACCACCAGAGCCGAGCTTGTGTGTCCTGTGCTTTTCTAGTCTTGCCTTTGTTGCCTTTGATGTGTTTGGCAATCTATGAAAAGTTTGAAATATGCTAGATAGTATAAATATAGAGGTTAATTAGTACATAATTACATTCTCAACAGTATCACATACCTTGCTGTACTCTCTACTGGTGTAATATTATTTTTCTTGTCAACTTTATACTTTCCATCCAAAATCAGAGCTTGCCACTCAGCCTCAGGAACATAGGGTGGATGCTCGTACTTGGGGTTATCCTATAAATTTTTTCTGTACTGGTCCCTAATATACTTCAAACATAAACCAACTTTTTCAAGGAGCTTGTTTCTCTCGAATGCACGAGGTCCAAAGAGTTGGGTCATGCTCTCTATAAGATCATCCTTCAACTTTTTGTCTTGGTTATTCCACCTTTTAAGTAAAAAAAAACATGTTAGACTCATAAATGAAGTGAAGCTACCTTTAATATAGTTCAAGAAATGGATGAAAAGAAAAACTATTCTAGCAATGATATGAAATCAAAATAGTGGTTTGGGGTTTTAGTTAGGATATGATGTTCCACCAAGTACGCAGGGTGGGCCCGAATATTCACAAACACTCATCACCAAGTTTTTTCCAAAAAAAATCATTCCCTACAAAATAATCATGGGATCATTAGTCGATGAAGAGTGATAAAAAACTAAATTACTATTATATCACTATAGAATAATAATAACTTTAAAGTACCTGGAACTTTGGCTACTTTTATTGGAATGCCTTCATCGTCCCTGACTATCGATATGACATCCTTCACCATTCTCATACTAGGAACATAAGAACATCCAGAAAATGATGCTGCAACTCCTATTGCAAAAAGTTTCATAAGTTTCATAAGTCTTTGTCACGAAGTATAAAAGGACAAATGATAATTGATGTTAAAAAGTTGTTAAAAAAAAACTGTTTGTTGCTGTCATAAGACAGTTATGAAGGGCAGTTGGCGTCCAAGGAGTCTTTGTTCAGTTTGATGAGTTAGTTAGATGGGAAAAAGGCTTGAAAGGAAAGGTCTTTATAAGACACAAGTTTTGTAGTTGAGAAAAGGGGTGTGTGTGTACGAAGAAAAGATATAAATAAAAGAATTCTGCACTTCACTGTCATAGGGACAGTTCTCTAATTTGCAAGATTTAGACTGCTAACTCAATAAGGTTCTTGCCATTCAAAAGTTACTATTTTGCTTCTTGAAGAGATTGTCATGTTTGATTAACTTTGTGCAAGGGTTTGGTAGGTTATTCTCAAGCAAAACTACTTTTTAGATCTCTGCTGTCATAGGAAACGTGACAGTCTGTCACTGTTTTGAAGTAATTTGGGAAAATGTGCCTCTCCCACTTTCTGTGATTAAAATGTAACTTGTGGGAGAGGTACTAACGCTTGTAAATATGATGAATTTAACATGATTTAGATGCAGGTGACAGTGAACAAAGAAAGGAACGACAGGGTAACTGTTGAACCAAACAGTGAAGGTGCATTTGCAAGGCACCACATGGTGAATATGATGATCTGAGGGTTGGAATGACTAAATACTGCTTGAAAACATTTGAGAGGGTTTGTTTAAAAGTGTTTGAGCCATTAGAAAGATTTTATAAGTTGATTTAGGGTCTTTTCTAGGAAGCCCTAGGCTAGAAACCCTTAAAGGGAGGGTTTGATGGAAAAGTATCTAGAAATGCATGGAGGGTTAAACAAGTTGAGGAATGCTACTATTTATTAGATACCTTAAGGTTGTGTAAAGGTTTGGGAGGTTGATAATAAGCACAAAAGGTAGTTGCTTTGTTAGGCAAGGGCTAATTAGGCCTAATTGATTATAGAGACGACCATATAAGGGTTCATTAGTCACAAGTTGAAAGGTTGATATTTCCAGGGGTTTAAGAACTCATTAAAGGGTATTTGAAGATATGGAGAAGTTACCATGGTGTTTAAGAAATTTGGAAGAAAAATGCAATTTGCTTGCAAGACAGGGCTAATAGGACAGTCCTACAAAAGGTAGTTTTGAAGATTGGTATAGAGTTGATGCTTGGTAGGGGTTGGAACTCCTTAGTTGTGATGTTTGAAGGTTATTGAGGCATTGGAAGGATCAGGAGAATCCTTAAAGACATAGATTAAGTGTTGATTGCATGAAGGGTGAATTAGGAGTGTTCCCAATGAAAGGGAAGTTGAAACATGGACAAAGTGAATTGAAAGTTGTTCAAAATGAATCAAGACAGTGAACTTGTTACAGAGGAGTGTTTGGTTGATATCCTAAAGCTAGGGACTTCTTATTGATCCTTGAGTTGAACTCTAGTTCCTTGAGTGGATTCCAAGACATTGTTGAATCCTCGAGTAACTTATGAAGGGTGACTATTGGGAAGATGGAAAATCAGATATAGATCAGAGCCAATAATTACAACATAGTTTTGGCAATGGATATATATATTGAAGATGATGAAAGCATTGATTACTACTAAGGAAGATCAAAGCAAGACAACTCCATTTATCATGAAGTAACTCATACACATTAGAAACAGAATCATACTTGATGTAAGTTTATAAGGCTCATCTGAAATATCAACTACATCACTATAGATTTATTATCCCATTAACCATTCTATGAAATCAAGGACATTATATTAGACAATTATTTCATCAATAAAAGCAATATTTATTCACATCTCATTGCATGATCAAGCACATGAATATGGTGTAGGGCGCCTAACCTAGGAGGTAGGGGAACAAGTAGGGAACAAGTACCTAGGAGGCAGGACACCTACCCACTCCATGGAAGGGTGGATTCAAGCAATTTAGGAAGTTTTAACAAGGTTTGGTCCATACTTTAGTAAGTTGGCCCATGTTTGGTAATATTTTGTAATAAAGGCACATGTAAGGCCCATTAGCACTTTGGTGTGGTTATAAACCAAGTGACTCAAATGGGACCAAAAGGCCTTAGAATAGGGTGTTTGAGTCAATATAGACCTAGAGAAATGACCATGCACTTGTTAAGTTCATTAGACTTACCAATTTGCAAAAAATGCAAAAATTGCCTAAAAGTTGCTGACAACTTTTAAAATGCTGATCGGTAATTACAAAAAGTTGCTGTTTATTTGTTCCATGGTTGGAAATAGCTATTTGGTTGTTCCAACGGTCATATAGGCCTACAAATATGTCATTTGAGGTCTCAGTTGGAGGGAGAGATCAGGTTGTAGCAGATGCTTGGAGAAAATAAATAAAAACCTCTAATTTACTAGTAAAATTGCTGTTATAGTGGGTTGTATGGTTCCATACAGTACTTTCATGATTACTCTGCAAGTGGATTAGTGGTGGATGTGTGTTTAGAAGGTTTTGGCTTTGATTTGATTCAATTTGCAATTGTGGTTTGTGAGTTATTAGCATTTTTGTCCCGAGAGGTCTGAATAGCCCTGTTTTCTAGGGCCTTGTACAAATGCAACCCTAACTTGCAAATCCACTAGTGGCAATCTCTGAAACTGAGGGATATGCAAGTTAAGGGACTTGTCTACATGATTCTAGGAGTTGGAGGTGTGGTGAGCAGGGCAAGTATTTTTCCAAGCCGGCCCTAGGTCAAGCAAGACCATGTGCTTGACTGGTTTTTGCTGTTATTGTGGTGATAGTCATGTTTGGAGGCACTTCTGATCTGTGTGAGTGCTGAAGTTAGATGCATTGAATGTGTTTAGGATTTCCATAAGTGATTGGGGTCTTGGGAACCCACCTAGTCCATCCTTCCTTGAAGCCCTAGCCCAACTTGATCAACTAGGCCTAGGTACCAAGCAACAATTTAGAGGGTGCTAGAGCAAGATCATCCTAGAAGCTTTTGGGATTCTAGCAAGTGTCTTAAGAGGTACCTAAAATAGTGGAGAAGTCCCTATGCCATAGAGGGATAGTTGGTGAAAATACAAGAAAACAGATTGGAAAGGCTACAAGGATTGTAGGCCTAGAAGTGCAAAGGATTGTTGTGGATTTGGTAGATTCCAAACAAATTGAGGATTGTGGTTGGACTGAAGGTCCTGGTTGTTGTCACCATTGCTTGTGTCAATGAGTGAAGTTTTTGAAGTGGATTGCCCCATTTGGGCTCAACAGTTGTGTATACCCGGTGTGGGTAAGGGGACTTATGCCAAGTCCTAGATCCAAAAATTGGATTGTGAAAGCCTTTTGAAGGCTAGTAGAAGAAGTGGCTGCTAGACTCTGCATCAAAATATACTTGCGATAATATACTACAAGAGAAGATGATCTTCAATATTACAATCTTTCATAACTAAAGACAACTAATTGAAGTTTGACCTATAACATAACCTTGTATATCCAAGCTATGAATGGAGTCGAGTTCTTATGGTTTGGAATCATAAAATTGTGAAAAAGTTTAAATGTTGAGTGACTACCAAAGGGGGGTCATTACAATCTACATCATAAACACATAACACTTAAACACATAACAAAAGAGAGAAAAAGAGGGATTTGTGTACCAGTAGATGGTGCAACAGTCGATGCCTGTAAGCTGCGTGTTGTCAACTCAGCAGTTGGAAAGAGATTTGTGGTTGTCCTGGATGGAGGTGGCGTTGTCATAGGATACAATTGATTTGAAGTTGAAGAATAAAATTGTTAGAGCATGCGTAAATATAGAACGCGTGGACTAGCATGGACAAGATTGTTAGAGCATAAAAAAAAGGATTGTTCTAGCATGTATTGTCAATGATTATGATCATTCCTATATATATTCAGTGGAAAACACAAGTGGGGAATGGAACATGCAATCTACCTGAACCACCTGTAGCACCGTCATCATGGGAATGGGGCTCGAAATCACACAAAAAACTCTGTAAAGACAACGCATCCATATTTTAATTAATGCCATAAAAGAGCATAACATAAAAACCATTATTGAACTCTTGTTATAATTAAAAATTTCATTAATACTTACTTTTAAGGTTTCAGAGGTGTGAAACAATTCAGATCCCCTATCTTTTATTTCCTGAGTAGTAGGCTTTATGGTTGCCAAACATATAATTTCTCTGCCAATTTTCTTTAGCACCTTTTTAATCGAACCGATCGGGTCATTGATCTCTGCTAATCAATATAGAAAGGGTCCTCCTTAGGGGGGGGGGGGGGGGGGGGGGGGCTAAGGGACTGCAAGTTCCTTTCCCTCCCTCCGACCACTGGCCCTCTATGACAACAATAGTATTAGTATTATCAAAATTACTCCAAAACAATGAAGAAAACAACATTGAAAAAATAACATTTTGCTTCTATCTAGTTTGCACAATTACAATGAGTTTTACTTGCTCATGTGTAGATGAGCTGGGAACATCGCTAGCATCCCCTCTGGGTAGTTGCTCCATATTGTGCCCTTGTGTCAAAGATCAAGTATAAAAATGTTAGCCAAAAATTTATTGACTAAATGGTATGTTGGAGCCATTGGTTAGAAGTTGGTTTAATAGTATGTACCACCCCCATGATAGTAGCCTCGTTTGTATCTATGCGGTTCAAATTGTAATCAATAAGAAGCTCTTCCCCTGCACGTATTAATTTTATTCCACAGATGAATACAAAATTTTCCTTGCACGCCTCAAATATGTAATTGGGTTGCTTTATAGTTGACCCAGGTCATGTACTATTTATAAAACCCGCAATATTCCCTGTTGCTTTTGGCCTTCCATCAATGTATATAGCCACACTTTTAGTTTGATTATTGTCTTGCTGTTGTATATAATTTGCCGAGAGGGCATACCTACGCATACTTTTTTTATATTGAACAATATGCATCCAACTTTTGTAATCGTAACATGGTCCAACATACTCCATCAATTCAGAAACTTTGTTGTAAGACACCTTTCTGCCGTCCATAGAAAATAGGCCCAAACGATGTAATGATGATGGTGCTATGCGATATATCCTCTCGTTAACACAAAAATCAGTGTTTATTGGAGGAAGTTCCTTGGGTACCCAATGTTTCTGTAGATGTTAGTACCTCAAGGGCACCTCGATGTCACCTTCCGTCTTATCATCATAAGAACATGACTCCCCTTGAGAAAGGAAAAATTTCATGCGTTTATTGAATTTCCTTCTAGTCCTTTGACCTCTAGTTAATCTCCCTGTTTTAGATAAACTGCATGTCTCACTTTCCTCTTCTATTCCTATATTTCCCTTACTCGAGGAAGACACTTATGACAAATACCTATTCGCTAGTACCTGCAAATGGGAGAAATCTTAGAAGACATCAATCTTACTATTGATAAGTCTATTAAATAGACTTCCTATAAGGAGTATTGACTTATACCTATTGATCCATGAGACTGTGCGGGATGCTCTTGAAAGGGGTTCAGTTTCCTGCAAATGTAATTCAATTATCATGAGCATAATCACATCATAATCATAATCAAATCCATCATAAGCATCACATAAAAATTAAAAACATTAAAAGGTACACAATATAACACTTAAATTAGGCTCACATTATAAGCCTACTAGGGAAGTAGGCCTAGTGAAGGGCTAAAATTGGGTTTTTGTATCAGCTGATGAGTTGAAGGCTTAGTCACCTTGGGGACATGCTATTTGAAATTATTTGATGTGTGTGGAGGTGGAGGAAACACCTAGTTAAGGTGAAGTCAAGTTTGGCACCTATTGAGGCATTGTGAGCATTTGATAGTTTGTTGATTAGATTGCTTGGATGAATCCATTGGATGGATTGAGGGACATTCATGGGATTATTCCAAAGATGTAGAACCTAAGGTGGCATAAGGATTTGGTGTACACTCTGATAGGTTATGGAGTTGGCTTGGATCAAAGAGAGGGATCTTATGAAGATACTTGGTTGGTGTTGTGAGAACACTATGGAAGTCCCTCTTGCTATGAATCATTGCAAGTCCACCTAGGGTCTTTGCATCACCTATAGAGGCAGAATTATTAACCAACAAATTGGGTAAGCACTTATATTATGTTTTCCCTATGAATTTTATTCTAGGTACAACTCCCTTTTATAGATATTTAATGAATTCCCTTTTCTAAACTAAACACTTACAAATGCTTTTGACCTGAAAGAAAATAAGGTTCAATACATTCACGCATCAATATGCATTTTAAATAGTTTTATTTAATTAATTTAGATTAATAGTTAATTTAGATTAGCAGTATTCTATTTGTAGTTGAAACTTGTAGCTTTTAAATAGATAATGAATAAACTATGTAACCATATAAGACAAATATATTTCTATCAAGAAATGAATCTTAAATAGATTAAGGATTTATGGCATACCTCTAAATTTCATCATCATCATCGTCGTCGTCGTCGTCGTCATCATCATCATCATCATCATCATCATCATCATCATCATCATCATCATCATCATCCTCGTCATCATCATCATCATCATCATCATCCTCGCCATCATCATCGTCGTGGTCATCATCATCATCAACATCAACATCATCTTCATCATCATCATCAATAGCAACATCATCATCATCATCTTCTTCTTCTTCTTCATGAAAATTTGTGTTAGGAACATCATCCAATAACTGTCGATTGTGATCACCATCTACATCATCTTCTACTTCTTCAGTGTCTTCTTCTTCCATCACATTATACTTTATTGGCCTTCCTCTTGGTTCATGTCTAACAAAAAATGACCAACCCAGTTTATTTGGAACCTCTGAGTAAAATACCTGCTCACATTGGCTTGGAAGAACATAGGGCTCATCCCCAATTGGCTCAAACGACCTTGTATTAACCATTGTAAATCTATTATCATGTTCAATAACAGTTCTATCAAGATCATTTGGATTAAGTTGTAGCCTGTACCATTTGACAACAAAGAGTACTAATTTGAAGGAACTAAAGTCACACTCAAGTATATCATCCAAAATGCCATAGTATCAATTTTTCAGACTCTCGAGGATGTAAGTCATTTCTAGATGAAATATTAGTCACTTGAAAGACTACAGTTATTCCTGAATCACAAGTTTTCTTCGTGTCATCCAACATTTTGATGCAAAATTTCTGACCATTACAGAACATAGCCTTGCGGTGTTTAACCTGCAATAAAATGTGAAACATGTCAAAATTATTGTATCGTGAGTTGATAAACATACGGGTGATTAATAAATTTGTACGTACCTAGAAATCACTTAAATCACGTGCTAAATCTATTTCCCTTTTCATAACATTGGAATCTCCATTATGATGAGCTTCTTTAACGAATGAAGATACACCTTCCCATGTTAATGTGCGACCAGAATGTTGACATCGTTCAATCCATACCGTCATCCAATCAAGATTGTTTGCAATATACAAATATAGTGCATCCCACTCTTGAGCACCTGTACAAAACAAAAAAATAGACAACTTACAACCGATTTATTTTGAAGATTAAGAAATAATTTATTACAATAACATCTTATAATTTATTACCTCTCACTTTCCTCAATGTACCTTTCCCCATCAAGTACTCCCTTTCTAATTTTTTAAAAGGCTTGAGATCCCAAATGCGATCTACATGGATATTTGATGCAAACTTAAGAAGATATTCAGTAATGTACACCATAGTTTGGTATGCCATATATCCCTCTACCATAGAACCCTCAGGATGTGCTCTTTGTCGAACCAAAGCCTTCAAAGATTTCAAGTACCTCGCAACCATCCACATTGACCTAGTGTGTACAGGTCCACATAATTCAATCTCCTCAACTAGGTGTATGAGGTAGTGTTCTTGTGCATTGAAAAAAGTTGGAGGTAAACACTTTTGCATTTCACACAGTAAATGAGGAATTCTTCTCTTCCAATAGTTTATATCTTCTTTATGGATTTCTTTAGATGAAAACCACCTACATTAAGAGATTCAAGTCACAAAAAATATATAGATATGAGATTTTACAAAATAATATACAATAGATTACATAGTAAGAAAAACAAATCGTGAATATAATAAATATATACAACAAATTGAACAGATATTACTGCTTACCTCATGTATTTTCCAAGATCTTATATCACTTGTTTGATGTTATTGTTGAAGTGCTCTGGGAGAGATAGAGGAAGCACGTACTGCAGTAATTATAAACTAATCATTTCATTGTTTTCTAACATAACATAACAAACAGTACACGTAGTTTATGAATATATTGTAAATATAGAAGAACATAACTTACCTTGACGAAAGTATGCCAATCATGCGTTTTGAGCCCTGACCCAAATTCACTTTTTTTTTTGATATGAGATTGTTTATATTCATAGCAAATCCTGTGGGAAATTGAATTTTTCGTATGACTTCTTTTATGGCATCACTTTGCTGCTCCGTTAATAACCAAGGAAGGGCACTTATATTAATATGATTTCTGTTGCTATTTGAGTGAATGAAATTCTTCAATGGATGATTGGATTCATGAATGTCATTACAAATTTTGACAATTTTTTCTTTGTCACGCCTTCCATCCAATATTTTCCACAATGTCTCTGTTATATTCTTTCCAATATGCATAGTATCAAACAAATGCACAATTTGTAAGTGCTCGTAGTAGGGCAACCTACTAAACTGTCTGGGATAGTTTTTAAATCCCTTTGGAAGGTTGTCAGTACTGCCTTGACGACCTTCACGATCATCAATTATACAATTAGTTAACAAAAATCACAATAGAAATATATAAATTACAAACATAAATCATTAGGTGGAACGACATTACCTCGACGATTAATTCTATTATATTCCAACTTCCATAGGCGAGGTGTCATTCTTCGTGGCTTTGATGTAGTCTCTTCTTTCTCATTGAAAAGATGTTTTTTCGTACTTCGATACTTATGATTCCTGTGGAGGAAGTGTCTACACTCATCAAACACCTGCTTTCCTAAAATTTTTGAATGACGAGATTTCATCTTTGAACCACAAACTGGAAATGCACATTTTCCCTTTGTTTGAAGACCTACAAGATAATGATATAATTGGATTATTAAATATGTTGATTTTTATAATTAGAATTATCATGCACAACTTGAATTCACTATAATATACCACAATGTGTTAGCCCTGGGGCATCATGTATTGTCCATGCAAGTATTGCATGGAATTGAAATTGTCTTTGTCCTATTGGTCTAGACATGTCATACATAGGGACACCATTCCATAACTCCACCAACTCATCGATAAGAGGCTCAATATATACATTCATATCTTTTACTTAATATTTACCTACTTTAATGAACAGTAACATTACATAATTATTGTGATTGTTTTACTGCAAGATTTGTAAGTACATGTAAATTAATAACTATCAAATGATAAGATACCTGAAACAATCATTGCCAACATAATGTGCTCCCTCTTTATTGACATCTACAGAGGAATGTTATTGTTGATAACAAAAACATGCCACACCGAGTAAACCGATCTCATCTCTCCAAATGGATTGACACCGTCCGTTGCCAATAAAAATCTGAGATTATGAGGCTCTTCTTTGAAGTGTTGCCACTTTTTCTCTATTTGCATAAATGCCAAACCATCCGCAGGGATTCAAATAATGTCATCTTGACTTCTATTGCATGTATGATAATCCATAAATTGAGCCAAGCTACTACACCTAAATAATTGTCACATCCGTGGAATAATAGGGATGTAACGAAGAACCTTTTGAGGCACCTTTTTTGTTAGTCGATCTGTTCGATATCTACTCGTATGACATACAGGGCATTGCGTTGCAAATTCATGTTCTTTATAATATATAATATGATCATTGGGACAAGCATGTATTGCTTCATACTCCATTCCAATATCTTTCATAACAACAGATAATTCTCGATATGAGCGAGGTAGAATATTTGATGGTGGTAATAGAAACTTGCCTATCAATCTACAACCAAAAATATAAGTTGTTAATATAAATAATATTAGTGGTACATTATTCACCCTTTGTTAACTATAGAGACATATATGACATACCTTAACATACGTGACATTGTTATGTTGGATAAACCATTCATAACCTTCAAGTTCAACAACAACAATACAACAGAGAGAAGATTTGTTTGAGTCTTTGTATAGGGGCTCATATGCCTTCTCAAGTAGAGGTACATCGAGGCTATCATCATGATGATGATCAGATACGCTTGGACTAAATGTGTCATGGATCAATGTATTTATACCATCATCTTCAATTGTGTTTTCTGGCGCATGATCATCATCTTCCATGGGATCATTATCTTCACCTTGGATATTTGCACCTCCATGTTCCTCCACTTCGAAAACCATATTCTTGGGATTGTTGTGGTTCATATCATGTACTTCCCTGAGGAGATCAACCTATATAAAATTGATTAACATAAATAAACCATGATCATCAACTCATCATCAACTGATTTCATATGTATATAAATTGTTAAAACGATATAGTGAACAACTTACCAGTGGATGATAGTCATGCCCCCCTTCAATGTGACCATTCTCCCTACAATGTCTCGTAACTGTTTTGATTAGCAGTCTTCTACGGTTTAAACCCTTACAAATTTTGGAAGGACAATAACATTTTCCATCACCTTTTCTTTTCAAGTTAGAGCACAATCTAGCGATTTTCTCCCTATTTTATTCTTCACTTATATTATCTGACATGATCGTTCTAAGCAGGAAGCAAAAATCGGGCTATGAAAACTTCAGTCTACAACTTTCACAAACTAAGAAAAACTATCGAAAGTACACAAATCTTCTTATACCTAGCTAAATACTTTAATACTTAAAAAATACTTTCTTTGACCTTATTCCTAAGACATTTAACCCAATCACCTTTTATAACATTCAGTCAATTGCTCTAGGTAATTTTGTGGATAAGATTATTTGTAGAACTTTGACCACCCGCTTGAAGGTCTTATTTCAAGAGACCTTACAACATTAAACCACTAAAAGAAATTTCAAAACATATAAGCTAAAAGTCTAGTTAAAATATACATTAGATTAAAAAAATACAATTTTCATACTCGAGCGCGCGGCTATAACTCGTGCAACGGCCTTCTTGCTTAGCTGTAGAAGCTCTCCAGCAATCAAATTATACAAGCTACAAGGCCTAACAACAATTTCAAAATATATAAGCTACAAGGCAAGACATATTACATGACATGGAAAAAGGAACAAAATTAACAAGCTTTAGCAAGATATATTAAATGACATCATAGTGCTAGAGAGATCACAATTATATGAGTCAAACATAGTCATGAAAAAGCACATAAATTAGTTATTATATGCAATTAAAAGATATATAGTTAGATAGGGACATCCATAGAGCATATTGAAGAAATGAAATGGTCCACCATAGGGCATATTGAAGAAATGAAATAGTTAGATAGGGACAGCTGGAATTTGTCTTGCCCTCTGAAGAAATGATAGAAAATTTAAATCAAACATCCACAAACTTGGATCAAAATTCTCAGCAGGCATCTGTAGATAATATTTCTGATGCACCAATGCCAGAACAAAGTTCTCAGCAGGCTTGGGGAGTTAACATCACCAATGCTCAACTAGATAATGATTCACATCAGACATTAACAACTACTACTTGAGATATAATTGTTGAAGATAAAAACAAGGCTGATGTAGGAAGCACATCTAGTGAAGTGGTACAATGGTGTAGGGGCACCCAAGGGACACATGGACCTACAGGGTACACCAGGAGTCATGAAGGAGACCATGAAGGTACCAAGGGAAATCAATGCCTAATGAAGACATGTGAAGTCATTTGATGATGGATTATGGCTATTGAAGCCATCAAAATGTAAGGAATTTCATAAAGTTGTCAAATTGTAATGTATTGCCAAGAACAGGTAATGTGATGTAAGGGGTCATTGTGAAGTCATTTGAAGTCCTGGAGTGTCCTAGGAAGAGTTATAGGTTGATGGCAATGAATAATATTGTTTACATAATGTAATAAGGCTCTAACTAGTGTAAAATGCACTAAAAGTGCAAGATCTTGTAAATTGCCAATGTTGGCAACATAAGCCAAATAAGGCTTGAATGGGTTAGTTGAGATTATAGGGGTGTGAAGGTTGTTTTAACAGTCTTTTAGAAGTCCCTAGGAATGAAAAACAAGGTTTTATAAGTCATTGTCATGAAGGATAACAAAATAAATAATGAGTGCTGTTAAAAAAGTGTTTGTTACTGTCATGTGATAGTGATGAGGGACAGTTAGTGACCAAGGGGTCTTTGGTTCAGTTTTATGAGTCTGTTTAATGGGAAAAAGTTTAGAAAAGTAAGGTCTTTATAAGAAACAAGAGTAGTAGTCGAGGGAGTAGCAAATGTATCAAGAAAATAAATTGAAGTTTGCATCCCAAAAGTGAGTGTAGGGTTATTTGTGAGAAAGCCCTAGTTAAAAGCTTGAATTGGAGAAGAATGGTGTGGTGGGTTGTAACCAGGGGTTCCATGGCCCAAAGGATGACAAAATCCTTTTTTTTGCTTCATAACTAAGGACTATTGAAAGTTATAGGGTCAGAGTATATACCCTTGATAGGGTTGATTTGTAAATGGAGGGCTAATTAGGCCTAGAAGCATGTAGGGTCAGCCATAGAAACGTACACCAGTTAAGGGTTGAAGGATTGAGATTCATAGGGTTTCAAGAAATCAGTAAAGGGTATTTGAAAAGGTGAAGAGGTTACTAGGTTGTTTGGGAAGTTTGAGAGTGAAGTATAGATTACTTGCAGGATAGGGCTAATTGGCCAGGCCTATTGAAGGCAGTTTTGAAGATTGAGATATAACTGATGCTTGGTAGGGGTTGAAACTCCTTAGTTATGTTGTTTGAAGGTTATTGAGGCATTATAAGGATCAGGGGAATCCTTGAATATAGAAATCAAGAGTTGGTTGGATGAATGGTGAATTATGAGTGTTCCCAAGGAGAGGGAAGCTGAACAAAGGCAAGGTGAATTGGCAAGTTAGAATTTTAAATAAAGGCAAGGTGAATTGACAAGTTTGAATAAACCTTAATTCCTGGATCTGATTAGTTAGAATTTTCATTTCATGAAAGACTCTTATACCATTGTAATCACTTTAACTTTTTTCTTTATTTCAACCAAGTATTTTTATTTTAAAGTTCTAATTTTGCGAATGTTTATATATGAGATTTTTAATTTTGAAATCATTAAAATTATTTTAAGCTTATTTCATTGGCAAATATAACCATTAAATTTTTATCTTTACTACTTTATCAAATTTAACTGCTATAACTTTAAGGAAAATATAGGTGACTACTTTGATTTAACTATATTTAGTTGAATGTTGATCTAACTATTTTGATAAATTTCAATATTTAAATTTTTGAATCCTCCATATATAAATTGATTTAAAAAATAAAAAAAATAAAGAACCCAACTTTCATCTAAATAAGACGGAAGTGGAGGGAATGAATTGGCAATTGGCTGTGGTGATTAATCAAAATTTGAGATGTGTAGCTTTTCGGTTTGGCTCAAGGGAATGGAGGAATGGAACAATGTGGCCAACTATCTAACTAAATGAGTCTCTTATGAGATGGGGCTATGCAATATTGGGGATTGAAATGACATATCTTTGGAGTACTCTAGGATTTTAAAAGATCTAGTGAGAGTCTTTGTTGGGACTATGGCTTGATTGGTTGGATGTTTCTTTTACTGTTTTCTCCAAATTTCAAGTCAAAATTGGTCAATAATATACTTTTTACCCTTTTCTTTTAAATAAACCATAATTCCTGGATCTAATTATTTAGCTTTTCCATTTCATCAAAGCTTCTTATTACAGTTGTTTTTCTTACCCTTACTTAAAAACACCACCTTTTATAAGTTCTTGAATTACCCATCTTTGTTGTTAGGTTTGGAACCAAAATTGTAGTCTCTTTTGAACAGACCTTAACAGAGCACAAAAATATATATAGTCACTCTACACGCAACTGCAATCCAGGTGCATACAACAAGTGCCATCTTCCCAACCCACAGTTAATAGCTGTGCAAGATTTAGTTTTTATGGAGTCCTCAGCTCCTGGGGTTTCATTATACACAGACCCTGTCTCCTACTCTACAGAATTTAGACAATAGTATATAATATATGTATACCCAACAAGAGTACAGGCTGTCACCAACGTAGGTGCCATAGCAATACATCCATAACTTCATTACTAGCAAGCATTCGGTTTTTTTCGAGCAAATTTGGCGGCTTTGGCTTCATGAGAATGGTTATCAGGAAGGACAATGATTTGTTAGATGATTAATGGATTTTAACAATGGCAGGAATGTTTAACTTTAAAGGTAAGAAACAGATGCAATATGAGGAATATGTTTTAAATTTGCCAGTAAGTAATCTAATGAATGTTTGCATCAACTCTTTCATCTCATCGACTAGATTAAGATACCTGAAGCAAAGCTATCTTTAAATTGTTAAATAATTAAGATAGAAACCTCAAGAATGATGTAATTCTCGAGAAAATTTGGTGCTTTTGACTTGACAGTGTTGATCAGGATACAAATTTGATGAAATTCAAAGCTAACAGGAATGTTTATCTTTAAAGCTAGAAATGGATGCAAATTTAGGGCTTGGAATTTACAAATTACAAACACGGGGAAGTACTCCTTCGAAAAATTGAATATTGGTCGAACAAAGCTAGATATTTTTGCTCCAAAGACTTCAATAAATGAGACCCAGAGAAATAATCAAACGCATAGGTGCATCAATTTCATATTTTCTCAGAGGCTAAAACACGTTCTTTAATCTATGCAAATTTGCAACCTCCAAAATTAAGTCTTAACATCACAATCAACTTCGAAAGAGATTTAAGACATGTTAGCTGCAAACCTGAATTGAAAGAAAGAAACTACAAAAATAGCCAATCGAATCCTCTAAAACTAGAAAAACAAACGAAAAAGGATTCCATTGCAGCACTTGGAGTCAACATAGGCACGGATTGGTCGATCTTCATGGCGATTTTGAAGATCAAACACATTTCTTTCCTTCGAATAAAGTCACAGCCTGCGTAGGTTACAAGACGGTCACTTTCTCCACAAAAACTTCACATGCATGGTATGATTTCATGGCCCCCTACTCAGACAAATGAAAATATATTTATGGGCAGTCTAAATACTAGTGATTGCACCTAAGGTTGCAATAAGGATGCCAAAGATAAATATGTTATGTTATAATTTTGGTAAGCAGTGACGTTAAAAAAAAAATGATTCCATATATTCGAACAAAGATAAATAAAAAAGTTTATGTAGCGTATAGATAGCTTTCAATGAAACCATTGAATTCATGTTGGGTATTGCTTAGTTCCTAATAAAGAGACTAATAACACATGCAAGAATCAAAACACATGTCCGAATCATTTGAAGGAAACTAAGTGTGATGTGTAAAGAAACATTTATATATTATCTTCCATATATTTTAAAGCGAAAAGTTTGATAATGTATTGGTATAATATTTAGAAAGTTTGACCCACAGACCATGAAAATTATGAGTCACATTGGTATAATGACTCCAAAGATGACATTGATATAAGAAATTTTTGAAATTTTGACTACTATGAAGACCATGGTAGCAAAAGATTGAATTTAAAAAATAGGATAAAATTTACAAATATTGGTTATATATTTTATATCAACATGGGGAAAATTGTTGAATGAAATGAAGTTGGAAGCTCCATATTTTCTTTGATTGAGAAAAAAATCTAGTAGTCATGCGGATACAAGTCCTTGTACAATGAATCCCAAGGAATGGACTTGGAAATCAGATTCACCAACATGAGCAAAACAATGCATTTCTTCCCAAAAGAGCATTAGAAATGAATCACGATATTACACCAAAATTTAGAGCTCATATGGAATTCAATGTTGAATTAAAGATTCTTTCCCATCTATTTCAAGGATTCAATTCCTCTAGCTGAATACTACTCTTGAGAGGCACATATTCCTCAAATAATCTTAAAGATGAAGAGAAATTGTAAATTTATCAATGCTTTGATAGTGCATGATATAAAATTGTCTGCACAAGTAACATTAAATGAACAACTACCAAAGGCACCACATAAATTATTCAGTAAATCCTCTCGAGACATCCCACTCCAAGAACAACCTTCTTGCGAAAATTGCTATTAATAATTGCGAACATCACAAAATATTGGAACACCATGAAAAAAGAAATGAACCTCTTCCGCTAATCAAATCCTGCTCTTCTAAATAGAAGCCACCCCATGCTTATCTCTAACATAGAAATCACATTAACTAGGTGCCACAAAGTATTGATATAAACCGTAACATTGAATGTACATAAAAAAACAAAAAAATGCTCCAGAAGCTGCTTTTCAAAAAATAAATAAATTGAAGATGTTCTAATGAATGAAAATGAAAGACATTAATTAATAAGATTGAATATACCTCCATTCAACCAAAAAACAAGAGGCCTTTCTGACGGATCCCTCACGGCTTCGAGGAACTAGTAAAACAGGGCCTTCCTTTCATTAATGCTCACATAACTAGCATACTGAGCAAAATCTACGGGGGGTTGGCCTGGGAGGCTTTCCACTCAGTCTGCTTCTTTAGCATCTCTATTGCTCCCCTTCACCAACAAAACCAAAGCCAACTTAGGTCAGAATGTGAATAGGAGTTCGAAAATGGCCTCGCCTCAAACTTGCCCTAAATCATCCATCCATCCAACATTGCGTTTGGTAGCGGAGAATAAGACAGTGGTGAGCCAAATGAGGTGATGTTGTATAAAAAATTACCCAAATGAGCGACTTTTTTTTTTCTTCCTTATATCCTGTTAGTGTCGCAATTGCAATGTCATTGGGCTATAATTGAAAAAAAGAAGCCAAAAACACATTACATTTGCCTGCCGTTGCAAATTGATGTCGCAAATTGACCCCAAATGTATTAGTGATTGGAAGCAATCTATGAAAGAGGAATTGGATGAAATAGTAAAGAATGAGACATGGGAATTGGTCCTCAGACTAGCAGACAAGAATGCGATAGGAACAAAAAGGGTATTTAGGAACAAGATGAATAAACAAGGTAAAGTTGTAAGGAATAAAGAAAGACTGGTATGTAAAGATTACTCACAGGAAGAAGGAATAGACTATGATGAAACCTATGCTCCTATGACAAGAATAGATGCAATAAGGTTATTCTTAGCATATGCAACATATGAGAAATTCAATGTATATTAGATGGATGTCAAGTCAACATTTATAAATGAAGAACTTGAATAAGAGGTATACATAGAATGGCTTGAAGGTTGTCCTTTAATAGATGGTAAGGGCATAGTGTGTAGATTGAAGAAAGCATTGTATGGCTTGGAGCAAGCATCCAAAACTTTGTATGGAAGGTTGGACAAGCATTTTACAAAGCTTGGATATAGTAAATGTATGACATATAGTAATCTATATTGGAAATAAAGTGATGATGGGTTAATGATCTTGGTAATATTTGTTGATGACACCATATTTGGAGAAAATGATGATGAAAGTGACAAGTTTGTAGAAGAAATGAAGAAGGAATTTGAAATGTGAATGATAGGAGAAGTGAAATATTTTCTAGGATTAAAAATTATGCAGGACAAAGAAGGAATCTTTATTTCTCAGACAAAGTATTTGAAATATTTACTAAAAAGGTTTTGTTTGAAAACAAGTAAACCCGTTGGAACACCTATGGTAACTGGACACAAGTTATCTACAAAGGATGAAACACCAACTCTTGAACATAAAATGTATAGATCTATGATCAGAGGATTACACTATCTGACTCACACAGGGCCAGATATAGAAAATGTAGTTGGAATTGTTGCAAGATTTCAAGTTGACCCCAAAGAAGCACATTATAAAGTAGTCGAAAGGATATATAGATATCTAAAAGGAAAACCAGAGTTTGGATTGTGGTATGATAGATCTAATGATTTCACTTTATATGCTTATACTAATGTTGATTGGGTAGACAATATGGATGACAGAAAGAGCACCAGTGGTGGAATATTCTTTTTTGGAGGAAAATTGGTCTCTTAACTAAGCAAGAAGCAAGATTATACATCACAAATTATAGCAGAAGTAGAATATGTTGTAGTAGTAAAAAATTGTAATCAACTTATTTGGATGAAGTAGATGTTGAAGGATATAAGGATAGAATTCAATCAACCTATTGTCATACATTGTGACAACACAAGCATAGTAAATATATCAAAGAATCCAGTGCTGCATTCTAAGACTAGGCACATTTCTAACAAGTATCACATTTTGAGAGAAAAAGTTGCAGAAAAGGAAATTAGATTGGAGTATGTAAGCACTAAAGAGAAGATTGCAAATATTTTCACTAAGCCTCTTCACAAAGAGACATTTGAGTATTTGTGTGGTATGCTAGGGGTTATGCCCCTTCCTACATCAAAGTAGATGATGCATGAGTATCAATCTAGTGTAACCGAGCACTATTGTTTGTCTGGATTGAATGTTGATGATTCCTGTATGGGGGAGTATCTATAATGGATAGAGTCATCTAGGAATCTTGTTGGATGTTTTTTTTAACAGTTTCTTTGGATACTTAAGCAAGTCAAAAGATATTTGTTCCAGATATTGTTGGTTGCTGAAACCTTTGATATTGATGTCAATGGGGGAGAATTACAACATGAGAAATAGTTACAGTTCGATAGAAGAAAAATAGTTGAGGAGAAGTACATTAGAAGAAGTACAATATGATAGTTTGGGAGAACAACATGGAAAAATGATTGATAAAGAGAATTTAAAAAGAAAGGTTAATAGTCTTTTTCAATTGGTATTCTTGGAACTAGATGTTTTCATCTATCTTGCCATCAATGCCAAAGGGAGAGATTGTTGGAAGCATGAATGCTGGTGATATTCCCATGGGGGAGTATTGTAGAAACATGATTAGATAATTATCATGAAGATATGTTACATTCATGAATGTGTTTGTAATTGATGTCAACATAGTAGTTTTTTGTGGTATCTGACAGAAGAACAATGGAAAGATCAAGTTTGTATGGATACATAGTTGAGTACATTCACTAAACAAGGTTAAATGGAGATACTACTAAGAGTCTAGTATATGTCGCTAACCTTGGAAGAAAAAGATATTAAGTTTGGAATAAGTTATACAAGTTTCGTTGAAGACTATTCTGAGATAGAGTTTACAGAGACATGTTCTAGCAAACTTGTTATATCTCTTAGTAGAGTTTATTAAAGATATAATAAGACACTCTCGAGATGATGTAGCTAAGTTCACTTGTCATAATATTACATGTACGAAAAGTTATTCAAGTTACAAGGTGGGAGATTAATGTTATCATTAAGTGTAATGTGTTCTTAACAAGGTTCTATAATAATTAATTGATAAGGTGTAATCGCCGACTCAGGGAATTTTTGTATGGATTTGGTATAAAGGAAGAATATTTTCCTTTATCATGTATGGATGTAAGTGAATTATTGCAAGTAGCACGAAGAGTGAAATGCAAAGATAAGAAGAGCAAAGTGAAGGTGAAGGAAACTTCATTGCCAAGGTTTTATTGTATGATCTGAAGTTTGATACTCGGATCCGAGGTTTGTGACCTAGTCTACAAGGTCTAACAGTGACTGGCTTGGTTGAAAGGATAGAGGAAAGAAGTTAAAGTAATGTACATACAAATTTTCTGCAAGGAATACTTGAGAGATCATTGGATAGTAAGTTCAGTGGTCTTGCCTTAGAAGTTGTTTGGATAGTGGGTCCTTCTGTCTTCTACAACTCCTAATAGGGTTGGAATCTTCTAACAAGGATTCAAAGTCTCCTAACATTGACTCATGTGTACTAAATATTATGATAAACTCCTAATTGGGTCTATCCTCTAATGAGGAATATCTATATTAGTACATCATCTTGTGGGCATCATTCCCACTAGGGTTTTCCCTCCGATCAAGGGTTTACCTAGTTAACATATATGGTGTAATTGTGTATGTGCATCTTTGTATGGTTTCTATTTACTTTGGTTGAATGGTTAAGTTTATTTAAGGTGGATAAATGTTTTAATGATTGGATAATTGATTCAGCTCCCCGAGAGGTTATCTTGGTGGACTATTGTTTCTAGCACAAGATAGATGAGGATATGAAGGAAAGTGCACACCTTGTGTCACTTGATATGAGTTATAGCTCTACACATTTCACAAAGATTAGATATCTAACAAATCTTCAAGAAAAATTATTGAGGGAAGAAGCCAGAATTAGGGCCACACTTGCATAAATTCAGGGCATGATTCTTCCAAACATGGATGCACTGCAAAAGCACATTGTACATGCAAAGACTTTCATCCATGATAATAACTTCTCCATAGCTAACCACATGATGGAACTATCTACAAAAGTATAGATAGCCTTGCATGCAAGTAAGGTATTACAAGAGAATTGAGACAAGACTATGGTACTAATTTTGAAGGTACATTCTGATTTCTTGTCACATTTTGGTATTAACCTATAGGTATTATACATCTTTGGCATTTATGAAAAAGGGGGATAAGTAAACATGTTTAGGGGAGAAGATAATACTTATGAGAGAAGATATAGGAAAAAAAGATTATCTATATAAAATCATTTTTATGTTAGTGATAAAGAGGGAGAAGATCCCTATAATCTAGATTAATGTATATAGGAGAGATATATGTATGGAGGAGTAGTATAGTAATATGCAGATAGTGTCAAAAATAGGGAATACTAGGAGGGGTGAATCGGTATTCTACAAAACTTTTATTACCAAGTGGATATTATTTATTACTTTGAACCATGCATAAGAAAGTAAACAAGTAATGCTAAACAGTAAGAGTAATGATGCACAAAGAGAACTCATAAAACTATATTTTCTTAACTATAGAAACCATGGCCAAGGGAAAACGAGTGGGAATGATGCCCACAAAGATATATTGATATATATTCCTTGTTAGAGGATGGACTTTGTTAGGAGTCTATAAACACATTCAGTACATAAGATTCCCTATTAGGAGACTTTGAATCCTTGTTAGGAGTTGTGGTACAATATATGCAAGAAGAGCTCACTGCCTAAATATGCACTTTCAATTACAAGAAGAGCTCAGTACCAAAATAAGTAATTTATCCTTTAAGTTACTTATATACAAAAGTATAGATGTTGTAACTTCTTTCTAGTTGATCTCTGACCTCAACTCGATCTCAAATCATAAAATTAGGTTATAAAAAACTCACTTCATGCATATGATAGAAAACTTCACATTCTCACCTTGGAGGATGTCTTTTCATAAATACCATGAGTTTTCACAAATTATTGCTAGGTCAGATAGGACCAAAATAAAATTTCCCAACTTAGAGTAAACATCTAGATGTCATCCCTAATTGGTCAAGTGATTTTTTTCAAATAAAATAATTCTTTTACCTTTCATTACACTATTTTGTACATAGTTATATTGGTAGATCCTAAATATCTCTTTCTCATACTATCTGTACTAATGTCCACAGTTATACACACCATCATCAACATCTATACTATTTCCATATAACCTCTCCCTCAAAAATATCATCATATAAACAAGTTATACTTCAAATACTATTCGTTGTTCCTGTTTGATAAACACATAACTACATTCAGTAGAACTTGAATAATAAGTGTCAAAGTTTGTATTCTTGCAAGCAATATTAACCACATGTTCAACTCACTTCATCATTCCACCATGTAACCTTACTAGTCATAGTATGATGTTAGCAACAAGTTGCATAGAAAACAATACACTATTGTAAACCATTTTAATACTTAGACAATTGTTGGAGTACCAAAATGCTAAGTATCTTTATTTCTGAGGTTTTCTATAAGCATGTACATCATGTGTTTCCATTAACAATAACATTTACATATCTACATATATCCAATTGTCAACAATCTCCCCCTTTGGAATTGATGGAAACAAACTACAAAAAATTGAATAACTATCAAAACTTTACCAAAACTTACAACATTACTACACTTACCATCTATTACAAATTCTCCATCTTCATTTATTAAAAATGCTCCCCCTTTTGATATGACTACAAAATGCATAAATTACTTACAATTTTCTCATAGAACTTCTCCCCCTTTGACATCAATGAGAAAGGTTAGAATGTCCAAAAGAAAACTATCAAAAAGTTGTGTCTAACTATTATAAAAAACTATCAAAGCTTTGTCAAAATTTCTATCTCGCTACCTCAAGCTAATATCATCTTCATACAATTATCAAAATTTTCCTTTAGACTATCCATACCTTTCTCCCATGTATCCTTGGATCCTTTAGTAGTAGTGAGAATTACACATAAGGCATATTATGCAATCTCAACTGCATTAAGGTTAAAATATATGAAATTGGAATAAGTATCCTTTGTTTTAACACATTCATCCAATTGTCTCTCAATGGCTGATAGTTTTAGAGCTATATATTCTTTGAAATCTGATAATCTTCTCAAATTTTTCTATTTTTCATGTTGTAGTTTCTTGATGTCAGTATGAACACTACCAACTTGTCCTTCAAAATCATGAACTCTACTAGAACGTTGTTGTAACTGACTTGTTTGAGGTTCTACCTCATTCAACTTCCCTTCAATCTTATTATCCAAATCTTTAGTCAACTTGTGAGATAAATTATGTTTTATGTACATTACCTTTCCATCTTGTTGACATCTTTAGAGTGCCTTGATATAAGTATCAAGAATTAGCAAATCATTCTTTATGTTTTGAAAAACAGTGCTAAAAAGATTAGAATTATGAGAAATTTGAGCCTTAGACTCTACAACACTTAACAAATATGTAAATTCATCATCAAAGGATTTTACTATTGCTTTGGCTCTTTGTTTAGGGTCTACTTTTGTATGTTTGGTTGCCAGAGTGTTATGCAATCTGTTAGTCACATCCATTAATGTCCTTTGTAGACTCTTGACTTTCTTGTTCTTCCTAATCAACTTCCTCATTGGAATCTTCAATTGTCGACAATGTTTTCTTCCTTTTTTGAAGTCTAATAGCTTGTTTCTTGACTCCTTTTGACTTGTGAGACACAACTTCTTCTAGCCTTTCAAACTTCCTTTTGGGTTCACTAGGTTGCTCGACTGATACAACAACATATAGGATGCTTTTGTCTACAATAGTTCTTGCAGTAGATACACCGAATGCTTGACCAACTGATAGAGGTGGCACATACATCACACCCTATACACTAGTTTTTTTCAATCCAAAGATTGTTTGTTTGACTGCCTATGATTCTCTTTTTTCCATCAATCAATGCTTTCTTCATCAAAGTCTCAACCTTCTTATGAGATGCTTTTTCTAAGGATGCCTAGTAAGTTGACTGAGTTATCTCTTCATATGTTCCAAATCTATATGAGGCTTTGTTCTTTCTAGAGTTCAACAATAGATTAATGTAACTAATAGCTACATCATAACTCAATTCATAAACTAAGGGTTCAAGAAATATTTCCCTTGGTTCTACTACTTCAACATAAGTTAAGTATGTATCTACCATAAAGGATACGTCATCCTTAAATCTATCAACAATTGTTGGTGCAATTTTGAATCTTTGTTTCATTTCATTCTGGAATGTTCTCATAATCAAATTGCCACTATCCAAGATTTTATTTGCAGGATGCCTTCTGCATACGTTTGTTATCTTATCCATATTACATCTTTCACTGCTCGTGATCTTTATAACTAATAGAAATGGGAATCTTTTAAGTACATGAAAGAAAATATGATTGATTAGTGACTGAAATTTGAACACACCATTTTTAGTTCTCTTAATCTTTTTCAGATTCTCAAGGAGTTGTACTTTCAAAATCTCACTAAAATTTACTTATTCTTTCTTAATACAAATCTTGTAGGCTACATAGATAAAGCCTACTGACAACTCATCATTCTTAGAACTTGCACAAATAGGAGATGCAACGATTCTGCTCAAGAATATCACATCATGTTGTCTAATGGTGTTGATCACCATTTCTTTGCCATTATTAACTACTTTAGTATTGAGTTCATCCTTCTTTTTGACTAATTTCTCACCAGTGGGTACACTACCTTATTCGCTAAGACCAGTAACCTCATGAATATGGTCGATAGATATGCTGACTACATTGTCTCCCATCCAAAACTTCCCATTATGAATTCTTCTTAATATGATTTGAGTCCATTCTTCATTCTCAAGTTCATGGTAAAAGTAATATCTGAATAGGTCTAAATCTCTTAGATGTTCAAATCCAAGCTTTACAGTCATATCATGGTTGAAAACAATTACCATATCCTTGTTCATAAGTTCCCCTCCAATAGTTTCAAACTTGCTAGACAAGTAACTTCCTACGTCTTGCAAGTAAACTAAGTTGCATAGAGTTATTGATAGAGCCCAATTAAGGTTTCCTTCTAAGGGTTTCATAGGGAAAACCTTCAATTTGGGTCTCTCAACACTCTCAACATTGTGAACTATTGTCATATCCATGATTTCACCAAATAGAAATTTATCCAAGAAATTCTACACGAAAAATGATAAAATACCTTTTTCAAAGTAGGGTTTTTCTCGAAATCACTTCAACAAATGGCTTCTAAGTGCTCTAAGTTTCCAAGATGATCACAATGTGGAAGCAATTAAGTTTGTACTCTATTTATTTATCTAACTTGAAATTGCATTAATTGCGTACTTTCTTAAATTGAGAAAGCTATTAATTTCATTTTGAAATCAAATATCTGTTCAAAATCATCTTTCCGATCACCAAATTCTACCTAAGGTTAACCATAGCTTCCTTTCATCATGAAAATGCTCCACAAAACTTTGTTCCATGAAATTTGTTGTGAAAAAATAGATTTCATCTTCTATCATAGAATAAACTTTCTCTATTATAATAGTAACTCTAATTTCATTTGTAACTTATTTTGATAATCTCCAAATTGCAAGCAAGCTTAGCTATAGTCTAAAATCATCTAGATACATCTTTTCCCAACCTCACTACTCATAGTTCGATCTATCAATGAAGTTTCAAATTTTGGTACTGTAAAAAAATCTTAATTTAGCTTGGTTGAATCAAACTCGATTACTGATTTCAATCTTCCTTTCTCTAGACATCATCTAAATTTTTCTCAAATCCAATAGTTAATCCCTTTACAAATGTCTCATCAAGTTCTTCTCAAATTTCACTAACAAAATTTCTTTGATCTTCATTATCTTCGTTAGTTATAATGTTCCTTCTTTCATTTCCAAAGTTCCTTCCATTGTTCCTTCTGTTTCCAAAGTTTATTCCATTATTCCTTTTGTCCATTCTACAATACTTTGCTATATGTCTGAAGTTATGGCATAACTAACATACTGGGGTTTTGCTTCTAGGATTCTATTGATCAATATGTGCTTGACAATTTTGGGTTATGTGTCAAAAGTTGTTACACTTATAACACACGATCTTCTTTCTTTCTTCATAAGTTCTTCTTTCTCTTGATGCCCTCTCATTAGATCTTCTATTTGTAGGGTTAGTATTTCCAAACATTATACTATTCCTTTTATCACTATCATATTTAGGTTTCTTACAATCAATTATTTTATGACCAATACCATGACAATTATGACAATAAAAAATTGTAACATGATTAAATGACTTATTTACATACAATCTATTTTTATATGACCTATTTCATTACATGAAAAACACTAACCTCTAAATTCATACCTAGTTTCTTTAGGAGATTCAACTTGCTTAGGCTCATTCAATTTCTCATTTTCCTTGTATTTTCCAACTTCTTTAGATTTATTAGAGGATTGACTAGATTAAATCTTATCATCATATTTATCCTTTTCTTTCAAATCTGATCCACTTCTAGGTTTCTTTGTAGAGATGCTAAATAGGAATAAAAATTTTCAAGTTGTACATTGCTTTGAGTTAGTTCACCTTTCACAATAGTGTTGTACTATTGAATTTCTTCATAATCTTCTTTTAATGCTTCATGTTCAGATGGTCCTCTTTGCTAGATTGGTTTTAAGATCTGGATTTTTAGTCGTCAAATTAGATTCAACCTCATTAGGATCATTCTTCAAACTCAACTTTAGATTGGTAATATTTAATTCATGCTTCAAGATCTTGTACTATGTTTTTAGCTTTGAATATTCATCATCACCAATTTCAGATTCAATAGATTCAGGATTGGATTTGAGATGTTCAATTTTTTCCTCCAGTTGTCCAATGAACACTTTGGAGTCTTCATATTTATTTCTCAAATCATCTCTTTCTCAAATAAGGAGATCAATTTATTTTAAGTGCCTCTTCAAGGTTCTTCATCAATTGTTCCATATCCATAGGGATCTTATTCAAGTTGTTAGGCCTCTTTTGAGTAACTGTGTTTTGATACCAATTGTTAGAAATAGGGAATATTGGGGGATGAATTAGTATTCTAAATTTTTTTTTACCAACTGGATATTATTTATTACTTTGAACAATGCATAAGAAATTAAACAAGTAATGTTGAACAGTAAGAATAACCATACATAAAGAAAACTCATAAAACCATAGTTTGTAAACTAGGGAAACATTGGCCAAGGGAAAACCATAGTGGGAATGATACCCACAAAGATATATATATATATATATATATATATATATATATATATATATATATATATATATATATATATATATATATATATATATATATATATATATATATATATATATATATATATATATATATATATATATATATATATATATAGTCCTCGTTAGAGGATAAATCCTATTAGAAGTTTATAAACACATTCTATACATAAGACTCCATGTTCGAAGATTTTGAATCCCTTTTAGGAGATCCCAACCATGTTAGTAGTTGTGGTATATGTATGCAAGAAGAGTTCACTACCCAAACATGCAATTTCAATTACAAGAAGAGCTCACTGACCAAACAAGTAATTTATCCTTTAAGTTCCTCAAATATAGAAGTATAGATGATGAAACTTCTTTCTAGCTAATCTCTAACCTTAGCTCAATCTTAGATCACAAAATTAGGTTATCAAAAATTCACTTCATGCATATGATACAAAACTTCACATTCATAACTTTCAAATAAACTCGCAAGCTGTCTTTGCATAAATACCATACCTTTTTACAAATTTTTGCTAGGTTCGCTAGGACCAAAATAAACTTTACCTTAGAGTAAAAATCTAGGATGTCATCCCTAATTGGTCAAGTAATTATTTTGCAAACAAAATAATTCCTTTGTATTTCATTCTGTTGCTCTGTACATAGTTATACTAGTAAATCTTAAATATCTCTTTTATGTACTACCCGTACTAATGTCTATGGTTATACACATCATCATCAACATGTTATTTCCGTATAACCTCTCTCTCAAAAATATCATTATATAAATAAGTTATACTTCAAATACTATTCTTTGTTCTTGTTTGATAAACACATAAATGCATTCACTAGAACTTGAATAACAAGTGTCAGAGTTAGTATTCCTGCAAGAAACATTAACCAAATGTTCAGCTCACTTCATTCTTCCTCCATGTAATCTTGCTAGTCATAGTATGACATCAGCAACAAGTTGCATACAAAACAATACACTATTGTAAACCATTTTCATACTTTGATAATTTTATGAGTACCAAATAGCTAAGTATCTTTATTTCCAAGGTTTTCTACAAGCATGTACATCATGTGTTGCCATTAATGACAACATTACAATCTATATATAGCCAATTGTCAACAAATACATGTATAGATAAGCAAGTAATATCTTTACAAAAGCAAATTTGAAAAATCAGAAAAATAGAGTATTTTATTGAGCTTTAGAAGTAGGAAGTCAAAACTAAATTGAAGACATAGAATGTTCATAAAGGAAGTTTTTGACTTCTAATTTTGTGTATTCAATTTTTTGGATTGATAAGTGCTTTTGTCACTAATGCCAAAGTGGGGGGGCATTAAGTTCAATTTGTCTATTAGTGACTCAACACCTAGTCAAATGGTTACCATTGCTATTAAGCTTATCATTCATCCATCAGTGTTAACTAAGTGTCTTAGTTGCTACTGAGCTAAATAGATAGTTTGCAGTTCATGCCTAGCTACACAGTCTCTACTGAATATTAGAGAAAATTCACAGTATAGCTTGAGTGTAACAATTTCTACTGAGCTATCCAGTGGATGTGATGAAGACTCCATTGTTAACTGAGCTTTATAGTGCTAACCAATCTCTACAGTATCTGATGATCTCATAGTGTTAACTTAGTGAATCTAGTGATGACTGAGTCATGGAGTGTCAAACAAGTGATTCAGCAACTGTCGAGCTTCTCAGTGTTCACCAAGTCACACAGTGCTGACCAATTTTGAGCTACTCAAAAGTGATTAGTATGAATTGAGCTTTATCTTCAACCAAGTGTCAGAGTTTTTCAAGCATTGATAGTGTTTGTCATGTATCCAAACATCACCAAGTTTGCCTTCAAAACTCGAGTTACAATAGTTGGGCCAACTTTTTGAATTATGATGAATTTGTTATTATAGTTGACTCCAAAAGGTAATGAATTGGATTGATATATATGTAACTCATTGTATTAGATCCAAGTGTAAGAAAATAAGCATGTGAAGAAGAATAAGGAGTGCATGATGTGAATTGAAGAAGGCTACAAGTAGTATAAGGGATAGTCGAGATTTATCTATCATAGCTAGGTGATCTTTGTAATACAAGGAATCTCATTCAACAAATCAAAGTTATAGATAAGAGATCAACCACTAATTCATCCTAACAGGTGCATCAGTCAAATCCTTTAACTGGGTGAACTTAACAATCTATTGCTAAATCTCTTAACCGAATGCATACTTCATTGTATGTTTGTAAATCCTTTAACAAGGTGGACCTCACAATCCTTATTGCTCTTAAAAGGGCAGATCACCAGAAGTGGTCAATTGTAAGCCTTAATAGGTTAACATTATATTGTAGTACTAAAGCTTGTGGGTATCATCCCCACCCCAGTTTTACATTGTAATTGAAAGTTTTTTGGGTCACCATGTATATTGTGTCAAAGTGTTATGAATGTTTTATTATTTTCATTCTTTCATGCATGCAATTAGATCAGAGTAATATATTAAGGAATAATTGGTGAAGTAAGTTTAAATTTTTACTAGTTCTTGATTCACCCCCCCCCCCTCTCAATAACCTAGCCTACCTTATATTTCCAATATAGGGGTCTTCCCTACTAAGAGCTTAGAAGAATTATTTAGTCTATCTTGATTAAAGGATTTAAAATTACAACTAAGTACTATGTTAAGAGATTTATATAGGCCTATTAGGACCACCCTGTTAAGATATTTACCTTGATTCACTTGCTATAATGTGTCAATAACTGATCCTTTAGTTAGAACTTTGATACTTGTTGAAAAATCTCCTCTTTCTAATCTCAGATCCTCTCTTTGATATGATAAACCTTTTTCTACACTTCAGTACTTGGTTTAGCTACCTGGTCTTTTCTTCCAACTCACAAACATCATCTCTTTTGCACATACACTTCTCTGTTCACTATTTCTCACTTATTTTTAGGGTTTAAATCCTCCTTAAATAAGCAACTAGAGAAGGTTCTAGATCATGATCAATCATCCAGATTTCTCTCTATTATCACTTAATCCTTCCATTTTTCTAATTAGTTACACTACCTTCATAGGGACTAATAATCTCTAACAAAATGTGTCACAGAACTCCTTAATTGTCTCAACAATTATTAAACCGTGTATAGGATTCAACCAATTGTCATTCCAAACACATATAGCATAACTTGTTTACTTGGCACATGAATACTCTGATGCTCAATCATGACTAATAATCTTGTTGTAACTCAGCTTTAGAATTATCAACACTACGTAACTCATCTTGAACATGTTAGGATCAACCACATGTAGAAATAACAATTAAATGCAAATACAACCAATATCAAAAAATAATAAATTGCATAGAAGAAAACACAAGACACAGATTTAACGTGGTTCACTGAATCCCTCGATTACATCCATGAACAACAAGTCCAATAATATTATTATCTATTGATTACAATCCACAATCACTTACAACTCAATATTGTTGCAAGAAGCTACAATCTCAACATACATCATGAAATCCCTAACCCTATGCAATTTTATACAAGCTTTTTCTACTTAAAGATTTAGGGTTAGAATAATTCATCTAATAGAAAAGTGGTAGCCAATACCTTTTACAATAGTAGAGTCAATTTTGGCTTCGGGGGCACTACTCATGAAAACCCCCATGGAGGCGTTGCCCCCAAATCCCTATAGAAATAATTTGGGGGGAAACCATGTCGAATAAACTTCTGGGTTTAATTATGCTCTATATTAGAATATAACTAACTTTATTTTTCTAAATGTCTACTGAGTTATGACTTACTCGGTATAAATTGTCTCTCGATACACACTAGGGTGCTCAGCAAATTAAGACTTTCTTGACTCAAACTAAAATTTAAACAACTCTAAATATAACATTATACCTTTATTAGGTGACTCAGTCATAGTGATGACCAACCAATTCTGCCTAGGAAATGACAAAGTGTTTAACACTAATATGTAACATGACTTGGAAATCAATGGAAATGTGAGTGATAGTTGAATTATCAATCCCAGGAGATTTTTTACCACTCTCTAAATCTAAAACCTTTTACTCCTCCTCAAACTAATTTTCCCTAACAATTATTTTTTACCCCTACTCTCCTTCATCTTACTTTCCTTAGAATTAGAGTCTTAGTCCACCTGCTTTGTGTTGAACTATGTATCCATCATTTTCTTCTTCCAAGGTTTGGAGGAAATTTTATGGGAGAACCTACCCCCACCTCCCAACTTTGTTTTAGGGTCCCCTAACATAGTAGAAAGTTCAATATTATGTTTCTTCCTAGGAAAAGAAACAATAGGGTTTTTCATATGCTTATTCCTAGTCGAATATGGTGAATCCTGAGATACCTAAGGGAAAGGGTTAATAAAATAAGAAACAATATTATTGGTGCTAGGTCTAGGGGGATGTAACAAAATAATATTGTGTGTGGGACACAGAGAATAGTGTAAGCTATAGAGGTATAAAATAAGGCCCTAGTGAAGGATAACAAAGTTTTTGTAGATATTAGTTTTCCACAATCCATTAGAAATCTTTCTTGTATTTTTTGTGTAGATTGTGTTACAATTTTTGCATCAACATTTTGGATCACTCTTTGATTCATCATTAGGATGAGAGTGATAATTGTAGATATTAGTTTTCCACAATCCATTAGAAATCTTTGGTGTACTTTCTAGGTAGATTGTGTTACAATTTCTTCATCAACATTTTGGATAACACTCTATGATCCATCATCAATATGAGAGTAATAAATGTAGATATTAGTTTTCCACAATCCATTAGAAATCTTTTTTGTATTTTCTAGGCATATTGTGTTACAATATTTGCATCAACGTTTTAGATCACACTCTGTGATCCATCATCAAGATGAGAGTGGTAATTGTAGATATTAGTTTTCCACAATCCATTAGAAATTTTTGTTGTATTTTCTAGGCAGACTGTGTTAATTAGAAATCTTTTATGTATTTTCTATGAACAATTTGATGGGGTTGCCATGGGCTCACCAATTTCTCTCATTATTGCAAACCTATACATAGAAAATTTTGAAGAGATCGCACTAAATTCTTTACCTCTCAGACCTAGATGGTGGAAAAGATATGTAGATGACACAAACATTTTTTGGCCGCATGGCCCAAAAAATCTTCAAGACTTCTTGACCCATCTCAATAGCATCACTCGCATTTCCTTCACATTAGAGATTGAGTCAAACAACCAACTCCCTTTTATTGTCATCTTACTCATCCAAAAACTTGATGGATCCATAGGTCGTCGAGTCTTCAAAAAATCCACCCACACAGATTGGTACCTCCATTCATCTTCATACCACCACCTGATTCAAAAATTTGGTGTTTTGAAGATGCTCATCTTGAGAGCCTTTTGCATTTGTGGTGATGAACATATATAACTTGAGCTCTCACATCTTTACAACATCTTCCAAATGAATGGGTACTCAAGTAGACAAATCATGAAGGCTATCAAAGACACCCAAATCCTTATCATTTCTCATCTAAGCCCCCCAAAATCCCTCACTCTCATAGGGTCTCATTTCCCTTTATCAATGGGATCTGCCACAAGATTGCCAAAATCCTAGCCAATAAAGGTATTCATAGTACGTTCAAGCCCTTGTCTTTGGTTAAACATCGTATCCACTCTCTAAAATACCCAAAAGATACCCTTATGGAATCGGGAGTCTACAAGATTGAATGTTGATGTGGTGTTCCTTATATAGGAGAAACAACACATGCTATCAAGGCTTGATTAAAAGAACATTGGGCTAACATAGAACATGTTAAAGTTTCCAAGTTAGCCCTAGTTGAGCACTCCTCAACCACCAAACACCACATTTCTTAGAGAAGGCAAAAGTCAATTTTAAAGAAGATAATTTCTTTAGGTGAAAAATTAAAGTGGCCATTGAAATTGGCAACCACCTATGGAACCTTAATTGAGATGAAGGGTTCTTTCTTAGCTATTCTTGGAAACCCTTATTATCCTCTATCAGAGACTATTCGTGTCACCCCTGAAGATCTCTCTCTCTCTCTCTCTCTCTCTCTCTCTCTCTCTCTCTCTCTCTCCAACGTCCCCCCACTGCTCTCCCTCTCTCACTTGCTCATACCCCCTCTTTGTTTTTAGTTTTATATTTTTGCTTTCCTATATATTTATATACACACACACATACTTGGGGTGTATCCTTTTTATTCTTATATATATATATATATATATATATATATATATATATATATATATATATATATATATATGCTAAATTTCTTAAACACTTTTATTTAAATCCATCATTATATTATTATAGATAATAATTATTATTATTTATATATTTATATATATAGATATAGATAGAGATATATACATAGTTATTTATTTATTTATTTTATTATTATTATTTTCATTATTATTATTATTATTTATATTTTATATATATGCTAAATTTCTTAAACACTATTATTTAGAATCCATCATTATATATATATATATATATATTTAAAATCCATCATTATTTATTAATAAATTTGTTTTGTATTACTTGCTTACGTCTTCTCATATTTAGATTTATCATTTTCTTATATTTTCTCCATCTACCTATTATCCTTCCCCTCATTCACCTTATTGCTATATCTCAAACTCTTCTCAATTTTTCTGCACCCACCCATCCACACCCACCCATTCCCCCCTCGCCCTTCCCCCTTTTATCCACACTATGTTTGCAATCTTACCACATTTTTTCTTTAGCTCGCTCATCTTGATAATGGGTAACTAAGTGTGATCCGAAATGTTGATGCAAAAATTGTAACACAATCTACCCAAAAAATATAGAAAAGATAACAAAGTTTTTACCTAATTCCCTATACTCCTTAACTTCCATAATTGAGGTTTCAAGGTCAAGAAGTAGGAAAAAAGAATAGAAATCTCATAATGATATCTAAAATGACTCAACAAGGGAAAATGATAGTAGCTCATTGTATGAAACTGACCTTCCAAAGTAGTGTAGTTCATGATATAAAATAAAAAGATGACATCATTTTATTGTTCTAAGAGCCTTTCCCTATCAAAATGACCATGTGGATGGTATGGTTCTTCCTTGGCTTTGTATATCTTTTTTAGACTAGTCTCATATTTGACCTTAGTAACCTTTTGAGGGTTCATTGTTAGAGCTAATAATTGGTTTTTTTTATTAGATAAGCAAAGACATACAACTAGAAAATAATTTTTATGGTCTCAACTTCCAATAGGGATGTAACCAAAAAAATCTTGAAATGTTGTAGATCTTGTACAAAGTGAAATACAAGTGTCTTTATATTTCTCCTAGTTATATTGTTGAGCACTTTACTATTTTAAATTTTCAATCGATCTTTATACTATCCATAATCTATTTCAAAAATCATTGATTGCTTAGGATAGAATCTTGTAAATTTTTTTTATCATTATTTGAATGTTTCTATGAATTATTTATGATTTTCTTGGTGCTAAAACTCACAAGGGTTCATGTATTATCACTAATACTATTGAGAATCCTCTCGAAGGTGATAATTATAATGGGTATGTGTAGGATCATGGTCAATAAAATTATGCTCTTAAGTGGCAATAAAAATTTAGCAAATCAGGGTTATGTCAACTTCATACACAATTTTCTACTTGTTATAAACTTTATATCAAAAAATTGAGAGACAAAAATCTCTAGGAAATTGAATTTATTTTCTAAACTATAGGCCTTATCTAAATTTAAAAAAAAAAAAAAATTGATTGAATTAAAATTTTACATTTTAATGCAATAGTACAAAAATTTCAAGACAAAAATAAGTAGATGTATATCTGACCATCTTAATCAAAATCAGAATACTTATTTTTTGAAATAATATTCTATGTAAAATAAGTAGACTTATGCTTGGATGTGACACATATTTTTATGTATTTTTATTTAAAATAATTAATTAGTTATTAATTTTTTACTTTAGTATTTTTGGAATTAAAGAACTCTCGTGTTTGACTACCTTAACTAATTCAAAACTCTACAAAATTTAAATTTTCTTTTTTCTTCCTTATAGTAGAAGAAGCAGAGAATGTGATGCATCTTTTGGATTTCAAAAATGTTGTACCATTTGAAAGTTATAGTTGTTTTTGAAGCAATGTGTCAATCAACACTTTGTAGCTAACTTCATTAAAAAATAAGTAATAATTACTTATGGATCTCGTAATTTGACAAACTGTATAGTTATGGAAAGCTAAGAATGTTATTAAGAAACCCTTTTCATTTCATCAAATTTTGGTTCAAAAAAAATCATCAGCTAAATGTTTGAAGTAAAAAACACACAAGATTAGGCCAAAAACACATTTTCGAGATGTTTTTAAAGTTCACCATTTAGGGTTGGTATCAAAAGATATAGTAGGCCTTATAAAGGTATTAATTACTTTCACTTAGTACGAGGATGGGTGGGAAAAAAGTTGGAATAGGTTTGAAATGCTTTGAGGCATTTCAAGACTACATATTTTTAACATAACCACATTTCGGTAGACCATGATCCTACACATACCCTTATTCTTCCAAAGTCAACCTTTTTTTGTTATCCTTTTTAACTTTCTTTAGAGAAGACACCAAAGTTTTCTCTTTCTTTCCATCTAGGGGTAGATCTTTACATGTTATTTGTTCTATAATTGGATATATTTTCCCCTTACCTTTAAATTAATTGGATTAATTTCTTCAAAGATTTACTTATTCAAAATGATTATACAATCAAATTCAAAACTATGTCCATAAGTTATGGGGGCTCTCCTGTTCAAAATAGGAAATATGAAACTCTAAAGGAACCTCACTAAGAAAAGACAAATGAGATTCCAAAAAAAAATAAAGGGTCTATTATTTTTCAATATTTAGGACAACGTCAACTAGATAAAAGTGATTGAAAGAATCATAATGGGAATGATAGAGGTCTAGCCCATTTAGGATAAGCCTCAAGAAGAATTTCCTTCTTAGACATCATTTACCAATAGTTTCCTCCTTAAACAAAGAGATTGACTCAAAGTAATCATCAAACTCGTAATCATTCCTTTTCTAATATAAAAATTTCATACCTTTTTCTTATTTTTCTTCAATTTATTCCCTCTTATTTTCAATTCTATAAAATAGAGAATAAAGTAAGAAACATGGACATTAACTACATACCTCATATGGAAGAAATGATAAGAGACACCCTTTTCTAATATAAAATTTCATACCTTTTTATTTTTTTTCTTCCATTTATTCCCATTATCTTTAATTCTATAAAATTTCATAACTTTTTCTTATTTTTCTTCCATTTATAAGTAAAATCTGTATCAAAAAGTTGAGAGGAAAAAATATCTAGGAAATTGAATTTAGTTTCTAAACTATTAGGCCTTATTTGAAAAAAAAATAAAAATTGATTGATCAAAAATTTGAATTTTAATGCAATAGTACAAATTTTTTTGAACAAAAATAAGATGTAGATGTATGTTTGACAACTATAATCAAAATCAAATGATAATTTTTTAAAATAATATTCTAAGTAAAATAAGTAGATTTGTGCCTAGATGTGGTACATATTTTTATTTAAAATAATTAATTAATTATTAATTTTCTACTTTAGTAATTTCAAAATAAAAAACTCTCGTGTTTGACCACCTTAACTAATTCAAAACTTTGCAACATTTAAATGTCTTTTTTCTTCCTTATAGTAGAAGAAGCACAGAATGTGATGCATCTTTTAGATTTCAAAAATGTTGTACAATTTGAAAGTAATAATTGTTTTTCAAGTTGTCTATCAATCAACACTTTGTAAGTAACTTCATTAGAAAATAAATAATAATTACTTACAGAACTTATAATTTGACAAACCTTACATTTATGGAAAGCTAAGAACATTATTAAGAAACCCTTTTCATTTCATCAAATTTTGGTGAAAAAAAGGTCATCAGCTACATATTTGAAGTAAAAAACACACAAGAATAGGCCAAAAACACATTTTTTGAGATGTTTTTAAAATTGACCATTTAGGGTTTGTATCAAAAGATATAGTAGGCCTTATAAAGGTTTTAATTATTTTCATTTAGTATGAGGATGGGTAGGAAAAAATTTGGAATAGGTTTGAATTGCTTTGAGGCATTTCAGGACAACATATTTTTAACATCGCCACATTTTGGCAAACCATGATCCTGCACATACCCTTATTTTTCCAAAGTCAACCTTTTTCGTAATCCTTTTTAACTTTTTTACAGAAGACACCAAAGTTTTCTCGTAGATCTTTATGTTTTTTTTTTCTATAATTGGATATATATTCCCCTTACATTTAAATTAATTGGATTAATTTCTTCAAAGATTTACTTATTCAAAATGATTCTACAATCAAATTCAAAACTATGTCCATAAGTTGTTGGGGCTCTTGTGTTCAAAATAGGAAACATGAAGCTCTAAAGGAACCTCACTAAGAAAAGACAGATGAGATTCCAAAAAAGAATAAAGGGTCTATTATTCTTCAATATTTAGGACTACGCCAACTAGATAAAAGTGATTGAAAGAATCATAATGGGAATGCTAGAGGTCTAGCCCATTTAGGATAAACCTCAACAAGAATTTCCTTCTTATACATCATTTACTAATAGTTTCCTCCTTAAATAGAGAGATCAACTCAAAGTAATCATCAAACTCGTAATCATTCCTTTTCTAATATAAAATTTCATACCTTTTCCTTATTTTTCTTCCATTTATTCCCATTCTCTTTAATTCTATAAAATAGAGAAGAAAGTAAGAAACTTGGAAATTAACTACATTCCTCATATGGAAGAAATTATAAGAGACACCCTTTTCTAATATAAAATTTCGTACCTTTTTCTTATTTTTCTTCAATTTATTTTCTACTTGTTATAAACTTTATATTAAAAAATTGAGAGAAAAAAATCTATAGGAAACTTTTAGTTTCTAAACTACTAGGCCTTATTTGAAAAAAATAAAAATTGATTGATCAAAATTTTGAATTGTAATGCAATAGTACAAAATTTTTAGGACAAAAATTAGAAGTAGATGTATGCCTGACCACCTTAATCAAAATCAAATGATAATTTAAAAAAAAAAATTCTAGATAAAATAACTAGACTCATGCCTGGATGTGACACATATTTTTGTATATTTTTATTTAAAATAATTAATTATTATTAATTTTCTACTTTAGTATTTTTGAAGTAAAAAAATCCCGTGTTTGACCACCTTAACTAATTCAAAACTCTGCAAAATTTAAATTTTCGTTATTCTCCCTTATTGTAGAAGAAGTATAGAATGTGATGCATCTTTTGGATTTCAAAAAGTTTGTACCATTTGAAAGTTATAGTTATTTTACAAGTAGTGTGTCAATCAACACTTTTTACGTAACTTCATTAGAAAATAAGTAATAATTACTTATTGAACTCATAATTTGACAAACCTTACATTTATGAAAAGCGAAGAATGTTGTTAAGAAACCCTTTTCATTTCATCAAATTTTGGTGGAAAAAAATTCATCAGCCACATGTTTAAATTAAAAAGCACACAAGAATAGGCCAAAAACACATTTTCGAGATGTTTTTAAAAAGTTGACCATTTAGGGTTGGTATTAAAAGATATAGTAGGCCTTATAAAGGTATTAATTACTTTTGTTTAGTATTAGGATGTGTGGGAAAAAAGTTGGAATAAGTTTTGAAATGCTTTGAGGCATTTCAGGATTACATATTTTTAACATGGCCACATTTTGGTACACCATTACTTGAACATACCCTTATTCTTTCAAATTCAAACTTTTTTCATAATCCTTTTTAACTTTCTTTATAAAGGACACTAGAGTTTTTTTGTTTCTTTTCATCTAGGGGTAGATCTTTATGTTGTTTGTTCTATAATTGGATATATATTCCTCTTACCTTTAAATTAATTGGTTTAATTTCTTCAAAGATCTACTTATTCAAAATGATTCTACAATCAAATTCAAAACTATGTCCATAAGTTGTGGGGTCTCTCATTTTCAAAATATGAAACATGAAACTCTAAAGGAACCTCACTAAGAAAAGATAGATAAGATTCCATAAAAGAATAAAGGGTCTATTATTTTCAATATTTAGGACTACATCAACTAGATAAAAATGATGGAAAGAATCATAATGGGAATAATAGAGGTCTAGCCCATTTAGGATAAAACTCAAGAAGAATTTCATTCTTAGACATCATTTACTAATAGTTTCCTCCTTAAACAGAGAGATCAACTCAAAGTAATCATCAAACTCCTAATCATTCCTTTTCTAATATAAAATTTCATACCTTTTTCTTATTTTTCTTCCATGTATTCCAATTATATTTAATTCTATAAAATAAGGAAGAAATTAAGAAACTTGGAAATGAACTACATACCTCATATGGAAGAAATGATAAGAGACACTAAATGAACTACATATCTACCATTTAAAAAGTATTGAATGATTACCTTCACAATTCCTACCCAAATCTTCTTGATACAATTTATCTCATATCTACTTTTTTCTTCTTCTTATTGAGAGTCTAGTTGAAGCTCTATTGTTGAGGTTTGCAAGAAGATAAAGAGTGGTTGAAAAGAGAGAATAGGGTTTCAATAAGCAGGAGAAGCTCTATCCATGATGTTTTTTGGGTGGATTCTAGAGGTGAGGATGATGATGAAGACTAGGATTTTTTGGTTCTTTGTCCTCTATTTTCTAGTATTAGGATATTTCCCAACTTCTCTACCCCTTGGATGCCTATGAATAGGAAGCTGGATTTGGGATTTTCTCCCATACATTAGGGTCTTGGCCAGGTTGGGCATTGTTAGTGCTTAGGATGTTGTGGTCATCACCTATGCAGGAAAATAATTTTTCTGTGGGGTTTGAGTTTCTCTCTTGGAGGGTGTCTTCTTCTTGGAGTTCTCAAGATAGTTTTAGTCTTTCCCAATGAAATGCTCTATGTTGGGTCTTTTTCTTCTTCTCTTGGTGGTGGCTTTATTCTTACCTATGGTGAATGGTTGTGTTGGCATGGAAGATTGGTGTTCAAGAAATCTATAAAAGATCCCTATTGTGGGGGTTTTCTTTGCCTCCCTCTCTCTTGGTCTTGGTGAGGGTATTTGCAACCCTTTTGTGCTTCAAGGTTTTCTCTTTTGTAGAGTTGGTTGTACAATTTGGCGTGGAAGTATGTGGTTTTCTTCTCATTTTTTTTTGATCTTCCTAGTTTTGGAGATTCTATTTTGGTACTCTTTGTGAGGGATTTTATTTCTTCTCTATTGGCACTATTTCTTATCCTTCCAAGTAGAGTGGCTTTTTTATGGTTATATTCAATGGCTCCACTTTCATGGTGGAGATTTCCCCTCTAAAGAGTGGAAGGCATTTTTTTATTTGATAGGGCTTTGATTTTTGGATATTTGGAGGATGGCTGGTTCGAGATCATAGGTTATTTTATTTTCATATGATTGTTGGACTAGGAAGTTCACTCTAAGATTAGAAATAATGAGGTTTTGGTGTTTCTCATTGAGTGAGACCTAGCTTTGGTTCTTGGTTTGAATGATGGTAGAGATTCCACTTGGGGTGTGATTCAAGGACCTAAATCTCCCTATTATTTCCTTGTTGTGGCAGGCTTGTTGGCTCCCAGTTTTGGAGCTTTAAAGTTATTTTCTTTTCTTTTCTTCTATGTGATTTTTTTCAAAGGGATTTTTTTTAATCCATTACACAAGCTTCCATTTTGAGTTTCAATTATAGGGAAACATGTTGCCATATTATGGGAAAACTATAGTTAGCAATGGGTTTTTCCTAGTGGTCATAAGGAATTTTCTATTAGTTTTAAAGTTCATTTTTTGTATACGTCTTTTTTTGTTATGGAAAAAATCTTAGTTTTGGAATACTTGGAAGGTTAAGGATCCTTAGGAAAATCCTTGAAGGTTTGGGGTTCTTTTGAAAGCCCTACAAAGTTTTCGATTCATTTCAAAAACCCTTTGGACTTGGCTATGGGGGCCTACCCCATCAGCTAAGTTTTTATTTATTGTTCTACTATTCTAAGGATCTTTTCATTGTTACAAGTGTTAGGGACCTTCCAATCCCTACCTTCTTAATAAAAATTGTGAGTCTCCCCATTAGTATACTTGAAAAAATTATTTGCACCATTTTCTAAATCTTTTTGTCTTCTTAAGATTTTTTCATTATTACAGGTGTTAGGGACCTTCCAATCCCTACCTAAGGATCTTTTCATTGTTACAGGTGTTAGGGACCTTCCAATCCCTACCTTCTTAATAAAAATTATGAGTCTCCCCATTAGTATACTTGAAGAAATTATTTGCACCATTTTCTAAATCTTTTTGTCTTCTTAAGATTTTTTCCTGTCTATTGGAAGACTAGTAACATTGGCTATAATATCCTTCATAATCTCCCACCATTTCCCAAACATATAAATTGTATTATTATTTCATTCATCAACAAAAATTTTAGGGAATTTTGGGTGAAAACTATGGATACAACAAAGAATAGGTTTAGGTTATCCCTTCCAAAGATTTCTTTAAATACTGGGTTTTTGATTCATTATTTTAGAGTTCATGGGTTGGAATAAGCTTCAACCATGATCAATTTTAATATTGTCAATAATGGAAGTCTCTTTGTAATGATCATGTAGAGTAGTATGGTCTCTTGATACTATGTCTTCAAAACTCAAATCTATTCAACATCCCTTTAATACTAAACCCTTCCAAACTGTCAAAACTTGACTTCAACCTTCCTAGCTTGCTTCACCCCTTTCTTGTTGGAATTACCACCATTCCTCTACTTTGAGTTTCATGGCATGGCTTATCAACCTCTTTTATTTTATCAATCTAATAATTATATTAGTAATTGAGAGCTCAATCTTTTAGTACAATGAAAACCATATCTTGTAATAGTGGTATTAGTTCTTGGTCACAAATTTGGATCTCCTTGGGTAGCACTGATGGGCGGATTACTAGACTAAGAACCAACATTCTCTGTTATGATTTGTGACATGGCTTAATCACCTCCTATGTTTAATAAGTATAGTGATTGTATTATGCATTAAGAACTCAATCTTATAGTGCAATGGAAATTTCTATTTTGTAACATTTTTAAGGTATCCTTATACCCAATAAAACTTAACTCAATTTGTTTTAACATCTATTTGTCAATTTGATGCAGAACCCCTTAACTAGGTACTTTCTAGGCTCATTTCTCTAGTTAGGTCTTCAGATACTATTTTTTTGACATTACTCCCAAACTTCCCAAAAGATATACAAAGAAATCACCTTTTGAGACATCCTTATTGGTGGTGTAAAACATATTGCAAAGAAGCATGTCACTTCTTTGAACCAATTATACAAAATAGGTTAACTTATAAAAAAACTAGACATAATTAGGTATCATATATATATATATAGATATATAGTTACAAAGTGAAATTAATCTTTAAACTTTGAAGTGGTACTTATTTAGTTTTTATAATATTATATTTTGGTGCCATGTGATGTATTCTGACAATTTCTTGGTCAGAAAGACTCCTCTAATGGGTTAGTTCACAAACCCTCCTATATAAACCCTCAAAATTATTGCCTCCTCAATTTTAAACTTCATTTAATTCCAAAGGTTATGTAAATTTTCATTACAATGCATTGCACATGTCACAATACACTCAAACCTAAAATGGTAGCCTTGTTAAGGTAGACCTTTAGATCGTATACATGCACACACAAATAATTCACTTCTTCAAGCAAGACATTCATTCTTCTTGGTGATCAACCTCTAACACACAACTCCTACATTAAACATTATTTCTAGGACATATTTTACAATAAATGTGACTCATTCTACAAGAAAAAGTATACCATACATAAAGTAAAATGGGTTTTATCACATTTAGAGTCAATATAAGAGGGTTTTCCAAATGTTGTCAACAGGCTAGTAAGTCAAATACTATTGTACAAAATGATTTCAAACTTAAAAGGTATCAAAAAATGTATCTATAACATAATAATAATCCTAGATTATTTCCCAATGCTTAGGATGTAGATTTGAAACTATTAACAAAAGAACATGAATATGAATCAAAATATACGTGAAATCATAACTATTTTATATTGAATCTCAAAACTTTATATTACTCATATCCACCCCAATTCCTTATCACATTTATTTGTATATATATACCATATAAAAACTTCTCATAGGCTCAAAAATATCACACAACTCCTAGAACTATCCAAACTACTCTTACCTAGCTAGACCTAAATAGATGTTTGGATTCAAAATATGAAACTTGTAAATAGTAAACAATGGATTTCTAGTTTCCAAAAATTGAGAAAAGTCCTTATTCTTTGTCTTATTATATCATTAAATATTAAATATACCTATTATATCCTTAGATTCTCTACCCATAACCTTATTAAATGGTTTCATCCTAAAGTCCTTACAAGAATCGTTAGGATTCGTATTTAAAATGTGTTTTCTAGTACATTAAAATACTATGATTGGCTCAGGTAGATTATAATTGGGCCTTTTAGACCCTTGATGACATTTTCCATTTCTTGGTGACAACAAGGAGCTCCAAGTGTTATATGGTGCACCTACACTTTATTCCTTCCTATAAAAGAACTATTTTCCTAATAGAAGAGGGGTTTGGTCTTTAATCCTCCCATCCTTCTTGTGGATCTCTATGTCTTGACATCTCCAAAGGAATCCATTAAGATGTCAAATTAGTAAATGAGTCAAATGTTTACCACCTATGGGAATTAAATTGATAAAAATATATTATATACAAATAATTATAAAATTCCTATTTACTACAGTAACTCCCTGACTATTGTTGCAATGATTTATCTATCTTTTTGAGGCCCAAATAATATTTTTTCTTTTCCTTTCGTATCATACAATCTCTATTATTTACCTATACATGTTTTGGAAACACAGTGGTCTCCACCATCAGACTTATTTGAATACTTTAGTAATTCATATCTAGCTACTAATTTTGCTAGTTATCCAAACCAACTTGTTTTAATCAAATCTTCTCACATTGCAAACTATTACATTGTGTTCTCCTAACATTGAGAATTTGAAAGCTTATATACTCTTGTTTTCAAAACATATGATACATGAATCAAATTCTTTACCATAAAGAAAAAGGGGTTACTATAAATCTATTTCCATCCATGTGGTAAATATAAGTGTTATTCAACCCATCGTATAGTCTCCTCCTTAGATATTTCTAAGGTATTCCTGAAAGTATGTAATAACATGTTATGGGAGTTCTATGACATAGGAATCCATCATGATAATCCTCAATAGTAAACTCAACATAGGCTCATTATTGAATTAGAAGGATTTGATTATTATTTACCCATTCTACCCTATAAGGTCTTCTATGAGGAATTCTCTCTAAGTGCAACATACTAATCATCTCACAAGATACCAAATTATTATATCAACCTTAATCAATAATCATTTTACCAATTCTACCTCCACTTTTACATTATGGCTTGAAGATAGTCACTCTTGGTTATAGTGGTTGCTACAATGGACTCCCTCTAAACATGTGGAAACATTTTTCAATGACTGGATCAACATTTCCAACATTCACTTCCTTTGATTCTTCTTCTTCTACCAAGTGTAGCCTCTTATATTCCCTCTAATTTTTGCTATTCATTCATGGTAAAATTGTATGAGGGGTTCCTCACTTCATTAGAATTATAACATCTTCTTGTAAACAAATTAGATGCTTCTATTGACCCAAACATACATCATCCTCTGTATCTTCATATTTGTTTTGAATTTGTTTCCTTACCCATTTTTTATCATTTTGACTCTAATTTTATTATGTAGGTATACTACCTCCATCACTAATTATATCCCTGATTGCTAACTAAAAGAATTCACCTAAGATCTTTGGAACATTCAACCCTATCTCACCTTATATGTTATACCTCAATCTAGTAAGGTACCTCACCACTCTCTCATCTTCATCTTCCAATCCAACCCTAATAGTGGGTTTGTAAAATTGCTCAATATAGGAAATAACATCAAATTCCTTTTTGTTTCAAATTATGTCTCATCTACTTTGTTTGAATTCCAAAATTTAATGGAAGAAATTTATCTTCATGGCTTTAATCCTACCCCAAATAATTCTCTAAGACATCCCTCTTTCTACCCACTCCATCTACATACTACTACACTAAGTTAGAGAAGCACCACTTAACCTTTCTTAGGCTAACTTTATCTTTTGTCTATGTCCATATCTTCTAGTTCAAAAATGTCAAACAATTATCAAACTCATACTAGACTATTTCATTTCCACTCAAGGTTTCATTTGAAATCATGAAATATTAGAATCATAGTACTATTTTTCTTAGGGTCTAATTAAAATATATAAATCTATGGAACTATTCTATTTAGGATCTCAGTTAAATCCAAAATTATTTGATTCATGATAGTACTACTTTGGGTTATTCTTTCTCTTTTACATTTCGGTTATATTTTAATGGGGATGAGGACAAGTCTTTTATATATTAAACTATAGTGCATCTAATAGAATTGGATAGCCTTAATGAAATAACCAAATAATCTGATAGAACAATATAGTGTTAAATTATAGAGCCAAAATGAAATAATGCCTAAACTATTCAACACTTCTATTGCTAAAACCTCTCCTCTACCCATTTGCTTGTTGAAAACAAGACACAACCCAAGAAATTTTATTTTCCTCAATTGTTCAAGATCCAAATGCAGTCTACACTAACAAATTAGAAGAAAAAGGGAGGGATGTCAATATTTTTTCTAAGGGAGATTTATATCAGAGCATTTATAGCTTACATATATTTTAGAGGTTTGTTTTATTTTTATTAAACCCAAATAAATAATGTCCATTTAAAGAATAGAAATACACATACTTGCAAATGCATGATTTGTGTAAATCTTTAGGGCCGGTTTGGTTGTAGGCATAGGAATTGGGAATTAGAAGAGAAAATTTGAATGGGAATGGAAATGGGGAATGAGAATAGGAAATTACAATCCAATTTCGTTTATCTCTTGTTTGGTTGCACAAACTTGAATTGAAGATTGAAGGTTCGAACCCCATCAAATTTTATGAATGAAAAAGAAAAAACATAATTTATAGAGGGTTTCATCTTCTCACATGCTTATTTTTAACAAATTCATGGCATTTGAAAAAAGAATCAAAAGCAAAAAATAGTAAAGTGGGTGAATCCAAATCCCCACATTGAGCGATGGAATTGTGTTGCTGAGCGATTTGTTGGCCATTATGCACTGGTCTTCTGTGAGTAGAATCCGAGGAATATATATATATATATATATATATATATATATATATATATATATATATATATATATATATATATATATTCAGTATCATTAGTTTGAAAATGACCGTGATTTTTCATTTCGGGGAGCTCCAACAGGAAGTTATAATAAAGCAGATCTGAAAACATTTTCAAATAAGAAAAACTCAAAATGGAAATGGGAATAGCAATTCCAATTACAAGTATTTTGGAGAATGGACAAATGCTTATTTTGGGGCAAAATGGGAATATGTATTCCTATTCTCAATTTTGATTTGGCGCACCAAACAGAGGACTAAAAATGAATTCTAATTTTCTATTCCTATTCTAATTGTATTCTAGCAACCAAATAGGCCCTTAGTGTTTCTCCATCAAAACCCTAGTTTTGAAGATGTGTTGTGAGGAAAAACTGAGAAGATCCCTCTTACCCTATAGATAAACATAAACCAAGCACATTTAAAAAATATGTATTAAGTAATGAAGTAGGTAGATAAACTAAAACAACCATATTTGTTAGTATTTGACAAAAGCCTCTTCTACAAATCCGAAAACATCGCACTGTAGAAAATCATATATCCTCCAACTATTTTCTCCAACAAGAGATTTCTGTAAATGCTATTGTGATTTGGTAGAATGGAGATGTATTAGATTTTGGATCAATCTATTAATCTAAAAACTATTTAAAAATTTTACTTCTGTGTCATTCCTTTAACTTGGTCACTTGTCACCTACGAAAGTGAAAATGCATGTTTTTTTCCTTCTTAAGGAGAACACATAATTGATTTTGTCTTAATTTTAAACTAAGATAATTTAAAATATTAATTTTTTAACTTCAAGTAATTAAATTAATATTTTATATTTTAGACACAAAATACTAATTTTGTTTTAAATAGAACACCCTTGTATGTAGTAGTAACCCCTTCAATCTCGATATGAAATAAAAGAGAAAATAGGAATGTAGACACATTGAATAGTGTTAGTTAATATGAAAGACTATGGTGACTTGTCAAGTTTTAGACTTTGTTACATTGAATGATCTAACAAGGTCTAGTTTCTAAAATTCCGAAAACAGATAATGAGCCTCAACTTCAACGATGAATGATGAATATATAGATAATTGATACTTGTCTATGTCTTATCCTCAATGTAAAAAATGACGATCATGTCTTTACCACCATAATATGTTCTTTCAATTCCATTGACCACTTCAACAATCAGTTCACATGGCTTCTCAAAATTTGTTTCTCATATTTATAATATCTACTATAGAGACTGCAACTTTAATTTGTACCCTTAGCTATACTTCTCAGAAATGTGATCGTTTCAGAGATTGAATGAATAAAAGACTTTCTTGTGTTTGCTGTTGCATTTTGTCTAATTCTCTGTATATTTATCCTTGAGCATAAATCGCCATCTGTAGCACATACAAATTTTTTTACTCCAGAATACGTCGACCACCACTAAAGTACAGGGTGTTTGACGTCGAGAATATGTCGACCAGCATTGAGGTAAATTAACAATCTTCATTGTTATCGTCGGCTACGTGTTTACGAGGAGTCATTTTTTAACAATAATTTCCATCGATATTATAAATTTCAAGTAAACAATACGTGTGAAATCATATATATATTATATATTATATTAGATAGAGTTAAATCTTTGTATATATCGTTCACGGACGACCCGATTCAGTAAAACTTTCTCAGAATAGTGTTGCAGCTATCAATACAAAATGAAATTCTATCTGTCGGATTTGGGCCTTCTTTATAAATTCTGCTTATCTTGGCTTATGTTTCGGAGTTGATCCGTGGTACCCAGGCAGTAAAATCGACTGCTTCGGTATGCGCTCCCGCTCCTCATGCCATCCATGCTTGGCATCATAGTACTTCTGACTGTGCAGTGTCCGTCCGTCCTTCTCATTGTAATTAATAAAATAGTACTTATAATATTTGATTTATATTTGGTTTATTAAGTCAAGCTTCCTCATTCTTAAACTTATCTTTTTCATAGTTCATATTTTTTTATTCATCCGAAGGTTTGCATAATTAGTATAATATGTTTAATAATATTCTTTATAAAAATTCAATATATTATGATTATTTTTTTTTTATTTGTTTCAAATATTTAAAAAAAATTTATATATTTTTTATTTATTTTGAAAAACATATGTAAATACAATAGTGAAATAATTTGTTATGTTTTTATTTCAATTATAAAGATTTTAAAAATAATAAATTTTAATTAGTGAATGAAAGTCAATTATTTCAATTATGAAAAATTAGGAAAAAAATCAATTTATTTAATTAGTGAATGTAAATGAGAATAAATTTTTCAATCAAAACTATAAATTTTTACAATTTCTATAGATTCTATACAATTGGAAGTTTTATAATAATGTTATGATTAAGATTATTTTGACAAACTTTTTGTTTGAACCTTTTAATATTATCTAAATATTACCACCTATCATCTATTATTTTAGATTCCAACCATTTAGAATTTTAATTTTAAATATAAATTTTATTTGTTGATTACAATTTTAATAATAGCTATGAATTTATATTTGTTAAAGTTTTTAATTTAAAGATAAGTAAATTTTGATGATATTTATGTATTTAATTTTTTAATTTAAAAAAAAATTGATCTAAAATTTAGATTATATATTATAAGATTTTCTTTTGTTTGATGTTAAAGGACTTGAGTTTGATGTTAATATTTTTATGTTCAAAGTTAATTGATTTAAACCTATATTTAATTAAAAACACAACTAGACATATCATTTTAAAAGTTTAAACATTTTTAAAAATAGAAATATAATAAATTCAAAATTCAAAAGTTATTGTTTAAAATGACACTAACCATTAATTTGATATTTTGAACTATAAATAATTGTAATTCTCCAATTACATGTCATCATAATTTTTTTAAAAAATAGATAGGAAGATATATATCACTTCTCTTAGTTCTCCACATTTCTTTGTCCTAAGAAAAAATAATAGGATATTTATTGTTCTATAGTAAACATATATAAAAGACACACTTAATTGAAAAAATAAAAGGAGATTTATTGTTCTATAGTAAGTATATATAAAAGACACACTTAATTAAAGAGATCTATGTTGTATTACAGTGATTGGTTTATGAACTTGGCATTGTAATCACACTTAATGTTATTATATGTATGAAACCTCTAGTGGGAAAATAAATTAAAATCATCTCTTGGAGGGTGTCTTCTTCTTGGAGTTCTCAAGATAGTTTTAGTCTTTCCCAATGAAATGGTCTATGTTGGGTCTTTTTCTTCTTCTCTTAGTGGCGACTTTATTCTTACCTATGGTGGATGGTCATGTTGGCATGGAAGATTAGTGTTCAAGCAATTCATAGAAGATGCCTATTGTGGGAGTTTCCTTTGCCTCCCTCTCTTCATCTTGGCGAGGATATTTGCAACCCCATTGTGCTTCAAGGTTTTCTCTTTTGTAGAGTTGGTTGTACAGTTTGGCATGATAGTATGTGGCTTTCTTCTCCTTTTGTTTCTAATCTATCTTGTTTTGGAGATTCTATTTTGGTACTATGTGTGAGGGATCTTTACTTCTTCTCTATGTTTGAATTACAATAGCAAAGGTAAACTTCTGAGAGGCGGGGGGGTGTGAATCAACAGTTTAAACTTGGACCCTTAAAACTTTCACCACACATCCATCTCATAAATTCAATGTACAAACTAAAATAACATGTAAGCATGTAAAAATTCACACGCACATAACACCAAATATGATTACCCAAAAACCCTCCAAGTGAGAAGGTAAAACTAGGGTGGGGATGACACCCACAAATATTCACTATTACAGTAATAAAGTGTATCCAATGAAGGTTACGATGTTTTAATCATGAGACATGATCTACCCTATCAAAGGTCTGGCTTGTTAAAGGCTTACAAAGACTATTATGTCTCACCCTGTTAAAGGATTTCAACACCCTGTTAGAAGTGTGCCTTGCTAAACAACTTTAACTTACAACTGAGTAAGTACCCTATTAGAGGATTTCAATATAGCCTATTAAGACTACTCTATTAAGAGATTTTGACAGAAATCACCTATTAAAATGTCTTAGCTTAGATCCTGTGGTTAGCACTTGATTGCTTGATAACATATCACCTCTAAACAATGTCTTCTTGTTCCTTCTTGATCATATGTCTCTTTGTTGTATACTCTTCTCTTTCCTTTGTTCTGCTCTAATTGATTCATGCAATGGAGTTTCAAATCATAACTACTTAGCCACCTTGAATGCTCTATTTGCACAAGAAAACTTCTCTATGCTCTGCTTCAACACCTTACACACTTGCTAGAGAGTTTAGGGTTTTTCCTCCTTAAGAAGACTTTGGTGACTTAGGGTAAGGTATGAATCTATAGTTGAGATCCATCCATTTTGTTGCTTAAACCTTCCCATTTTTTGATTGGCTACATGTAATTACATAGGGAATCCAACTTAAGATTTGTCCTTATCTCCAAAATATCGTAATTCATTCTTAAGTCAGCTCAAAAATCATTTACATAGTTGTTTGTGCCATTACAAACAAATATGTCAAAACTGTCTTATTCAGCATCTGAAGTCTCTGATGCTCAACATACATTGTTTACTTGGCACTTGAGTGACTTAGCACATGAGTGGCTCAACACTTAGTATGAACTTGGCATGCTCTATAATACATACATGTTGTGCTCGACATGTACTACTTGTTTGGCATGAACTAAGTAAATAGCTTAAGTGTGTTAATGCTCACTTGTTAAAACCAATATAAGATCAACACTCTATTGGCACTATTTCTTATCCTTACAAGTAGAGTGGTTTTATTATGGTTATTTTTCATTGGCTCCACTTTCATAGTGGAGATCTCCCACCTAAAGAGTGGGAAGTATTCTTTTAATTTGAGGAGGCTTTTATTTTGGGATATTTGGAGAATGGTTGGTTGGAGATCATAAGTTATTTTGTCTTAATATGATTTTTGGACTGGAAAGTTGACTCTAGGATGAAAAATAATGAGGTTTTAGTGTTTCTCATTGAGTGGAACCTAGCTTTGATTCTTGATTTGAATGACGGTAGAGATTCTACTTGGGGATGTGTTTCAAGGACTTGGATCTCCCTATTATTTCCTTGTGGTGGTAGTGTTGTTGGCTCCCAATTTTGGAGCTTTAAAGTTCTTTTCTTTTCTCTCTATGTGATGTTTTGTTTAGGGATTTATTTTTCTCCATTGTACAAGCTTCCATTTTGAGTTTCTATTATATTGGAAACATGTTTCCATCTTATGAGAAAACTATAGTTATCTATGGGTTTTTCCTAGTGGTCATAAGGAATTTTCTTTTAGTCCTAAAGGTCATTTGTTGGATAGATTTTTTTTTTTGGGTATGTAAAAAATCCTACTTTTGGAAGACATGGAAGGTTTAGGATCCTTAGGAAAATCCTTGAAGGTTTGAGGTTCTTTTGAAAACCCTACAAGGTTTTGGATTCATTTCAAAAACCTATTAGACTTGGCTTTGGGGGCCTGCCCCATCAGTTGAGTTTTTATTTATTTTGCTATTATTCTAAGGATCTTTTCATTGTTATAGGTGTTAGGGACCTTCCAATCCCTACCTTCTTAATAAAGAAATATGAGTCTCCCCACCAATATACTTGACAAATTTATCTGCACCATTTTTTAAATCATTTTTTGTTCTTAAGAGTTTTTCCTATCTATTGGAACACTAGTAATATTGGCTATAATCTCCTTCATAATCTCCCACCATTTCCCAAACATTTAAATTGTATCATTGTTTCATTTCTTGAAAAAAATTTAGGGAATTTTGAGAAAAAACCATAGATACAACAAAGAAAAGGTTTAGGTTATCCCTTCCAATGATCTCTCTAAATTGTGGGTTTTTAATTAATGATTTTAGAGTTCATGGGTTGGAATAAGCTTTGGCCACAATCAATTTTAATATTGTCAATAATGGAAGTCTCTTTGTAATGGTCATGTAGAGTAGTATGGTCTCTTGATACTATATCTTCAAAACTCAAATCTATTCAATATCACTTTAATACTAGACCCTTCCAATCTGTCAAAACTTGACCTCAACCTTCCTACCTTGCTTCACCCCTTTCTTGTTGGAATTACCACCAATGTTCTACTTTGAGATTCATGGCATGGCTTAAAAACCTCTTTTATTTTATCAGTCAATTAATTCTATTAGGAATTGAGAGGTCAATCTTTTAGTACAATGAAAACCATATCTTGTAACAAACGATATTAGTTCTTGGTCACAAATTTGAATCTCCTTGGATAGCATTGATGGGTGGATTACTAGACTAAGGACCAACATTCTCTTTTAAGATTTGTGACATGGCTTAATCACCTACTATGTTTAATAAGTCTAGTGATTGTATTATGCATTAAGAGTTCAGTCTTATGGTGCAATGGAAATTCTATCTTGTAACGTTTTTAAGGTATCCTTAAATCTTATACAACTTGACGTGATTTTTTTTAACACCTATTTGTCAATTTGATGCAAAACCCCTTAAATATGTACTTTCTAGCCCATTTCCCCAGTTAGGTCTCTAGATACTATTTTTTTGACATTACTCCCAAACTTCCCAAAATACCTATAGAGAAATCACCTTTTGAGACACCCTTATTGGTGGTGTACAACATATTGCAAAGAAGCATGTCACTTCTTTGAACCAATTACACAAAATGGGGTAACTTGTCAGAAAGATAGGCCTAATTATGTATCATTTACAAAGTGAAATTAATATTTAAACTTTGAAGTAGTACTTTTTAGTTTTTATAATATTGTATTTTAGTGCCATACGATGTATTGTGACAATCTCTTATTCAGAAAGACTCCTCTAATGGGTTAATTTACAAACCCTCCTATTTAATCCCTCAAAATTATCACCTCCTCAAATTTTTACTTCATTTAATTCCAAAGGTTACATAAAATTTCTTTTTCATGCATTGCACATGTCACAACACATTCAAATATAAAATGGTAGCCATGGTAAGGTAGATCTTCAAATCGTATACATGCACACATAAATAATTCACTTCTTCAAGCAAGATAGTTTCTTCTTGGTGATCAACCTCCAACACATAACTCCTACATTAAACATTGTTTCTAGGAGATATTTTACAATAAATGTGACTCATTCTACAAGAAAAAAAATACCATACATAAAGTAAAATGGGTTTTATCACATTTAGAATCATAAAAGGAGGGTTTTCCAAATGTTGTCCACAGACCAGTATGTCAAATACAATTGTACAAAATAATTTCAAAAATAAAATGTATCAAAAAATGTATCTATAACATAATAATAATCCTAGATTATTTCACAATGCTTAGGATGTAGATTTCAAACTATTAATAAAAGAACATGAGTATGAATCAAAATATATAGGAAATCTTAACTATTTTATATTGAATCTAAAAAATTTACATTAATCATATCCACCCCAATTCCTTATCACATATATTTGAGTATATACACAATATAAAAACTTCTCATAGGCTCAAAAATATCCTACAACTCCTAGAACTATCCAAACTACTCTTACTAGCCTAGACCTAACTAGGTGTTAGGATTCAAAATATAAAACTTGTAAATAGTAAACAATAGTTTTCTAGGTTCCAAAAACTGAGAAAAGGCCTTATTCTTTGTCTTATTATATCATTAAATATTAAATATATGCATTATATCCTTAGGTTGTCTACTCATAACCTTATTACATTGTTTCATCCTATAGTCCTTATAAGAACCATTAGGATTCATGTTCAAAATGTGTTTTCCATTACATTAAAAGGCCATGATTGGCTCAAGTACATTATAATTAGGCCTTTTAGACCCTTGATGACATCTTCCATATCTTGGTGATATCAAGGAGCTCCATGGGTCATACGGTGCACCTATACTTTATTCCTTCCTATAAAAGAACTATTTTCCTAAGAGAAGATGGGTTTGATATTCAATCCTCCCATCCTTCTTGTGGATCTCTATATCTTGACTTCTCCAAAGGTATCTATTGTAATGTCGAATTAGTAAATGAGTCAAATGTTTACCACCTATGGGAATTAAATTGATAAAAAATATTAGATACAAATAATTATAAAATTCCCATTTATTACAGTAACACTATGACTATTGTTGTAATGATTTATCTATCTTTTTGAGGCCCAAATAATCTTTTTGCTTATCCTTTAGTATCATACTATCTCTACTATTACCTACACATATTTTGGACACAGAGTTGTATCTACCATCACACTTCTTTGTATACTTTTGTAATACTTAGCTAGCTACTATTTTTGTTTGTTATCCAAACCAACTTGTTTTAATCAAATCTTCTCACATTGCAAACTATTACATTGTTTTCTCTTGACACCAAGAATTTGAAATCGTATATACTCCTATTTTCAAAACATATGATACATGAATCAAATTCTTTACCATAAAGAAAAGGGGTTAGTATAAATCTATTTCCATCCATGTGCTAAATATAAGTATTATGATACCCATCATATGTATCCTTAGATATTTCTAAGTTATTCTCGAAAGTATGTGATAACATGTTATGTGAGTTCTATCACATAGGACTCCATCATGATAATCCTAAATAGTAAACTCAACATAGGCTTATTCTTGAATCAAAAGGCTTTGATTATTATTCACCCATTCTACCCTATAGGGTCTTCTATGAGGAATTCTCTCTAAGTGCAACGTACTAACCATCACATAAGATACCAAATTATCATACCAACCTTAATGAATAATCATTTTACCAATTCTACCTTCACTTTACATTATGGCCTTAAGATAGTCACTCTTGGTTATAGTGGTTGCTGCAACATGGACTCCCTCTAAACATGAGGAAATAATTTTCCATGACTAGATCAACATTTCCAACATTCACTTCCTCTGATTCTTCTTCTTCTACCAAGTGTAGCCTCTTGTATTCCCTCAAAATTTTCTATTCATTCATGGGAAAATTGTATAAGGGGTAACCCACTTCATTAGAATTATAACATCTTCTTGTAAATATATTAGATCCTTGTATTGACCCAAACCTACCTCATCTTCTATATCTTCATATTTGTTTTGAAATTGTTTCCTTACCCATTTTTTTTTATCATTTTGACTCTAATATTATTATGTAGGTATACTACCCCCATCACTAATTGTATCTCCTCTATCTCTACCATGTTTCCTTTCTTATAATCTCTTCACTCTTTATTCTCCTTGATTGCTAACTAAAAGCATTCACCTAAGATCTTTGGAACATTCAACCCTATCTCACCTTATATGTTATACCTCAATCTACTGAGGTACCTCACCACTCTCTCATCTTCATCTTCTAATCCACCCCTAATAGTGAGTTTGTAAAATTTCCCAGTATAGGAAACAACATTAATTTCCTTTTGCTTCAAATTATGTCTCATCTACTTAGTTTGAATTCCAAAATTTAATGGAAGAAATTTATCCTCCTTCATGGCTTTAATTCTACCCCACATAATTCTCTAAGACATCCCTATTTCTACCCACTTCATCTACATACTACTACACTAAGTTACAGAAGAACCACTTAACCTTGCTTAGGCTAACTTAATCTTTTGTCTATGTCCATATCTTCTAATTCAAAAATGTCAAACAATTATCAAACTCATTCTACTATTTCATTTTTACTCAAGGTTTCATTTGAAATAAGGAAATATTAGAATCATAATACTATTTTTCTTAGTGTTTCATTGAAATATATCAATCTACAATACTATTTTATTTAGGATCTCATTGAAATCCAAAATTATCTAATTCATGATAGTACTGCTTTGGGCTTTTCTTTCTCTTTTACATCTCAGTTGTATTTTAATGGGGATGAGGACAAGTCTTTTATATATTAAACTATAGTGCAACTGTGATCTAATAGAACTAGATACCCTTAATGAAATAACCATATACTGTGATAGAACAATATAATCTTAAATTATAGAGCCAAAATACAATAATGCCTAAACTATTCACTGCTTTTGTTGCTAAAACCTCCCCTCTACCCGTTTGCTTGATGAAGACATGATGCAACCCAAGAAATTTTATTTTCCTCAATTGCTCAAGGTCCAAATGCAGGCTACACTAACAAATTAGAAGAAAGAGGGAGTGATGTTGATATTTTTTCCGAGGGAGATTTATATTAGAGCATTTATAACTTGTAGATATTTTAGAGGGTTGTTTCATTTTTATTAAACCCAAAAAAATAATGTCCATTTAAAGAATATAAATACACATACCTGCAAATGTATGATTAGTGTAAATCTTTAGTGTTTCTACATCAAAACCGTAGTTTTGAAGAAGATGTGTTGTGAGGAAAAAGAAAGAAGATGCCTCTTACCTTGTAGATAAACATTAACCAAACACATTTGAAAAATATGTATTAAGTAATGAAGTAGGTAGATAAACTGAAACAACCATATTTTTTTAGTATTTGACAAAAGCCTCTTCTACAAATCTAAAAACATCTCACTCTAGAAAATCATATATCTTGCAACTATTGTCTCCAACAAGAGATTTCTAAAAACTATTTTAAAATTTTACTTCTATGTCATTCCTCTACCTTGGTCGCTTGTCACCTACAAAAGTGAAAATGCATGTCTTTTTCCTTAAGGAGAATACATGTTTGATTTTGTCTTAATTTTAAAACTAAGAAAATTTAAAAATATTACTTTTTTAACTTCAAATAATTAAATTAATATTTTATATTTTAAACACAAAATATGAATTTTGTTTTAAATAGAACAACACCCTTGTATGTCGTAGTGACCCTTAAATCTCAATATGAAATAGAAGAGAAAATAGGAACAAAACTTGATTGACACATTGAATAGTGTTAGTTAATATGAAAGACTATAGTGACTTGTCAAGTTTTAGACTTTGTTACATTGAATGATCTAACAACATCGAGTCTACAAGATCTAGTTTCTAAAATTCCAAAAACAGATAATGAGTCTCAACTTCAACTATGAACGATGAATATATAGATAATTGATACTTGTCTACATCTTATCCTCAATGTAAAAAATGATGATCATGTCTTCACCACCATAATATGTTCTTTCAATTCCATTGACCACTTTAACAATCAGTTGGCATAGCTTCTCAAAATTTGTTTTGCATGATATTTCTATAATTTCTACTACAGATTGCAACTTTAATTTCTACCCTTAGCTCTACTTCTCAGAAATGTGATCGTTTCAGAGATTGAATGAATAAAATTCTTTCTTGTGTTTGCTGTTGCATTTTGTCTAATTCTCTGTATATTTATGCTTGAGCATAAATCGCCATCTGTAGCACATACAAGATTTTGTACTCCAGAATAAGTCGACCACCACTAAAGTACAACGTTCTTGAAGTCGAGAATATGTCGACAAAGCATTGAGGTAAATTAACGATCTTCATTGTGATCGTCGACTACGTGTTTACGAGGAGTCATTTATTTACAGTAAGTTCCATCGATATTATAAATTTCAAGTAAACAATACGTGTGAAATGATATATATATGATAGAGTTAAATCTTTGTATATATCGTTCACAGAAGACGCGATTCATTAAAACTTTCTCAGAATAGTTTTGCAGCTATCAATACAAAATGAAATTCTATCTGTTGAGTTTGGGTCTTCTTTATACAATTCTGGTTATCTTGGTTTATGTTTCGGAAATGATCCGTGGTTCGAGAATTGATGGGTTTAAGGGGATGCCATCAACTGTCAGGAGGAATCGTATGCGTGGTAGCTTTCCGAAAAGTTTAAAGAGATCTCGAATCACTAATTCTGCAGTTTCGAGTACAAGTTTGGTCTCGTACAACTATACCCAAGTTGTGGACCATTTTGCATACACGTCAGAGAGCTATCAAACCTTTCCCCAGAGATATTTCGTGGAAAATTCCAGTTGGGGTGGGGCCCAAAACAATTCTCCAATATTTGTATGGTTGGGTGATGAACAAGACATTACAGGCGACTTAAATGTAGGTATTATAATAGAACAGGCTCATAACTTCAAAGCTCTTCTGGTATACATAGAGGTAGTGCAACGATTTCTCTTTAATTGCATACTGATTATTAGAGAACAAATTTAGTATATTTTCGAGATTCTGCTTTAAGGAGTATATTTACGCTGTAGGTGTTTCCTATTTGAATGTGAAGAGCTAAATTTTACATCCAATGGTTGACAGCCATGGAGAGTAAATGACTACTATTGGAACGATTTGAAACGTAGATCTTTTTAAAGCTTTATTTGAAATTCTGCTTTAAGGAGTATATTTATGCCGTAGGCGTTTCCTACTTGAATGTGAAGAGCTAAATTTTACCTCCAATGGTTGACAGCCATGGAGAGTAAATGACTACTATTGGAACGATTTGAAACGTAGATCTTTTTAAAGCTTTACACTGTTCAACAAGGAGGAAATCTTTGACGACCATCCATTACATCTTGGGCGTCCGTTGCATGATGAACAATCATTCAATTGTCCCATCATTAATTTGGCCTCACATTGCATTGTCAACAGTCATTCTGTTAACTTTCATTTTGTACATAATTATTTCCTTATTACTCATTTTCTTTGTTTTCTATCAACTTTTAGTTATGTACATAACATCATCAAATAAGACAAATAACAAGTTAACATATATTGTAATCAAATATAATTAGATACATATACTATTAGATATATCATATTAAATATTATATAAACATTTTAATAGTAAATACCATAAATACATATTAAACTCAAATTCAAATCACTACACTATTTTGAGAGTAAATAGCATAAACAAACATAAAGCTCAAATTCCAAGCACTAGATTAAACCATACGACAAAACTCTAAAAAAATAAATAATGAAAAAAGACATTAAAATTATATTGGTCAATGTTTATCATTTTTGGTTCTTACATATGATTTGGCCATGACATTTTGAATAACTTCAAACCAAATTGTCTCTCTTTGCCTCATGTGGAAGAAGTGAATGTCATACAACTTTTGAATGGTTGCACTAAATTGGAGGTGCTTTTCACTTTCATTAGGGAGATCTATTATGACCAACACTATGCAAATGGTGATACACCCTCAATAGTTGACACATATGAGAGGCAGTTGAATAAAATGTGATCATTTCTCTCGCTTTCATACTATGTAACCTGGAGACCATTGCATTTATCAACTTTTATAATGTAACTATCCAGGTTTCAATTTTCAACATATGTAACCTTGGTATAGACATGAAAGTACATGTTTCGTACATGAAATGAAAAAGATGATTTTTTATAGAAAATTGCTTCCACCAATGAAATTGGATGTAGGCTAGATAATATTAGTATGACTTAGATATGAGGAAATAATGTAAACATATGCAATTCTACAATAAAATATTGCAAGGCTATTTCCCTTTCTCACGTGTAATTTAAGGAGTTGGAAAGAAAAAAGCTATATGTACAAAAATATGCTATTTTCAGAAAAATACATCTACCTTATTCAGATAAATTTAGTTGTCCTCAATCATGTATTTTAAGAACACAAATTTTGATCTTAGATAGCCTAATCAAATCATATCGACTTATTTTTAGGGTCTTGTATTCCTTTTCCATTTAATCTGATGATGGTTGCTTTAACTAGCGGTGGACTAGCTGAGATTCTTGTAGGCTCATCTATTATTGATCCATACTTACAAGTTACATCTTCACACTCTATTCAACAACCTAATTCTACAATTACCAAATATCAAGTTCAACTGTCAGATGGTACACACACTCATTCAAATCTTCTTTCAGACAAGTACATAGATTTAATCATTGAACAAGGTTTAGCAATGGGCACAATTATTTGTGTAAAAAAATATTCTTGCAAATTGATCAACAACTTCATGTATGCCATTTCTTTCCCACTACCATTGATTGCTTTTTTGCTATGCCATGTTAATGTCCATGCTAAATTATGAAATTTAAATTTGATTAAAAATTTGTAATCTACACAGGTTTAAATGACATTGCATGCACACATAAAAATGGACCATACACTGGATGAATTGGGAAATCAAAGCAACTTGTTCACAAATTCATGGGACTTGGAAACTTTTTTCAAAATACAAAGGTGCTCTTTTTTGCAATGGAAGAGGCTTGCACATTAATTTTTGCTCCTTTCACTCTCTCGCCTATTTATCAAGGTGCTTGTTGATTACCAAACATATTGTATTAAAGGTGAAGAACAAATGAAATGTCTCGTTTATGTTAGTTAGGAACATATTTTACACCAAAATATGGTGTACCTATTGCACACTAAAGTGCGATTGCTAGTATTAGGGCTACTTGTTGTAAGATATACAACACCGCAATTATGGGACGTTAATGCCATTTGGGGGAGAAAAGGAAGCATGTGCAAATGTGAGCACGATGGGTTATTTCACATCCATGCAGGCCTTGGCTGATTATACCACCATTATTGTCAATTTGAATAAAACATTAAATGCTGACAATTGTTCAGTCATTGTATTTGGTGCATCTTATGGTGGAAGTGAGTAAGGATTCACTTCACACAAATCAAATTTTTTATGTTTTAAGTACGTAAGATTAAATGAATGTTAAGTGTTCTATTTATTTTGATGACATAACAATTGACACCCTCGCATCATTTGCGCCTCTCCTCTACTTCGATGACATAAAACCAACCTATAGCTTTGGTAGTGTTGTCACAAACGTTTTCAGAGTATGCTCACTCATCTCTTTCAGCTTACTCTCACTATTATTACAATCAAATTTGACATTTTAGACTACGGCGCAGAATGCAAGTGAGATCTGCTCAAGAAGAATCAATTAATCGTGGGGTATGATGGATGAAACCGCGTCGAGTTCCCAAGGCTTGCAAAACCTAAGCAAAATATTCAACACTTGCCAGTAAGTAAAGGTGGTGCTTACAATTCTTGAGACAGTATGCACCAAAAGTCAAATTATTATTTTTATTTTTATATTAAATTTTTTCTCAGTTCTTACTGTTTTCCATTACAAAACATGGAGATCATGAAGAATAAATGCTAAAATTGTAGAAAAATCAAATTTTTGAACTTTGATCAAACATACCTTTTTGTCTAGAAAATAGTATAGTGCTGATCGAAATCTGTTATCTTGGTATTCCTCCTGCAGAAATATCACGGATAAGAGCGCCCTGTACGATATTCTGGAGGATATATACGATAACGCAACACAATACAATTTTGAACTTGTTAAAGGAGTAATTAAGCCCGCTAACCAAACACTACCAATTATGTTTCTCGTTGATTTAGTTCTCTGACACAACCATAACTTACTGCAGATCTGCATCTGGAGAAAGATTAGCAAATACACCCTTCACATGCTTGAATTTGAGTCCAGTGACTTATCCCGGATGGGAATGGCAGGTCTCTAAGAATTCTTTCTTGTTAAGAACAAAAACGATATAATATTTATGCTGTCCATGTCTAACATAGTTTCTTAATCTGCAGACTTGCACCGAAATAGTGTTTCCAATAAGCAATCCCCGCGGGACAACAATGTTACGGCCCTCCGTGTTTGATATCAATTCTTACTCAAGTGAATGCTACAAAAAATACGGAGTTGTGCCCCGCCCACACTGGGCAGCAACTGAATTCGGAGGACACGTATGTAATTTTTAACTTACTGTGGAATTGTCTCGAGAAATGTTTATCTTAGTTAAGCTATAATTACAGTTACACAGATGCTGGGGCATCATGCTTTTGATTCGTTTTTATTAAGATATGAGTAGCTACAATTAACGTGCAGGACATAAACAGAGTGTTAAAACAATTTGGAAGCAATATCATCTTCTCCAATTGATTAAGAGATCCATGGAGCACTGGAAGGTAAACTGTTTTTCTTATGAGTTTTAATGCCCGTTAATCTTATTATTTATTTTTGAATCGGTTGTTAATTTAATTTAATTGCGCATGTTCTGGATGAAATTTTAGCGTATTGGCGAATTGTTGATGTGTGTTTTATGACCCACCAAATAGTAGAACAAAATACTGAAATATCTTATCCTCTCTTGAATAAAGTCTTGTGTATGCTAAGATTGCTAGAAGATCATACAATGACTTCAAGGTTCCTTTAATGCCAGGTCTTGACTGTGGATAAGATCGGTGGTTGATGTGATTTGTTGATGATCACAAGGGGCCTGACATGTTTATTTAGATTCATTTCAAGCCATACTGGATGTGGGAGCTATCTTAAGGTTTTGCAATGAAGTGCTTTTTGAAAATTTCACAAAATATGTAGAAATTAAATAAGATGGGGTTTAGGAATTTTATTCTAATCCTAAGACTAGTAATAACAACAAATAGTACTCTAGTGGACAAATTCCTCAATTTACCAAATTCCACTTTGCCAAGTTATACTACAACTATGCTTGAACTGATGCAATCTTCAAAGGTTATGCCAAAGATTTTTATATCACTACATACACCATCATAAAGAAAAATGTATACGAAGGATAGAAGTTGAGCATATGCATGAAAGGGGTTCAGGCTAACTTTACACAATGAGTTAGAATCACTAAAACGTCAAAAGTATGAACCAAAAGAACTCATCAATACACCTTCATATTCTTCATTGTAATCACCACACATTGACTATGCTAAACTTAATCTAATTGAAGAAATTTAGGAGAACAAGCAAGCACTAAGACATGTCAAGTATCCACCAAATTCCAATGAAAATTTTATTATCTCAGTAACTCATAGCAACAATCTCATAAAAATCTCTCCTTTACAAATGAGAAATGAGGCCTTTATATAGGTCCTCAATTACAATAGGTGGCCTCGATGATCACAATAACTGATGGCCAAGACTGTGCCACATCAGCCCTAATTAGGGTTAGGGCAAAGGAAAGGAATCTACATTAATGCAACAAGGAATCCATTACTGTAGTGGGTAATAAATGCCCACTACGCATGCTCGTTTAAGAAGGAGTGGGGTGCAATAAATATCCACCATGCATGTCCATTACTCAATAAATGCTCAGTCTTCCTTGAATAAATTATTCATGATTGCATTCTCTGAATGCATAGAAGTTTGACTTGGAGACCTCAGTTCTTCATCAAAGATAATTGGATGCCATGAAATGATGATGGAGGCCATGTAAGCTCAAGTCTTTTCCAACTGCATCATTTTAACTAAGATCCAACTTTGACTGACTTTTCTGAAAATCTCTCTTCGAACATTCTCGTCTTCCATGTACTTGCTTGGAAATTTATCTCCTTAAAATGGATTGGAATCCCTTGCTGATGATTATGTTACTCTAGAATTTCTTCATATTGAACTTCCTTCGCCATGTTCTTGGATTTTTGGATTTGAACTTTGATATTTGAACCTAGAATGTCTGGGACCAGATCACTTAGTACTTTGATCTTGGTACTAGAATTTTGGATTTGAGCGTCTTTCTTGAATTTTTAGAACTAGAGCTTTCTTCTCCTTTTTCTTCAAATGCTTTCAATTCATTGTTATGCCTTTTCTTACATTTTGAAGAATTCCCTCTTTTTTAATCATCATCAATCATTTTTCTAGTCTTGGGTACACACTTGAAGAGGGTGAAATTCAAGATTTGGAGGAGAAATTTCCAGCACTTAATCCTTTTTCATTCTTCCATGAAGGAGGAATTGTCAACACTTAGCCAGTTTTTCTTCCATGAAGGAGATACTTTCAACACTAGCATTTTTTCTTCCATGAAGGAGAAATTTCTAACACTTCGCCATTTTTTGCTTCTATGAAGGACAAATCTCCAATACTTAGCCATTTTTGCTTTCATGAAGGAGAAATTTTCAACACTTAGCCATTTTTGCTTCCATGATTTCTAATTCTCTTGCTTGTGCAAATTTTGAGTGGTCATGGATTTTGTCCATGATGGAAAAATTCCACAATAACCATTTTTCTCCAAGGTGAGATTTTTTGAGAGATCATGGATTTTGTCCATGATGGAAGAATTCCACAACAACCATTTTTCTCCAAGGCAAGATTTTTTGAGTGATCTTGGATTTTGTCCACGATGGAAGAATTCTGCAACAACCATTTTTCTCCATGGTAGGATATTTTGAGAGATCGTGGATTTTGTCCATGATGGAAGAATTCCGCAACAACCATTTTTCTCCAAGGTAGGATTTTTGAGTGATCTTTGATTTTATCCATGATGGAAGAATTCCGCAACAACCATTTTTCTCTATGGCAGGATATTTTGAGAGATTGTGGATTTTTTCCATGATGAAAGAATTCCGCAACAACTATTTTTCTCCGTGGTAGGATATTTTGAGAGATTGTGCATTTTGTCCATGATGGAAGAATTTTGCAATAACCATTTTTATCCAAGGTAAGATTTTTGAGTGATCTTGGATTTTGTCCACGATGGAAGAATTTTGCGACAACCATTTTTCCTATTATTTTCACGCCTTTCTACTTTTGGATATCTCATGGGTGATTCCAGACTTAACCATTTTTTTTCATTGATTGTCATGCTTGCTCATTCTTTTGGATATAGACACATGTACCCTTTTGGTTCTTTATCAACCATAGCTCACTTGTTGCAGAAATAGACATGCCAAAAATAGACATTCTAAAAATAGTAAGTTGTCCCAAAGTCAAAATAAGGCCAATCTAAGAGGCAGTGAAATTTACTAAAAATAGACTTTCTAAAAATAGTAAGTTGTCCCAAAGTCAAAATAAGGCCAATCTGAGAGGTAGTGAAATTTACTAAAAATAGACTTACTAAAAATAGACTTTCTAAAAATTGTAAGTTGTCCCAAAGGAAAAATAAGGTTAGTCCGAGAGGCAGTGACATTTACTAAAAATAGACTTACTAAAAATATACTTTCTAAAAAATAGTAAGTCAAGACAATCAATTCTCCAACAAGCAAATCATTTCCATTCTCAGAGCCACATGGATAATGCTTTCCACACTTGGCCAATTTTACCAATTCTCATTTGAAAGAGGGAACTTTAGAAGATTGAGCCCAATACTACCAAGAACTAAAGCCAAAAGGACAAGACCAAGAGACAAAAGGGGGCCCCCCATTTGCAATGGGGTGATGGTGTGAAAAGCCCACAACATGAATATTTTTGAAACCATTGTAGCTTTGGCAACCAAAGATGGTAAGTTAGTATAGAATTTGTTTGGTTCTCCATTCTGCAATGAAAGAGAAATGGTATTATCTTATAAGAATTGAATGCCACACAGGAACACATTGTGAAGATATTGTGTCGAGTAATGATGATGATGCAATTTGGCTGAAAGAACAATGACAAAAGGAGATAATGATAATCCAACAATGGATTACTGATTAATATAATATCTAATGTCAATTGCTTCTCTCGCCCAACAATGCCTCCTCCATTCAATAGAGTTATTTACAACAAGTGATTACGGACCATCTTTGGTGACATTGAAACAAAAAACTATAATTATCAATTGATAATCTCTATCCTTTATGTATTTTATATTATTATATTACAAGCTTTCCCTTGTAATTGACATTAATATTGTATATAATGGTAGATGAAAGCTTATAGGTGGAAATTATGTATTTTCTTATTTCAAAGCTTTCTATAATTTTTAATTTTTAATTTTTTTTCTTTAAGAAAGAGTATAGAAATTAGGAAAGTATATATAATTTTACAAAGGGAACAAATTAAATGAAACAAAAATAAAGAAAATACATTTAAAAAGATGGTTAAAGAGAGAGATAAGAAGAAATGTGAGAGAATAAAAATCAATAAAATAATAATAAAAATAAAAATGTCAACATAATTTTTTATTAAGAAGGTAGAAGAGAGCCCTGAATTCAAGAAAAACAACCAAGCATCAAGAAACTAACACATACAAGGGGCATCACGACCAGTCGAATAGCTAGCACAACATCAACCATTATAGCCTAGTGCACTACCTTTAGAAAAAATAAGCAAAAGCCATCATTGTTCTAAGAGTTACTACTACTAAAACTATAAACAGTAACTAAAATATCCATCAAGTCTTAGCTATAATATCCATTGAGTCTAACTTTATGGGGTTTTGAATCTACTATAAACCAAGTTTTGCTCTTTAATAAAAGACTATAATATCCATCTAGTCTAACATTTAACTAGTGATATTAGCATTTAAGCTTATAAACAAAAACTAGCAGTATCTACAAAATTAACAAAGTTTTTATCAAGAAAATTAAACAAGGTCCACAAAATATCAAAATAAAGCAATAGACCCCAATGACTAGCAACAACAAAAAACCCATTAGTAAATTTTAATTTCCTCCTAGTTTATAGCAAGGCATTTGAGGTCTTCATTGTACTCTTTATGCTCTTCTTCCTTCTATTCTTCCATGGTCTTTCCTTCATTATCCTTCCTAGGTTTTTTGAGTTTACTTTTCCTTGTGATAGTGTCATTGCATCATCTCCCATTAAAATGAACAAAGATGCATTATGCCAGATCAAAACTTCAAGTTGGTGACTAGTTCTAGTATAGTGTATTTGAAGGCGATGATTAATATTTGGCACGGTCTAAATGTATCCTTGCATTTTATGGTTCAACCCATCTAGAAAATTTTGTACCAAGTTAGGAGTGTACTTAGTGTTCTCCTCGACTTCATGATGTAATTTTTTCTTCTCAAGGGCCATGTCTTCCACCTTAATGTCCACTTCTATTTCCACCATCTAGCTATCATCCATTTCTTGTTGACTATCCTCCACTTCGACAAATTAGTAGTCCACATCCTTAGAATCAATGTCTTCTAGGTTTTTTGGTAATCTTGATCAATTTTGTAAACTATTTCATCCTCCATAACTTTCTGATTTTCATTATTATCAACTTTCTCTTTTAGACCATTCCTTTAGTTATTTCTTAGTCTTGACAAACCTCTTTCACCTATGCTAGAGTCATACATTCTCTCTATTAATATAGGGTATTTTCCTCCATCTTCTAATTTTGTGTCCTCATTGCACATGTTTTTACACATCATAAAAATGTTTTTCAATGGTGTTGCATTTGGAAATTTTAACAAGGATACTCTTTGAAAGATAAATTTTCTTTTAGCATGGGCAATAGAAAGAAGAATCTCTTCAAAAGAGAGAGTTCTTTCTTTGTTGATTTGAGGATTCTTAGGTTTATTCTCCATTTTTATGAGGACCTTGGGGTTACTTTCTTCTAGGAGGCATAACCTAATTCTTCAATGATCATAGAGGAGTTGTGCTTCACTTGGTTTTTCTTGGGGAAAGTGATTCAATGACCCACACAAGGGGAATCAAAATAAACATGTTGGTAAGGAGCACAAATGAGATCCTAGTAAAGGGGGGGATTGGCCCCATTACTGATCCTATAATTAAATTGCACATACAGAAAGAAGGGGACATTAACATTTTTCACCATGTCTAAGGAGGTTTAATATGGGAAGGTGATAAACTTGAAAGGTCATGAAGTGACCTTCAAGAGAAAAAAAATCCATTAACCAAAGATAAACAATATAAAAATGCTAAGTTAAAGATAGACAATCATACCCATTCATAGATTTCACAATCAGTGACTTCTCCTTATTGATAAACAATTTCTTCTTGAACTAGACATAGTCCTCTACACTCTTTCTTTTCATCCATCCATGAATTTCAAACTAGTAGCTTCACCAATAAGCTCTAGTATTACAATGAATTTTATTCTCCCTATAATGACGTGACATTTATGTTAAGAGTTCAAGAATTTGGTGGTAGTAGACTATTGAAACCCCACATAGAAAGAACTTTACTATCTAGATTTTTTGACTTGAAATAACCTAAAATCTTTGTTTTTAAATTTATTTATTTTCTTTCCCTAGGTTCAACCTTGTTAGGTGTTGGCTCCTGATTTAATAGTTTTGAAATTAACCAAGAAACTAGACTAATACATCTAAGGCTAGCAAATTCCTATGAGGGATGCACTCGACTACAATCTTGGGCTACCTGTAAGGCATAACTCCTTCTTCACTTTAGGCTTTGCAAAACCTAGGTGGGTTAACCTTGAGGTTCTAATATATGGTACTAGTGCAATTAAACATATAATCTAAATCTAATAACAACATATGAAACCCTTTTGTCTTATGATACTTATGCAATAACATAGGAATGAGATAACTACAAACCATAACCTATGAATCCATAATCTCAGTGAGGGTTAGTTCCTTTCAGCTCACTACAAAACAAATAGAATTGAAATAATTTTGATTAATAAAGATTTGTGCAAATAACCTTCATATTAGCTTGCATCTGATTTAGTGACCAGTGCCTTATCCATTGCAACATAGAGTCACTACTAGCAAGATGACCTAACTTGATTGCCTTACAATTAAGTTTATCAACAAAAATATCCAAAACTCCATTCTTATTAGTATCCACTCCCTACACCTAGAAACCCTATCAAATCATTGAAGTATTTACTTAACTCCTTCAGTTAAAAGCAACAATAGATCTGATACATAAATCATCTAAGCTGCATTAGATTCAATGAACCTTATTCATTCAATCACAAAAGTGATAGCATATGAAGAATTAGGAGAAATAATAAAAGAACATAGATAATTCATTGTAAATCCCCTTTTGTATTTATCCTTGGAAATACCAAATACATTAAACTAGTAATACTAAATGAAGCTCAAGATATATCACATGATCTCAGAGAAACAAGACATAAAATGAAACTAAAACTTGCACAAGAGTGGATGTGCGACCTTCACTGCTAGAGCTCTGCTCAATTAGACAAGAAGTAAAACCAACAACAACCTAGGTATCACAACAGTGAGAAATTTCTTCAAAACTAGAACCCTTACAAAGAGTGAGAAAGATAAAGATATAGAGGAATGAATTCCCAAATATTTTTTGTGTCTGACATGTGTCCACTTGAATCTCCATTCTTTGCTATTGTAGAACATCCCATCTTTCTACCTATAAGATCTAATTTGGTTTTCATCATTATCTTGTAACAAACTTGAAATATCTCTCATTTAATGATGAAAACCATTCTGTTTGCCAAAATATCTGAAAGCATCATGAAAAATTGATAATGCTTTGATTCAAGTAATTTGGAGATGACAAAACTCACCCATAACTATGTTCATGTTGCCTTTTATGTTTATTCAGTTCATCATTTTACTGCAAATTGGATCTGAACCACCCCAATTGAATGAAATTGGAAATCAGGTACCTAAGACAAAACCTTGCATAACTCAAACCAGTGACAACCTATGCAAAAACAAATTCTAGAATCAGAAAATTCATCTTTTCCCAGTTCTAGTGATATATAATATGCCTATATTTTCTTATCAAGAATTCTCAATATCTCAATTTTAAAAATCAGCTCCTGCTATGACCTCAAGACTGCACTTCATTTTAAATTTATGCAAGAAAATTTTTTTATTTCCTAAAGTCAAAACTTTAGAATTAAATCAAAATTTATTTAAAATTCTTGCATGGGGAGAAAAAATAAAAAATTAATTTTCTTATTCAAGTTTGATTTTTTCCTCTATTTTTCATTTGGGTCAAACTTGGTTTGACTACCTTGACACATGACATTATCTCATTTGTCATCTATTTCACCACATCATCGTGCCATGTCATCACCAACTAGCTAGTCACCATGTTGCATGCATAACTTTTTTGCAACTTTGCTTTGGTGACGTGGTGACTACCCTCAGATCTAACATGTGGCATGATTTTGTGCCTTCTGATCTTGGACCATTACCACTTTTTGATTCACTACATGCTGCCACTCGTTAGATCCTAATTTTTCCTCACCACCACTACTGGGTACCATGCCATCCTATCGAATTTTACATTTTTCGGGAGGTCACCATGTCACTAGTAGCAAGATCCTCCCATTTTCTAATGGCGCCATGGTGACCATCGAAATTTGGTGGCTTTTTCCTGGTGAGGGTCCTTATCTAGTCACTTGGTCAAAATTCATATGGTTGCCTCCAACTGGCCATCCACGGGCTCCAACACGCAAGCCACAACTTCCAAAATCATGTGTCTTTTAGACACTTAACCTTTGGTGTGTACGTGTATTTGAAAATGACTATGCTTCAATGCCTAGTGAATGTGTGATTAAGTTTCCTTCATTGACATGTATATCATTTATTCTTTCTTTTTTCAAATTGAAGTCTGATCATACCTGAGAATGAGGGATATTCATTGCTGATGCTACTACTCATGGTACATTCAAAAGCCATTTTCGATTGGGGAAGAATTTTACATAAAATAGAGGAGCTATTGTTAATTCATAACCCCCCCAAAAAAATGCTACATACCTTTTCCACAACGTAGACTTGGGGAAAAATAAATAAAACAAGTCATTCACTTTTCTATCAACTGACTCTTAAATGGTGGGCAACAAAGATTAAAACTAAGAAAACTTTGCTACACAAGCCTTGTTTCAAACTTCTCCATCATGGATTGATCCAAGCATAAGCACAACATATTTTCACAAATTTCCAAGCAGCATTCTCTTTATTCTACACTTTGCACTAAAAACTAGGTTACTTCCTTTTTTGCCGACTGCCCAGATAGGAAAAAGTTGAATCCAATACTTAGTCAACACTGTAGAGCATCTCCTTAGCATCTTTAAATCCCATTTCTCATTTCACTTCAAGTGCGAACCCTTATCCTTCTTGTAGACATTTCTTCTCAAGCACGTGAGCCTCTTCTCTAATGTGGGTGTTGGCTAGTGGTGGAGAACTTGTACTCTTGAAAGAGAGGTCACAAGTTCAAATCCCATTGGGGGGTAGGGTATGTACGCCTCGTTTGTAGCACCAAGTGCCTCTCGAAAAAGAGTACGAGGTAGTCCCATATCACTGTCACCATACATAAACCCAAAAACTATGGCATAGTGTCATGGACTATAAAAACCCCTTTCCTTTTTCCTTTCCTCATTTTACATGTTGTTTGCCACCTGGGATAGGTGTAGTTCACTTTAGCAAATTTGATTTATTTAAACAAAGAACGACAGTCTAGTCTATAATCACCAATGTAAAATGGAACAAAGACAATGTGGGACTACCACTACATGTTGCGACGAATACCATAGATTATAGGTAATGGTGACTTTATGGAAAGGGTGTGTATTAGAAGATATAGGCTGCATGTCAGACCTTGTGGCCAACTATTTATTGGTAAACTCTAGAAACTACATATTGAAAAGTAAGCTTGCGATCCAATAATTAATGCTTTGTTCCTCTATTGGCATGAGAGACCTCCTTCATTGCTGCGGCCTCCTCTTGTCATATCATGTTTTGTAGCTTCAAAGGTGTCTCTTGTCGGCTTTAGATTTGTTTTTGACTATGGAATACTTCATCTTCACATGGATTTCTTCTTTGGCCAACTGATGCTTATTTTCCTACCCTTTTATGGAAGATGGTACACCATCTCCTTTCCAGTTGCCTCTTTCTTTGAGTTGCCTTATAAACTCAACAATAGTCATGTTCAAGTCTCGTTTGTCTACAATAGATTTATACTGATAAGCCACTTATTTTCTCTCTATTGTAGTTCTACCTTCATACAATAGTTTGGGGAATTTCACTTCATTCCTCTTCAAGATAGTAGTGACATCCTTTACCAGTGCATTAATTTTAGCTTTATAATAATCAATAGAATCCACTAGCTCACTCCAAGGTCCAAGGAAACTTTTCTTCATGTTTGGCTTATTTTGCATTGTTGGCCCCTTCAACCTATTGTATATGAGCAATGTTAGTATGCTAATAGAAACCAAATTTAAATAAAGTTTCTACAAACTAAACAAAATTCATAAACTTCAAGATAGACTAAGATGAGCTCTCAATTGAGAATATGAGCCATTAATGGGCTCTCTCAATGAGAAGCTCTCTTGTTGAGTAGCTTTGTCTAAATAGATAGGATGTATGCTCAAGCTTATGCTTCAAAAATGGCTTCAAATGGAGTTGGAATTTGGGTGTGAGTGTATGGTTTTGATGTAAAATGGCTTCTTAAAATGGCATTATGACTTTACTTCATGGATTGTGTTATTTTGCAAAGGGGAAAGATCCAATTTATAGGCAAGAGGCTTGAGGGATTGAGGGCTAAGATGCAAGGATGGGAAAAAGCTCATGGAGGGCTCAGATTGCATGAGAGGAGAGCACATGGATTGTGCTTCCTTACAACCAATCAAGGAGTGACACATGTCACATGGTGAGAGGATGGAGGAAAGGGGAATGATGAGTCAACAAAGGTGGCTCAAAGGATAAAATCTTCATAAAGACCCTCATAATGACTTGTAAGAGCAATAAAAGGGCTTGAAAGAGTCATTTATGGCCTAGTGGGCTTCATAAAGTTTTATGGTTGAGATATTTTGAGAGAGATGAGAGCAATTTCGACTTGGGCTTGATTAGGAAGGTTTTAAGCTTGCTTAGGATTGTGAAAATGATTAGAGGATGGATTAGGATGGTTTAAGATTAGCTTTAGGGATAGGCAAGTGGATGGCATTTAATGAGGGTGGGTGAAGGAGGAGATATTTGTTAACTTTGGCTTGGGTTAGTAAGTCTTAACCCATGTTTAGGGAATGTGACAAGGTTAGGAGGGGATTAGGATTAGGTTTAAAGAAATCTTCTAGAAGAGTCTAGACTTTAGATGAGGATAAAGACTTTCTAGAATAGTCTAGAACTTCCTAGGATGAGGATGAAGACTTTCTAGAAGAGTCTAAAACTTCTTAGGATGAGGATAAATTAGATTTTTAGGAAATAAATAAAGTTTTATTTATTTCAAGGGTTTGGGTTGAGGAGATATTTATTAAAACTTTTTTTAATAAACATGAGGATTAATATTTAATTTTAATTAAATATTTTGAGTTGGGATTAGGGGTAGGAAATGATGGGATTAGTTTTTAATCAAAATTAAAGAAGGATTAGAAGATTTTGGAAGAGGTTAGTGGTCTTAAGGAAATTGGCCAAGTTTTGGGCAAAAAATATATTTTAAAATTTTTTTTGGGTTTTTTGGTCAATTTATTAATTAAATAATTAATAAATAAGGAAATAATGTTTAAATAAGATTTAAAATTTTTTGGGAGGGATTCCTTAATTAATTATTTTTAATTAAGATAAAGATATTTAATGGAATAAAAATAAATAAATAAATTAAATAAATAATTAATTAATAAATGATGATGTCATCAGGGACTTTTTTCAAAAAATAAAAATATTTTATTTTCTAAAAGATTTTTAGGTGTTTACATTTTGCCCCTCTTTGATGTGATGCCGCAAGTGGCATGGCATCAAAGATAAGAAAATAAGATGCCCAAGGCTAGAGCAAAAGAGGAGAGAATGGATTGCAAGATGCCCCCTCAAGAAGGTGGCGGGGAGAGAAAGCGAGGCTCGACAACTTTTTGAAAAGTACAAGAATCTCGAATGAGCAAGGAAACTCAGATTGGCAAAAAGAAGGGGTTGAATTAGCTCAAACTCTCACTATGGGAGAATGATAAAGGGAGAATCAGAGGCACAAGAGGAAGCAAGCTTAAGATCTCAGGGATTGCAAAGGATGAAGGAGTGGAGCGCTATAAAAGGAATCTAGGATGGGGAGATGGATGAGGGGATTAAAAAGCTGATGCAACAGGATTTCAAAGAGTCAGATTGGCAGAAGATGAGTTTCGGAGATCCCTAGGACTAGGATTGTGGATCACGAAAGATGAGGCTTGGTGGATTGATTTGGATTGGTGGATCCCTAAGAATAGGATTGTGGATCCCTAAAGATAAAGGTGAGGAGTGATTCAAAGAGATACTGATGCATAAGCTGGGGTAGGAGAGACGGATGCTGGATATGGATGGGGGATAATGGAGATGACGAAAAACCATTGAAGCTTTTTGAGCGGGGGGATACTTCAAAGAGAAGTACCACCATGTAGTTGAGCACTATATTTGCTATAGGACTGTTGGTTAATTGCTAAGGTTACCAAGAACATCAAGGCCTTTTCACCAACTGTCTAGAGGACTGACAGACTGACTCGAAAAAAACACACAAGGATTGCCCCAGCATCACACATGAATCTTGAAAGAATTAGAGTGGAACCGACACTAGGTAACCCACAAGTAGAAAAGAAAAGAAAACAAAAGACATGATCAAGACCTTATGCTCTAATTACCCTATTCGCAGTATACCATGATATGGAAGATCGTGGCAACCTTGAGGAGGGAACAAGGAGATTTCTTGGAAAAGATATTTCAAGACCCAACAGGGAAGAGTCCAAATCAAAAGAAAGTAAGAATCCAAAAGAGAACTGTTTGCCAACGAGATGGGTAGGACAAGGTACTAATGGACCAAGATCAGACATGAGGAAAGCTATATCCTGCAAGGATCTATTGGAGAGCACCTAAGCTGATGGATCTAGATGAGTGATGCGTCTGGCAAGCTGAACTAAGAAGGATAACACTTTGGTGACAGGAGATCTAGTTAAAGGATGCATTGGAATAGCTAACCAAGGGTTGTGCGATGTGTACAAGATGCTGATCAAGGAGGAACTGAAACGAAAGCTGTATAGATACAATGGTACTAAGCTAAAGAGGATGTACAAGCTGATGGACCATGATATTTTCAAGCTGAAGCTGACCAAGATAGTTACAAGCAGGCAAAAGCTCAAGATGATAGGATAGTAGGATGGTTCGATGTTGTGCAAGATGCAAAAGCTAAGGGTGGGGTGATAGCGAGAGATATGGATTTGGTAGGATGCATCCAATGATGATGAGAGATTTTGTGACCAAGGATAGCTAGAGGAGCAGGATGAGATGGCTGGATAGGATGGTAGATAGCTAGGATTATGATGGATATAAAGAGATGACATTGGGTTTGCATGAGGATAGCCTAGAGCTAGATACCAATGACAAGGGAGGTGGACAAGAAAAGATCTCCAAGGAATATAGTGCCCCCAATCAGAAGATAACATGCGGAAGGAGGTCTTATGATGGATGTGATAGGATTGAAGCTAGGATGGAAAAAGCTGAAGGGGCTAGGGAGATGGATGATAGCTGGGATTGTTGGCTGAAGCTGCAGGAGATAAGTGGATGGTGTGAGATGGAAGATGAAGGGTGGAGGATAGGTGGATAGATTGGAAGATGGAGTTGGATGTCAAGAGATGACCAAAAGCATGAGGGTGATAGGCTAAGCTGGGGATGGTGGGATTACGCATGACGCTTGTTTGCCAAGTTTTCATCATGGTACTTGTCCAAGGCGCTTGAATTGCCAAGTTTTCACCAGTGGACGCTTTATTTTATATATATATATTTTTTGACTTTTTGACTTTCAACTTAGCTGGAATGATTTTGGCTTTCTTCAGCTATTTTTGGCTCATAGATGTTGGTAGGATGGATGAAAAAGGATTGGATTGAACAAGTGGAATGGTGGGTGGGAGTTTGACAGATAATGGATGCGAAGACATAAGGCTTGTGGGTAAATGGATGAGGCAAATGGAAAGATCATCATTGGCACACACCTTGAGAGGTGATAAAGTAGTGGGAAAGATGGTTTTGAGCGAAGTTGAGGAGAAAATGGAGGAAGAGAAAGATAAGGACTAAAAGTAGAGTTGGAAGATGGAGGATGGGAAATTTAGGATAAGAAGCATATGGGCTAAAAGTGGATTGGGGGGATGAAGGATGCTTATATGGGGATTTGGATGAAGGATGGATGGATGAGGCTTTTTGAGTAGCATGAATGGATGCCAATTGAGATTTTTCTTTGAGATGCATTTCTTTTATGAGCATCTTGGGTATCCACATGATTTTTGACTTTTTTAGCTTGGGCTTTTGTGGCCTCTTGACTTTTTCTTTGATTGGGATTAAATGTTTCTTGTTTTGAACATGTATTTTAGAAGGGACATGTTGAGAATTGGTTTTTTGTGGATTTTTGGATTTATGCTTTTGTATTTTGGCATCCAATATGCTTCTATTAGCCATGGGATGGGAACAAGAGCATGGAGGAGATGGAGGGATAATTGATGGAGTGATAGGGTTTAAAGGTTGGAAGGGATTCAAGGGTGAGTGCCTTTGATGATCTAGCTAGTGGATTTGAGGTGATGGAAGGATAGATTGGAACATAGGATATGGATGGATATAATTGCCCAAAATGGATGGAGGGAAGGAAGGATATGGGCCCAAGATAGATGGAAACGGGGAAGGTGTCGGTCCCAAAATAGATGGAGGGGATAAAGGATTCATATTAGGTATGTAAGGACCCAAAATGGATGGAAAGGGTGTGGGATTTAGATAAGGGATATATGGACCCAAAATGGAGGGTTGGAGATAAGGAGTAGGATGAGGGCCCAAAATAGATGCGGAATAAGATGGATGGGAACTTTGGGGTGGAGATGGAAGGACTTGGGACCATGTAGGAATAGCGGGGATACCAACATCTAGAAATAAATTTTCATTTCTTTTTTCAATATGATGTTCATTATTTGGAACACAAGATGTGAGTCCATTACTAGCTGAAGGAGTTGGAGCTTCGGATATGATAATTAGTTCTTTTTCGATGGATCTATCATCATGGATTATGGGAGATGTATGATTATGAAGAAAAGGAGATGGGAGGATAGGATCTTGAGTTGGGTGGGATGAGGGAAAGGGATCTTGAGATGGAGTAAGTAAGATGGTAGGATTTAGATATGGAGGGGATGGTAAAAGTGGATCATGTAGGGGAATAAGTGGGATGTCAAGATCTACTGTTCTGTCAGAGGATATTTCAACATGCTTTTGGACAAGATCTTGACAGGAATGGATGGGAGTGGATGCATGAGGTTCATTATATGGGATTTGGATAATGCTTGGAGGAGGAGATGTGGATGGGATTTGGAGTGATTCGATGAGTGGTGGGAATTTGATGCTTGCGGGAAGTGGAAGGATTTTAAGCAATTTGATGGATGGTATGGGGATGATAGCTATGGGAGATGGGGGTGATATTATAGATGGGGAAGCTTCATCACTGACTACTTCACATGGTTGGATTAGATGACATGGCTTATCGACTGTTGGAGGTGGCTTTCCTTGTATTTCCTCTAGGAGATTCCTTGGAAACTCATGTGTTGGAGGTGGAGGTGGATTGACAGGAATAGCTAGTGTGATGGGGGTGGAAGATTGGAAGCTTGGTTGATTGGGTGATGGAGGAGAAGCTGGGATATTAGATGGCATGACTAGATAGTTTGGAAGAATGGATGGATTTGGTGGGATGCTTGGGGAAATGTTTCTAAGGCTTTCAATATACCCTTCATAGTCAACAAGATTTTTATCATCATTGGAATAGGAGGTGGTGGGAGCAAGGACAATACGACTGAACACATCATGATAGGTTTGGGATTTCATGTTTTGATGATGAGTCGGATGGGGATGGGGTCTTGCATATGGATGAACACGGAAGCTCATGGTTGGATTTGGATTAAGCGCAAATTTTGGATTGGCTAATGAAGGATTTCCTAGGGAGAGTCAAAGCTGTATGACAGACCTAAGGAGGATTGGCTAGAGATTTTTGGCTTTCTTGTGGATGGAAGACTTCAAGGGCATGCTATCAAAAAGGGAGAGTTTTTCTTTCCTATGCACTGGATTGGTGGAGATTGTGTCAACTTAAGGATAGACTAATGATCCTATGGGCATGACATGAGATTGACCACTTGTGGATCCCAACCTTTAGCTCAAGGTGATGAGGGATACAAGTGACAAAGCTGGATTACCCTAGACAATGCTCTGTCAGAGGGATAACCTTGGTGAGATTGGTTGATTGGTAAGATTGATTGGATAGAAAATTCTGGCAGAGTGACAACAACTCTTTAAAAGCTTGGGTGTGATTCTGGATTGGGTTACTAGCTAGCTGGGGGGGATGATTTGGATGGACTTTGGATTTGGGATTTGTTCTAAGGAAAAGAACTAGATAGATTTGGTTGTAGCGGGGGAACTTGGATGATTTTCTGATGAGGCAGTGACTATGCTAAGTATGCCTTGAGCTGAGAGATTTTTTCTTTTTTGGGATTTTGACCAAAGTTGGCAAACATTCATTCAAAAGCTATGAACAAACAAGCAGACAAAATTTTGGAGCAAGCATGTCAAACACACCAAAATCCTAGGAAGCTTTCTACAAGGATAAAATTTGTTATAGCTAGGGAGTCCTCAATATACGCAAGGTACGTGAGGCCCAAATCCGTAGATGAAACCAAAAAGATGTCACATAGCCGAGAGGAGCAGTAACCCACTTCTCCTCTTTCACTTCTCAAGGGTATAAAGTTCCTTGAGGCTTAGCCCGAGTGACAAAATCTTGATTCCAAGAGAGGTGTCTTTGGATTCACCTCCCAATTTTTATTTTGTAAGCTATGATTGCAGACACTTGTGATTATGACATACAATGTTCATTCCAATTTGACAACATCGTCAGCATAATGAAAGTTGAGAGATCGTCAACATAAGAAATGCGAGCATCATTGAAAATGCGTCCAAACCATGCAATGTTCATTGATTGTTAGGCATTAAAGATTGAGTGTGAGTTTGTTTTAAGCCCAAAACAAAGATGTGTGAAACTTGATTGCCAAGCGCGCGCCCAGAGGCCCTCCACGTCAAGATTTGTCCAATTTTTATGCCCAAATGAAGTGTGAGCGAGATTAATGCGCATTCAAGGAATTTTCTAACTTAGAAAAACCACTAAAGACCCAAGTGAGTGGAGTTTGATCTTTGTGGAGCACTTAACACCCTCTTAGGTAGACCCATCCCCATAGATGGCGCCAAGATTGCAACCAATGGTTAAATTGATGGGTGATTAAAGAGGGTGAGTCCAACTACAAGCTTACTCAAAGTGTCTTTATTAATTTTTATAACTTAGAAGATTTCAAAAATGTGGATTCTTTTTATGCCCCAAAATATGATTATTTTATCTATGGCATTCAAGATTGGATTTGTTGTTTTAATCATGCATTCATAAAAAAAACAAACTTGATTTTAATCCATGACACTCAAGAGTGATTTTAGCAACATGCATCCAAAGACAAGTGATTAAACATTCAAGTTTTTTCCTTTGAGCATTCAAGATTAAGATTTTGTGTGTTGTTTTAAGAACTTTGAAGTGCTTTGTTTTAACTTTTAACCTTAGATCATTCAAGATTGTTTTGGACTCAAAAGTGAAAATGACTCTTTGGACTTTGATTTTCATTCAAGATTTTGTGTTCTAGTTTGCATATTTTAAGCCCAAAAATGATATTCCTAGATTGTTTTGATGCATAAAAAACCTAAGAAACATTCAAGATTTTGTGACAAATAACAAAGCTTTTAGGACAATTTTTGGCAACCATTTAGGACTCTTAGTTTTCATGAAATTTTTAAAAGAACTTTAAAATATTTGCAAATGAGGTTCATTTTATCCTTGATTGATGCTTTGAGTTTGATTTAGATATTAGTGTGCACTTAGTGTTGATTTTGAACCTTTTGAAATGGAAACTTGAAGTCCTTTTTAAATTCCCAAAAATGAAGTGTTCCTAACTTTGCATGAATGCATCTAAAACCTTGATGTTGCAAGGATGCAAATGATTGGATTGGTTTAGTTTCACTTGTTAAATTTTTTTTTCTTTTTTGCAAATTTTTAATTTTTTAATGGATTTAAGTATAATTTGGGGGTTCATTTTAAGCACTAAAAAGAAGTGTGTATGATTTTGCTTCCTTAAAAAAAAATGGCCAAGATCTCCCACAAGAAGAAGAAGAAGAAGTAGATGGAATGAGAAGAATATAGAGAAGAAGAGGAAGAAGAATTCCAAGTGCTTTGTCCACCTATAAGCTTGAAAAATCTGCAAACACTATGAGATAGACTATGAGTTCCTTTGTCTTCTTCATGCTCATGTGGACCTACAAAACCAATTTATACAATCCTACCAATCACAAAAACAAGCAAAATTAGCCAAAATTAGCAAATGACATACAAAACTTGACTAAAAAAGCTAATGAAGATGACCCATGCAGGGTCCCACCGGGCGTGCCAAAATGTATATGAGCAATGTTAGTATGCTAATAGAAACCAAATTTAAATAAAGCTTCTACAAAATAAAAAAAATTCATAAACTTCAAGATAGAATAAGATGAGCTCTCAATTGAGAATATGAGCTATTAATGGGTTCTCTCAATGAGAAGCTCTCTTGTTGAGTAGCTTTGTCTAAATAGATAGGATGTATGCTCAAGCTTATGCTTCAAAAATGGCTTCAAATGGAGTTGGAATTTGGGTGTGAGTGTATGGTTTTGATGTAAAATGGCTTCTTAAAATGGCATTATGACTTTACTTCATAGATTGTGTTATTTTGCAACGGGGAAGGATCCAATTTATAGGCAAGAGGCTTGAGGGATTGAGGGATAAGATGCAAGGATGGGAAAAAGCTCATGGAGGGCTCAGATTGCATGAGAGGAGAGCACATGGATTGTGCTTCCTTACAGCCAATCAAAGAGTGACACATGTCACATGGTGAGAGGATGGAGGAAAGGGGAAAGATGAGTCAACAAAGGTGGCTCAACGGATAAAATCTTCATAAAGACCCTCATAATGACTTGTAAGAGCAATAAAAGGGCTTGGAAGAGTCATTTATGGCCTAGTAGCTTCATAAAGTTTTATGGTTGAGATATTTTGAGAGAGATGAGAGCAATTTAGACTTGGTCTTGATTAGGAAGGTTTTAAGCTTGCTTAGGATTGTGCAAATGATTAGAAGATGGATTAGGATGGTTTAGGATTAGCTTTAGGGATAGGCAAGTGGATGACATTTAATGAGGGTGGGTGAAGGAGGAGATATTTTTTAACTTTGGCTTGGGTTAGTAAGTCTTAACCCATGTTTAGGGAATGTGACAAGGTTAGGAGGGGATTAGGATTAGGTTTAAAGACATCTTCTAGAAGAGTCTAGACTTTGGATGAGGATAAAGACTTTCTAGAATAGTCTAGAACTTCCTAGGATGAGGATGAAGACTTTCTAGAAGAGTCTAAAACTTCTTAGGATGAGGATAAATTAGAATTTTAGGAAATAAATAAAGTTTTATTTATTTCAAGGGTTTGGGTTCAGGAGATATTTATTAAAACTTTTTTAATAAACATGAGGATTAATATTTAATCTTAATTAAATATTTTGAGTTGGGATTAGGGGTAGGAAATGATGGGATTAGCCTTTAATCAAAATTAAAGAAGGATTAGAAGATTTTGGAAGAGGTTAGTGGTCTTAAGGAAATTGGCCAAGTTTTGGGCAAAAAATAAGTTTTTTATTTATTTTGAGTTTTTTGGTCAATTTATTAATTAAATAATTAATAAATAAGGAAATAATGTTTAAATAAGATTTAAACATTTTTGGGAGGGATTTCTTAATTAAATAATTTTTAATTAAGATAAAGGGATTTAATGGCATAAAAATAAATAAATAAATTAAATAAATAATTAATTAATAAATGATGATGTCATCAGAGACTTTTTTCAGAAAATAAAAATATTTTATTTTCTAAAGGATTTTTAGGTGTCTACAACTATCACTTTCATAGTTAGGTAAACTCATGGCTCTCCACATTATAGGCTGAGATACAAACATATTCATCAATGACATCTTTGTTCAATGCTTTAACTCCATACTTCTCACTACTTTTGTTTTATTTGATTGCACTAATGTGGAAAGCTCTATTACGACAGCTACAAGTTAGACTTCAAAAACAAATGATCCTTGATAGTGTCTTCTATTTGTGTTGGCATAAGAAAATGTCTCTCATAAGCAACACCCCATTCTACACAATATTATATTTAACTCCCAATGGAAACTCTTGATAGAATGAACTCATTTATCCCAATGACATTGATCTAGGATTTCAATTTAGTTATTTGGGATGAGAGTACATCTTCGAATACTTGTCTTCATTATGTACTTTGACCAATTCCATTTTTCTCTTCACTGATCCCACAATTTTCTTGAATGCAAACCATTTATCATCAAGTATATATTTTTATCCCTAATTTTATTTTCTATGATAATGCATCAAAAATTGAGTTTGAAACATTGTAACATCATTTGGATACCCCCAAATCCTAATATCTTATCAATCTGACAGAATTAGTCAGGCCCAAAATGGGTCTGGCTAAAAATATTTTTCCTTTCAGACAACTAACTTCTTAAAATACTCCAATGAATACCTAGTACTAATCAATTCTGAACTTGACCACTGAACCATCATTTTTAAACTCAATTTACATTATCTGCAAACTATGATTTTTTGCTAACAGAGCCTGTCGGATAGCTTTAAAAACTGACCCAAACATATAACTGGGCTCTGAAATCAAAACTACTGTTTCTTTGTTCCACATACTCTTACCCTATCGAATCTCATCTAATGATGAATTCTTAGTCAAAAGATATTGACCACCAAAGTTGCCCTCTCAGAATTGCCTACAAGAAAACATGTCAAAAACCATAAAACACATTCAGATTTGGCTTTGAAAACTGGGTAAATTGATACTTGGGGAAACAAAAATTGGGAAACTTGTTCACTCTCACGAGAAGAATATAATTCTATGATTTGGGCTAATGAAAAATAATTGGGTGAATTTGGTGAGTGGTCAAAGTAGGCTATTTAGAATTTGTAGAATGGAAACAATGACAGAAAAGTAATTTTTGTGAATGGAATGGATCTAGGAAAGTGTGTAGACAGATTCGTCATGATTTGAAAATTGGCACACTTAAGGTATTTTCAGAGTAGAGCATAACGGTACAATCCATTCAATGTCACCTATCATGGATCCAAAGATATGACATCATGAACATGGATACTGACCAATCTACATTTCTTGACACTAGTAAAAAGTTACAAATCTCATTTGAAATCACATTAGAAAATTGATCAAAAGAATTCATCATAAGCTCATAATTGAAACATAATAAGTTTCTAACCTCTAGAATGCATGCAAAAGGAATTATCTCATTTTGGTCAACTGTGTCAAATTTATAACAAGTCAAATAGGGCCTTCCAGAATTTTGAACAATTCACATCAGCATGACAACAATAAATGACCAACTTTGAGGGATTCAAAACCTAGTCAAATGGATTCAAAATGACTCTCAATCTAAAACATAGGTTCTCTAATAGGGAAATTAAACACTCCCAAAGCAGTGAATCATGAAATGGTATTGGGTTCGAGATATGCTAATGCAAACAAGGCCTCCTGTCACTATTTGACACTTTGGCAAAAATGCAGATTTGGACATTACTCAAAACGAGACTTCATAGAATGGCTCAGAATAGAAATTTATCATCATGGAATGAGTGGATATACTAAATGGAATGTATTAGAAACATTAAACACCTCTTAGGCCTTACAAGTACATCTAGGTACATATGCATTAAAAAGTGCTTATAGAGCTACATTTTTTAAAATGGTCCTCAAAATTAGGGCTTCAATTTTGAGTCCCAATAGTGGCTCTATCAGGAGATGCATGTCCCTTGTAGGCATGACAAGGATTCATGTCTTTGGAAGAAGTAGACCACACACTTGACAGTAGAAACCTCTCTTGCACAGCTTTATTGAAAGTAAAAATGACTACTCCTAAATTGTACAATCGATGGCCCCAGGACACTGAACTTCAACAAAAACCTTTACCTCTATCATAAATCTGATTTTCATCTAAACTTTCATGAGATGAACTAAAATTCTCATTCTCCTCTATTTCACCCAAAACATCAACACTTGTAATCACTTCATTAGGCAAAACAAAATTATCATCATTGCTTTCATAGTTCATGTACAAATCAGCATTAACTTCTACATCATGCTCACTATAAAAATATGAATCAATGTGATCATAACTATTGGTATCAAAGTAAAATTGATCATCACTAACTGATTCATGGACACCTTCAATTGAAAACACAAAATCTTGGTACTCTACTTCATTCAACGAGTTACATGAATCACATTGTAACTCACCTTGTGCATCCAAATATGAAGAGAATGTAAAGTCTGATTTCTTCTCATTTCTAATATTAGTACTCCATAAATCAGACTGAACATATGCTACAATTTCTTCACATTCCAACAAATGATTAGATACCAAATCACAACAATCATTATGGAATTGCATTTTCACAATATGCTGATCTGTATCAATGTTTTCCTCCAATAACTCACTAAAATGAACAATTTTATTACTATTACTTTCCTCATCATATGAGCAATCAAAATGTATCTCAGCCTCATGAAAACAAGGAGAAAATGAACCAGCAATAGACCTTATCTCTACATCTCCATTCTCAACGTAGAAGCCATCATGTGTATTAATGTACAAACTACCATCACATACACCTCCAAAACTTGAAAGAGCATATTCTAAAACTATATCTTCTTCAACATCAAATTTAGGGGAAATGACCTCACCATATGAAAAGGAAAAACGTGGCAAAGCACAAACATCATTGGATAAATTTGCATACCTTTCAAAATCATGAGCCAACAAACCTGAAATCTCATCAAAACTTAACAAGACTTCATCACTAGTTTCTTCTCCTTGGCTATGATTATTATCTAGATAGCTTGACACATTGACTATAGTAGACTCATTAGTATTACATTCTGAAAAACCAAAACTCTGACCATCACATATATCTTCTTCTTTAGACAACACCTCAACAATCGGTATCTTAGCACATTCATATTCATTATTAGAAGAAAGATTGTTACTACTGTTAGAATTTTCATCCTCTTTATAATCATCATCATAACAAGATGAATCCACACTATGCCTATCATCAAATTGTTGGTTGATGTCCTCTAATTCATAAAGCTAAGTCTCTTCATCTTCAACATTATTTTCAATGGATTCATTGTATTCATTATCATTTGCAACATAGTCAAATCTAAATCACTCAAATATTGTATCCAGTGTATAAGGGTGGTCATCATCTATTTTGTGGAAGTTCATGAGGTGTTGTTAGCTGCTATAGTTCATGATTGGTTTCACAAATATTAGAGAAATTGGACCATATTTGTAATTTTAGGGATTAAGGGTAAGAGAAGAAAATATTGGAATCCCTAAGGTACTCCCACCTTGGTCTTGCAGAGCCAAATGTGTAGAAAGCATTTATGCTTTGTGAAGTTGGCCCAAAGATACAGTTTATTATGCTAAATATAAGTATTAGCTATCTCTAGGTGTAATGAATTTTGTTGTCTATTGGTAATAGTAATTACTATTAAATCAATAGCCAACAAAATTGGTGACTCTGATGGGGAATTGTATTGAATTTGAATGATAGACAAACCTTGAGAATTTGAAAAGAAAAGATTCAATAGAGCAGGAAGAATTTACTATAGCAGCAAGGTTGTGAGGTATTTTCCATTTCTTTGCTGAATTTTTGTGTTCCCCAATTAAGTTTTATTCATGGACTGTAGTACTCTGTGATAATTAGATGTAAATTGTTTTATATGACTATTGTAAGTGTATCTTCAATCAATTCAGTTTTTGCATATATTATTGAGAAAGTTTTAGAGTCAAGAATCAATTTATGAAGTGTATTCTCTTTTCAAGGTGTTAATGATCTTTGCATTCCCTAGGTTCAACTTTTTTTGGAGTACCACCCATTTCTATCACAAAGTCTAAGTTATCCTTGCCTATGAATTTCAAAACCTTGTCCTTCACAATTTTTCTCTCCAACATGGTTAAAATATGATAAAATAAAAAATAATAGCATAGTTAAAATAGAACAAAAAAATGAAGATAAAACAACAATTAAAAGGATATATTGTGAACATAGATAAAAATTATAAACTCAATTTAAATAAGCGACATAAGAAGAAAATGTTTTACTATGTGGTTAAGATGGAGTTAACAAATTTTGACCACATGTGAGTTGTATAAGCCATATAGTTATATCAAATGCAACATATTAGTTTTAAATTAAATTTTGTATAGAAATTTGGTGGAATAATTTTAGTTTGTATATTGTCTAAGATATTTTTAGTAGTACAAGTATGGAAGTGTTGAATATGATGTGGAACATAGTAATTTCAAAGAAAAAAATACATTGTAAATTAACCATTATAATTATAAAATGATTTTATTATATCCATAATTGTCATGTTTTCATCAATATTATAAATCATTAATGTTTCACAATAGAACATCTTTCTTGCATTAATTGTCATCTCTATGAAATTACACATCCAATATTTAAATTTTTTACATGCTAACTATTCACTTGCCTTTAGCTTTTTACCTATATAACCCTTTTCATTTTCATTGCTAGTGTGTAATATCCCTTCACATGCCCCATTCATTGTATTAAATTCATTCATTGGAAAATTTTCATTTGGAATATATTCTTTTCACTAGATATTTTCTTGTTTTAATAAGTATCAATAGTAATATTTATAGGATCAATAACTCTATCTGTCCCATTTGGAATTTGTATCCATTGCATCCATAAGTTCCTCTAGGAGTGCAATGAATTTTTTTTTTCTGTTGTTTCTTTGCATGTCATATTCCAATAGCTATCATGGCTAGAGGGAATATGTAACTCATAATATCTTATTCTCTTGTAGTCTAGTAAAACATGCTCCCATCGGTCTCAACATTGATTTTTTGTCTAAGAGACTCGATAATGAGAATAATATTCTTCCACACTTTTCCACTTTTAGTAGTTGATGTAGCTTTCTTCATTGGTCCACCATTGAGGAGTGCATCTTTCTCATTGCACTTTGCATCTATGGTGTCTAATATGGTCCATCACATCCTTTCTTTATGGGTGGAAGGAGTCATCGATGTTTTCACTTGAACATTTGATTGTTGCTGAAATGAAGTATATATCATTACTTCTTCATTTCCCATCTCTATACATTGAGGAAAATTGGAGATGAACATTTCATCCATTGTTTGAGTACTTGGAACAAAATCAATAAATTCTTCATCTATGGAATATATATATCATCATTAGCATCATCTTCTTGTATGTCATTTTGTGACAACATTGTTGTGAACCTCCTAAAACCAAGTTTTGTTGCTATTGGATAATGCAGATTTCTATTCATGATAATTCCAAAAAATATATCTTGCTTTACACTGAAAATAAACATTTAATATTTATAAATTTTAATAAAAAATTGGACTGTGAGACATCATATCCTATGGTAGTTTAGCTCCCCCCTTCAAAATAGTATGTTCATTATTTAAATTTTAAACCAATATTGTTTTCTGAGCTAAATGTATTTATAAAACAAGAATTACTTATCAAATAGTTCATTATAAGAGAGTCCAAAGTCAATAAAAGAAAAAAAATTACTAAGAAAATTTTTCTTATGAAAAACATAACAACCCAATAGAGAAAATGCCAAGTAATCTATCTTCCAACTTCACTCCATATTGGGCTCCTGGAGTTAGTGTTTATCTCATCGAGGAGTCATGGATGAACCCTATTGATAGTGACTTGTAAATGATTATTCTAGCCTAAATGGATATATATACTATCTATTTTTGGAGATGTATTTGATCTTCCATGAATTTCTTGTGTGTATTTTGAGGATTGGTTTTATTTTTTATGAAACCATTACTAGTGTTTATAGTTTTGGTAATAGTTCATTTCTATAAGAACTTGTCATGTGCTCTTTAGTATAGATATTGTCCAGTACAAACCCACTTTCAGTTACAAAATAGATTCTTGAATATTATTTTCCAAACCTTCCAACTTAAACAACATGTGTTGCTTCCCTTGATAACATGTTTAAGATGTCTACAATTCTACCTTGGTCTTTGCAAGTCTATTGTAAGAACAAGTTACATGGGAAATATCACTCTAAGCATTATAGGGCTTTTGATAACACAAAAATGACTTGAATGAACTATATTTAAATTACAATGAAATCCAATCTGAATCAGTGGCTAAAATAATATTCCTCCAATTTACCCATTCACCTTTGATATCATCTTTAACTACTTGATGAAGTCTCATTTTTGGTGAGTATCTCTACCTAAAATGAAATGATACTATAATTACATTGTCCTTGAATCTCTAAGTCCAAATCGGTTTGAGGGGTCAATGTGCAATAAGTTTGACCTTTCTCCTCCTGTTCCCTAAAGAATATTGATTCAACCAACTTATCATTTCCCTCTAGTCATCTGAAATTGCACTTAGTTGGACCCACATACAACAATTTAACTCAACTAAAGACTGTCCTTGTACTTCAGTAATACCACAACTTTGAGAATATTTCAATGAGATCCTTAGAGACAAAATTATAACTCATTTGGCAGTCAACCAAAATTTTGAATTTCATAGAAATATTCAAGGGTTTAGAGTTCATACACTGCATCTGGTCTTCAATTGAAAAAGCAAGCTTTTAAATCAAATTTGAGGCATTTCCCTTAAGGTTGGTTGGCATAGAACTCAATTACCTCATTTCAGCATATTGAAATGTTAGAAATTAAATGTTGGATTTTTAACGGAGTCATTTCACTTTTGTGAGTTTACATCATACTGATTAAATTTTTTAAGAAAACTTTATAAAAATGGAATATTGTCTATTGTTGGAAGCACTTGTAAAATTTTATTTCTCTTTAAAATTTATATATGTAGGCATTTGTTTTCATAGTATGGAAAGGATCATAAAATACAAAGAATGCAACCTTAAATCTCCCTAATGTATATTAATCATTAAAAGACCAATCTGAGGAGCTTCTATTGCGATGAACTCACATTATGAAGGCATGCGTTTCTTTTGATTTGCGGGTAAATTAATTTGACTTGAATCTTTCTTTTTCCAACTTATCTATTAAAATGGATCAGTGTCACTAATCAACTTAGAGCTATTTTTTGTTTTGTCTTTTACATTTCTATAGAGGATTCAGATCCTTATTTTCCAGCTTATGTAAAGCATAAATGTTGTCATGTAATATTAGTTTAGGATAAGCAAGAATGTTATGGTCAAGTTCATTGAGATGGGCGACAAGATTGACAAGAATGTGGAGAGGGAGATCATGAACCACCATCTCTGAGGCACCAAAAAATAGCCAATTTCAAAGAGTTGAAATTGAGAAAGACCCATATAGACATTGTTGTTGAACATGAAGCAAGGGGTAAGCTCTATCATTGTTTTGAGAAATCTAAGCACTTTACCAATGATGAGGCACATTTCTTCTTCAAGCTATTTAATTGAATCAAGCATGAAGATGAAAGTGGGTTGATAATTTCTAAAAATCATGAAGCTTGGGATGAGAGCATATTGGATGCCTCTCATATATCCCAAGCTAGTTCACCACTTGTTGATCTGTATGCACTCCAAAACCACATTTTTAACTCAAACTCGATGCATACAAGGATTAAAACCTTGCACCACCCATTAACATAGGTCATTCCACAAGGGTCTGTAGCTATCCATGTGGAAGAGGATCAACAACATTACATGGTCCCCATTATAGTATCCTTTCATTATGAAGCTTTCGGTAGAGGGAAACAAGGAATTTGGGTACCATAACAGAGGGACCATTAAATTGCATGAAAAATAACAAAATTCATTCAACCAACTGCATCAGTATCCAACAAGCCATGAATAGAAAATATTGTATAGTTTTAAAAAATAGATCTATTGGAGGATAGATTGATTGATAAAAAATCCAAACATTTTTTGGATGGAAAACAAATGGAATAAAAACCTTTAGTTTTTTTTACAAAGAAAGTCAATGGAAAAAATAAACAAATATTATTTGAAAAAAATAGTACCTACAATTTTTTGTTATGCCTCTACATGTGTAGGACTTAATGAAAGATTAAATAAATAAAACTATATTTCTTGCCAAATTATTTTGGCAAGATTATTTTGGTGGGGAAAATGATGAGAAAATTGGTGACACATAGAAAAAAATTCTTGTAAGTTGGTGGGGCTATTTTCAGCCCCACCCATTTTTCACCTACTCACAATTAAACATCTAAAAAGTAGGAGCTCGTATCTTTTAGGAAAAGATTCCAAATAGAGTTGTAGCCCGCTCAAAAAAAAAATCATGGGACCTCTTGTTCCTTAAATATAGAGCCCAAGCCCCCCTCCATGGGATCCCTACCTAATCCCTATCTGATTAAGAACACTTGATTTGGAATCCCCATCTTTGGAGGTTATCAAATATGGGGATACTATTATACATAACTGACCACCACAAGAAAATAAATTAATCTTTGAAAGGAAGTGAGAATTCAAAACATACCTCCAGATTTCTAAGTAACATCCTGTACTAATTATATTGTAATAGGCCATCCTCATACTGAAATCACCCCAAGATTTTTTGTCCCAAATTAATTTATCCCTATTTGACAAGGAGGGGATACAAATTTCTTTTAGGATGTTCCCCAATTCCTCATTTAGTGATTTATCCATTAGATTTAGATTACCTAGGTTGAGGAATTTCCGCTTGCCATTCTCAATATAATTGAGCACCCTTAGACCATGTTTAGCCACACTACAATCTTATAGTAAAGAACATGGTAGAGATTAGAGGAGAATCCCCAATCCACCTATTTTTTGAGAACCTGATCAAATTTCCATCTCCAATGCTCCATCTAGCTCCTCCCCTTAAGTACTTCCTTCTTTTAACAACATTAACCTAGATCCTTGATCTAGTCGAGAGGTCACTATTCTAAAAGGCCTAGTTGAAAGGTCTTGGTCATAAATATTCAGCCCTCATAAGTTTGCACCACCCAACTGAGTCATAGGATAGTCTCCATCCTATCTTGGTCATGATAACCTTTTTGAAGTCTCATATTCTTCATAGGTTCAACCCCCCTAAGATTTTAGCTTACACACTTTCTCCTAGCTCTCAAGACTCATTCTCATATTTTCCTCTGTTCTCGACCATGGAAAATTACTCTGAAGTTTTTCCTAAATATCCCTAAAATGGCTTGAGATCTTAAATAGGGATAAAATATAAACCATAATACCCTTAAATGAGAGAACAATAAGTTGGAGTTTCCCAACATTCCTAAGCACCTTGCCTTTCCAACCAACTAACTTCTTCTATATTCTTTCAACAATGGTATTCTAGAATTAAGGGGTTGTTTCTTTCACAACAAGGGGGAGACCAAGATAAGTGTCAAGGATGAATGCCACTTGATAATTTAGTTCCCTATTTATTCAATTTTGGATGTCCATCTCTGTGTTGAACAAATATAGCTTACTCTTGTACTAGTTAACGTGTTGTCCTGAAACATTCACATATTATTTCTAACTTTTCTTCTAGCATTTAACTTCTCTTATAGAAGATAATGCATATAAGAAAGTGTCATCAACAAATTGTTGCATCACCTCCAATAGTAGAGATGTTGTTGGTTTAACTCCCATGAAGCCATAGAAAGAATATTTCTCCTGAGGATCTTTGCCACCATAATAAATCAAAAATGCAAAAAATGATCGTCTTGGTGTGAACCCCTCTTGGATTTTAACATTTCTCCCGGGGACCCATTAGCAAACACCAATAATTTGACCTAATAAATCATTTCTCTAATTAAGAAATAGAATCTCTTCCCAAAACAAAACTCCTATAAAACTTTCAATAGAAATTCCCTCCTAAGTTTATCATAATCTTTTGAATATCTAACTTCATGACTATAACTAATTTTCCAGTCATCTCCATGGAATGTAGAACATCGTGGGAGGTTATTACTGCATCCCTTTTTTGGTTCCTAGGAATAAAACCATTCTAAGTGGGAGCAAGAGCTTGATCCAAGATATGTTTTAGGCAGTTCACTACCACCTTGAAGAGAATCTTTTAAATAGTATTATACAGGATAACTAGGATAAATTACTCAACATGAGAATGTTATCCATTCATGGGGGACAAAATAATATATGTTTGGTTAAGTTATTTGAGTATTCTACCATGGTCAAATCACAAACTTGTGTCACACTTTTGTAAAGGAAAAGGCTAACAAAAAGTATAATTGTTCACCTTCAATAATATAAAATTGGCATTATTATTTAGAGTTTGAAAATGAAGTAAACTAATGAAATGTGTAGAAATTGATCAAGTTCAGGATTATACTTTTTAACAATTATTTGAAATAAGAATTGATATACTTTCATAATTTTTATAGATAATGTTTTAGTCATTGAAAAATGCTAAAAATCAGGGGTCTAGTTCCCACCACAAAACTATATGGAAATAAAATTATTTACCTTTGATCTCAAACTGTGTTATTGATAATATATATATATATATATATATATCTAGAATGCTCAAATATAAAAATTGGCTTTAGAATTATATTTTCACTTTTATAATCATTCAAAGTTCAACTCACCTGAAATCAATAGTTTTCATCTCCCACCATATTTTTCAAAGCAAAGCTATTCTAACTAGAATACTAATTATACATTCTAGAAGAGGACTTTCTCCTCTAGAACGTCATATGAGTTTTACAATTTTTTATATGAATCGATATTTTTTTTCTTTTTGAAAATTGACATCTTTTTGAGTTTTAAAATATGTGCTTGTAGAATTTTTTAAATTATAATATACTTTATCTAATTAAAACATTGTAAAATATCTATATGAAAATATTCTTGAATCTGAGCTCTATAAAATGGTGTTTATAAGTTATTAAAAATATATCATAAAAAATAGTAAGAGTTATTGAAACGTTAGTTAAAATAATTATATTTATTTAGTAATTGGATATAAACTAGTATAAAACATGCATTTAATAGACATTTCCAATTGGAAAAGTGTGATAACATATAAACCTTAGCTAGAATGAATTTATATAGTTTTGAATAAAATTGATATTTAAATAGAAATACTCAAATTCAGTCATTCTGATTAGCTAGCTTGAAAGCTGACACAAATTTGTAGTTTTACCCACCAATCCTAATAAAATCGCATGCCACATGCACCGAGTCATTTTTTATGATATCCTAGAACTCTTGGAAGAAGGCCGACAGGAGGTCATTTGGTCTTGGGGATTTAAATGCTCCCATAGAATACACAACCTCTCTAACCTCCTCTAGAGAAAATTTTCTTCCCAAATCTTTACTCATTCTATCATTGACCACAAGGTTGATGACACCAACCATGGATTCCTCTATATTATGATTCACTTGAGTCAGAGTGGGGAAGAGGGGAGGGGGTGTTAGGAGGGTGTGTGGGTGGGTAGGTTGTGTAAATTTTTTGCAACTACTAGGTGGTCCAAGCTCCAATCTCCTCTTCATTACTAAGTTCATTATTTCTATCATCAAATAATTTATGAATACCATTTGTATTTTTCTTTTTAGAGGTCAACCAATGGAAGAAGGTTGTATTTCTATCACCTTTAGTAAGCCACTATACTATGGATCCCTATTTACAAAAAAAATCTTCTCTACCTATTACCAAATTCCATCTCCATCACTGATCATGTTCCTTCTCATGAGTAGCAAGATAAAGGTCCCCCTTTGTCCATCCCCTCTCAAATCACTTTTATTTTTTACTCAATTTCTTTGTCCTACTTGAAAGTAAATCCAAAAGATGATGGATTTCATCCCATCACCTCCCTTCTAATATTCTCTAATTTTGTGGCTATGTGAGACATGGAAGTATATTGGACCCATATATTCCCCCATTGAATAACATAGTCTCTAAATTGAGGATGATAGTGTCACATAATCTCAAACTTGAAGGGTTTCTTGTTCTTGGATCTCTAACCCATATAGCTATATAGAAGCATAGGGTGATACAAAATAATCCTTGAGAATCCATATAGGAAGGTATAGGGAAGAATGTCCCAATCAATAAAGATAAGCACTCTATTAATCTAACCTGAATAAGACTATGACCCATACAATTGTTGGACCAAGTGAAGGGGACTCCTTGCAAGTCCATGTCAATTAGAAAAGTCCTCAAGAGAAACCCATCCAAATCATGCATACTCTTTGAAATGTCCTCTAACTTCCACTATTTCTCTAAATGGTACAAAGGAGTATTAAAATCATCAACACATATTACTTTTGAACAATTGAAAGTGGAAATACAAATACAGGCCTCCTCCAAGATCTGCAGTCTCCCACCTAGTATTTGGAGAATAAAAGTTGAGAAGAACCCAACTACTAACCTTATCAAAAAAAGCCACCACCAAGAAATGAGGGTGGGTTTGGATCTCAACCCTATCAAGCTTATCAGGATTCCACATAGTCACAATCCCTCCAAAAAAATTGACTTCTTCACTATAATTTTTTTTTGCAACTTGCCAAATATATCGACCCACTTTATCAAAATTGTTCTTATTCATCTTAACCTCTTGAATTAAGAGAATATCAAACTTATTATCATTGATCATTTGCTCCAAAGAAAATTATTTCTAAGAGCTATTCAGGCCTCTCATATTCCACATAACAAACTTCTTTTTTACCTTTTTGAATGCCTTCCAAGGTCCTTTTCTTCTAATGATCTATGTTTCAAGAATTCACCTTTGTCCTTAGCACTCTTTCCTATAGCCTATCGATTTTCATCTTCAAGCCCACATCTACCTTTGATAGTGCATGACTTTTCATCTTAGGATCCTGCCAGACCTCATCATCTACAAATAGTGAGAAGGGTTTAGACATAGGTAAAGTATCCTTCTCACACATTATAGAGACCAAGTACCCTTTTTGGAGGGGTAGTCTAGCCCTTGGGTGGGTAACAAGGGTACACTCTTTGTATTCTCTACTTTGTTGTGTAGGGTGGAAAATGAAAAAGGTTCCTCCAGACCCCTGACAGTCATTAATAGGGACAAAGCACCTTCCATAAAAATTGTATTCTCATCCTTTGGGGAGGCTTGAATTGCAACTCCACCCTTAAAATATGAGGGGATCTCCCCTTCTTCAAGGTGATCAATGAGATCCTCCATATTCTTGCCCTTCTCAAGATAAGTAGATCTATCTTCTCAATATTTTCCATAAAAGAGTAGTCATCTAACATATTAGCCTACTTCTTTGACTTTCCCATAGGGATCAAGGGAGACTTTGGGATCACCGTAGATGAGAATCCTAGGTAATTCTCTCAAGGTACACTCTCCCCATCTGAAGATAACTTCCCTTTTGATTTCTCATCTTCATGATGAGTGGCTTTGTAGTTAGTGACTACATGACCATAATTCCTACATTTCTAACAATATAAATCTGCATTCTCATAGATAAGTGCATGTGTCCAAGCCCCCATTTACATTTTAAATCAATACTACTTGGGAGGGATTTATTAATAGACACATTAACACAAACTCTAGCAAATACAAGATGAGATTTGTGCAAGGTAACATCTTCCTTTATGAAATATCTGAATGAATCTCCAATCCATCTAAAAATTGCTTCATCTCAATATTGTAAGGGAAGCCCAAGGTGCCTAACCTAGACTAGGGCCATTCCATTGAGATTGACATTGAGGTTACAACTCAACTTCGATTTGTGTAAAGTTGGATAGTGTTTATTGTAACTCTATGTTCCTACCAAAATATGGTTTTGCTTCTCATTAACCGCAAATTTAAACAAAAAGAGAGCACCCACCATAGAAGGTACCTACCTCCCCCGATCCCTTGAGTTTCCATTTGTTGAAACCCACCTCCTTACCGTCTCAATGGTCTATTGGTATGATAAAAACCTTCCCACTAAGCCTATAGAGAAACCTTGAGAAATATTTTCAACCACAAAATTTGGGAGAAGGTTCTCCAGACAATTATTCCCATGTGACACTCTTGGTATATCCCTAGGTGGGATACTAGGACCAGATTGTCCCACCAGCATACCTTTCTAGTTTAGTTTTCTAATCTCAACATGCAACACCTTCACCAGGCTTTTCATGGAACCAATAAAGTGAAGAAATGACAAGTTATCTAGTAATCTTATGTAATTCACAGAAGTCAACTTTTTGTTAGGGTTAGAAGCAACCCCAGTGACAGGAGGTCCCCATGAGAGAAGATGACAAGCAAGAGATCTAGACATCAATGATTTAGATCTAGAGGGGATAAATCATCTAGGGAAGATCCCAACATGAGAAGAGGTCAAGGTTAGGCTATAGATATGAGATTATATCTCCTATAACCAAGATAAATTTTATTTCCTAATACTTCTAAACTTTGTAGGTAGCCTCTTTCCTATATTGGATTCTTATCATTACAAAAGGCTTTAGTTAAGATATTGATTGAATCTTCTCATCATCATTACATATTCTAGTATACTATTTTGTTTAAATTAAACAAACTATAAGGGTGACTCAATACTTTTATGCATGTTTTTAAGTTTGACAAGTTATTAATCAACTAAATTGAGATCATTTGAATGTATAGCAAGGAAATTGTTTAGTAACCATAGGAGATTTTTCATTTAATGTTATAAGACTAGCTATCATATCTTTTCTTACGTCACTAAATAAATTTTTAATTTAGATAAAATATGGTTGACGTTGATGTTTACGTATGAAAAATACCTTGTGTTGATTATTTTTTTCTATACTAAATGCATTTAATAGAACAAGACTAGTGATTAAAAATCATATACATAAATTCATAAATTATACATTCAAATAATAATAAATGATAAGCATAAGACCATGTACAAACGAAACTAGACATGTAAAACATGCTATACAAAAATTCATATCGTTCATAACAATGTAATACCAATTAGAATAAATATAATTTGTTTTTAAATATGTATAGATATATAGCTTTTATTTCACCATGCCTTGAGAAAAGAACAAAGAAAAACATATTACAAACATGCTTGGAAACATTATCTACATACACAATAGACACACAAAATTATATTTGATTTGATATAAATTGTGAAACACGAAAATTGCATGTATTATTAAAAAGATGTTTCCAAGAAAGAATACTATATCAAGTTTGAAGATAAAAATTGGCAATATTAAGTTTAACCTTCCTATACAAGGAACAATCAAAGAGTTGGCATCTAAAATGTAATTCTATATATTAAAATTATTAATTTAACATTATAAATTATAAATATATATATATATATATATATATATATATATATATATATATATATATATGAGATAATTACTGCAGCAAGACGAATTGAGATATTGCTATCAGAATTTAATTGTTGTGATTTTGAGTTAAATGCTGATAGCAATATCTCTATATAAATACATAAATACACTCAAAACTACATTCTAGATGCTGCATAGATGTAACCATCGGTAGGACCACGAATTTTTAGGGCCACCCATGAGCGGCCGAGAGGGACAACAACTAAAGCACAAGTTCATGATTGCCCTTCCATTTGACAATTCATGGCAGAAAAATCTTTCTCGATTCCGTCCCAAAACCGGCAGTCTAAGCAGGCCCTATGACTATCAACAGTCAGCTAGTTTGATCTCTTCCAATATTGAATTCGCTATACATTCAAGTGAATTGCTGATGAATAAATAGTCAGTATGAATTAGTGAGAAATAAATATAACTTTCCAAAGAAACATGGAAATCTTGGCACAGAATAGGGTCAAAATGGAATTCCATCGATTGAGTTTGAGATTGCTGTGTACAATTCTTGTAGCGATCTCTTCCTTCCTGGAGGGACGCTGCACTTTGGTAGTTCGTGGGCACGCGGCGAATAGACTGCGCGATGGTTTTCTCGGGAAGTTAATTATTAAGTTTATTAGTAAGTTTATTATTTCTATCATTAAAGAACTTATGAATAACATTCGTCTTCTTTTTTTTAGAGGACAACCAATGGAAGAAGGTTGTATTCCGATCACCTTCAGTAAGCCGCTATTCTATGGATTGATATTTCTAGAAAACTTCCTCTTTACCTATTACCAAATTTCATCTCCTTCACTAGTCATGTTCCTCCTCATGAGTAGCATGATAGAGGTCTCCCCTTCTCCATCCCCTCTCCAATCACTTTTATTTTTTATTCTATTTCTTTCTTCTACCTGAAAATAAATCCAAAAGATGATGGATTCCATTCCATCACTTTCCTTCTAATATTCTCTAATTTTCTGGCTATGTGAAACATTGAAGTATATTGGACTTATATATTCCACCATTGAATAACATAGTCTCTAAATTGAGGATGATAGTGTCACATAATCTCATACCTGAAGGGTTTCTTGTTGTTGGAGTTTTGGCGCATACAACTAAATAGAAGCATAGAGTAATACAAAATAATCCTTGAGAATGCATATAGGCAGGTATAGGGAAGAATGTCCCAATAAGTAAAGATAAGCACTCTATTAATCTAACTTGAATAAAACTATGACCCATACGATTATTTGACCAAGTGAAGGGGACTCTTTGCAAGTCCATGTCAATTAGAAAAGTCCTCTAAGACACCCATCCAAATCATGCATACTCTTTGAAAAGTTCTCTAACTTACACTATTTCTCTAAAGGGTACAAAGGAGTATTAAAATTGCCTAGACATATTATTTTGGAGCCATTCAAAGTGGAAATACAAATAGAGACCTCCTACAAGACCCATAGTCTCCCCCTAGTATTTGGAGCATAAAAATTGAGAAGAACCCAACTACTAACCTTATCAGAAACAACCACCACCAAGAAATGAGGGTGGGTTTGGATCTCAACCCTATCAAGCTTATTAGGATTTCACATAGTCACAATCCCTCCAGACACACCGAGTTCTTCAATATAAGAACACTTTGCATCTTGCCAAATATATCCCCCCACTTTATCAAAATTGTTCTTATTCATCTTAACCTCTTGAATAAGGATAATATCAACCTTATGATCAATGATTATTTTCTCCAACAAAAATTCTTTCTACGAGCTATTTAGGCCTCTCATATTCCATACAACAAACTTCATTTTTACCTTTTTGAATGCCTTCCAAAGTCCTTTTCTTCCAATGAGCTATGTCTCAAGAATTCACCTTTGTCCTTAGCACTTTTGCTTGTAGCCTACTAGTTCTCATCTCTAAGCCCACATGAACCTTTGATAGTCCATGAGATTTCTTCTTAGCATCCAAACCTCATCATCTAAAAATAGTGAGAAGGGGTTAGACATAGGTAAAGTATCATTCTCACATGGTATAGAGACCATGTACACTTTGGGGAGGGGTAGTCTAACCATTGGGTGGGCAACAAGGGTATACTCTTTGTATTCTCTACTCTATTGTGTAGGGTAGAAAAAGAAAAAGGTTCCTCTAGACCACTGATGGTCATTAATAAGGATGAAGCACCTTCCATAAAAAATATATTCTTATCTTTGTGCGAGGCTTGAGTTACAACTCCACTGCTAAAATATGAAGGGATCTCCCCTTCTTCAAGGTGATCAATGAGATCCTCCATATTCTTTCCCTTCTCTAGAGAAGTAGATCTAGCTTCTCAATATTTTCCATAAAAGAGTAGTCATCTAATGGATTAGCCTACCTCTCAGACTCCCCTATAGGGATCAAGGAAGATTTTGGAACCACCCTAGAGGAACAACCTAGGTCTTTTTATATAGGTACACTCTCCCCATTTGAGTATACCTTCCCTTTCATTTTCTCATCTTCACGAGTAGTGGGTTTGCAGTCAATGACCACATGACCATAATTCCTACATTTCTAACAATAAAAATTTGCATTCTCATAGATAAGTGCATGTGCCCAAGCCTCCCATTTACATTTTAAATCATTAATTGTTGTGAGGGATTTATTAATAGCCACATTAACACAAACTTTGGCAAACCCAAGATGAGATTTGTGTAAGATAACAACATCCACCTTTATGAAATATCTGAAGGAATATCCAATCCATCTAAAAATTATTTCGTCCCAATTTTGTAAGGGAAACCTAGGGTGCCTAAGCTAGATTAGGATCATTCTATTGAGATTGACATTGGGGTCAAAACTCAAATTCCATTTGGGTAAAGCTGGATAGTTTTTATCATAACTCTATGTTCTTTCCAAAACATGGTTTTGCTCCTTATTAACTACAAATTTAAATAAAAAGATAGCACCTACCATAGAAGCTACCTCCACCAATCCCTTGAGTTTTTATTTTTGTGTAACCCACCTCTTTATTATCTCAATGGTCTATCGATATGACAAAAACCTTCCCACTAAGCCTATAGAGAAACCTTGAGAAATATTTTCAACCACAATATCTGAGAGAAGGATCTTTAGACAATTATTCCCATGCAACATTGTTGGTATATCCCCAAGTGGCACACCAAGACTAGATTGTCCCACTAGCTTACCTTTCTAGTTTAGTTTTCTGATCTCAACATGTAAAACCTTCACTAAGCTTTCCTTGGGACCAGTAAAGTGAAGAAATACAAAATCATCCAATAACCTCATGTAAATCACAGAAGTCAACTAAATGTTAGGGTCGAAACTAGCCCCAACAACATGGGGTCTCCATTAAAGGAGATGACAAGCAAGAGATCTGGACTTCAATGTTTCAGATCTAGAGGGACATATCATCCAGGGAAGATCCCACCATGAGAAGAGGTTAGGGTTGGGCTATAGATATGAGATTATATCTCTTGCAACCAAGATACGTGTTATTTCCTAATACTTCTGAACTTGGTAGATAGACTCTTTCCTATCTTGGTTTCTTATCATTACAAAAGGTTTTAGTTAAGATATTGACTAAATCTTCTAATCATCATTACATATTGTAGTATATTACTTAGTTTAAATTAAATAGAATATAAGGGAGAATCAATACTTTTATGCATGTTTTAAAGTTTAATGAGTTATTAATCAACTAAATTGAGATCATCATAATGTATAGCAATGCAATTTTTTAGTAACCATAGGAGATTCTTCATTTAATGTTATAAAACTAACTGTCATATATTTTCTTACCTTGCTATGTTATGTTTTAATTTAGATACAATATGGTTGACATTTACTTAAGAAAAATACCTTGTGTTGATATTTTTTTCTATATTAAATATATTTAATAGTACAAGATTAGTGATTAAAAATCATATGCATAAATTCATAAATTATACATTCAAATAATAATAAATGATAAGCATAAGACTATGTACAAATGAAACTAGACATGTAAATCACGCTATACAAAAATTCATATCATTCATAACAATATAATACCAATAAGAATAAATATATATTTTTAAAAATACGTATAGATGTATAGTTTTTATTTCACTGTGCCTTGAGAAAAGAACAAAGAAAAACATATTATAAAAATGCTTGGAAACATTATTTGCACACACAATAGACACACAAAATTATATTTTATTTGATATAAATTGTGAAACACGAAAATTGCATATATTATTAAAAAGTTGGATTTCCAAGAAAGAGAATACTATATCAAATTTGAAGATAAAAATTGACAATATTATGTTTAACCTTCCTAGACAACGGACAATCAAAGAGTTGACACCTAAAATGTAATTCTATATATTTAAATTATTAATTTAACATTATAAAATCTTATCTATATATATACACATACACATATACATATACATATACATACATACATACACACACACACACACATGTGTGTGTGTGTGTGTGTTTGTGTATGTATGTGTATATGTATATGTATATATATGTGTATATGTATATATACATATACATATACAGATATATATATGTGTGTATATGTGTATGTATATGTATATGTATATGTATATGTATATATATATGTGTGTATATGTATATATGTGTGTGGTGTTGTATATACATATACATATACATATATGTATATGTATATGTCTATACACACACACACATATATATTTATATTTATATATATATATATATATATAAGTAGGAGATAATTTCTATAGTAGTTTAAATTGATATATTGCTATCAGGATTTAACTGTGTGATTTTGAGTTAAATCATGATAGCAATATCTCATGAAATATGGGTAATTGAATTTGATTCAAAATCACACAGTTAAATTCTGATAGCAATATTTCTATATAAATACATAAATACAGTCAAAACTACATTCTAGATGCTGCATAGATGTAACCGTCGGTAGGACCATGAATTTTCAGGGCCACCCATGGACGACCGAGAGGGACAACCACTAAATCACAAGTTCATGATTGCCATGGCAGAAAAATCTTTCTTGATTCCGTGCCTAAAAAGGAGTCAATTTTGTTGTTATCAATAAGGCCAAAGAATAGAGTGCCACTGTATGAGGTTCAAAACCGGCCGTCTAGGCCGGCCCTTTGACTATCAACAGTCAGCTAGTTTGATCTCTTCCAATATTGAATTCGCTATACATTCGAGTGAATTGCTGAGGAATAAATAGTCAGTATGAATTAGTGAGAAATAAATATAACTTTCCAACGAAACTTGGAAATCTTGGCACAGGACAGTGTCGAAATGGAATTCCATCCATTGAGTTTGAGATTGCTGTGTACAATTCTTGTAGCGATCTCTTCCTTTCTGGAGGGAGGCTGTGCTTTGGGAGTTCGTGGGTACGCGGCGAATAGACTGCGCGGTGGTTTTCTTGAGAAGTTAAAGAGCTCTACAACAACAACAAAATCTTATGTTTCAAGCCTGGGTAAAACTTCCTTCGGTTCCTACAACTATACCCAAGTTCTAGACCATTTTGCTTTCACCCCACAGAGCTACCAAACCTTTCCCCAACGTTATTTCATTGACAATTCCAGTTGGGGTGGCGCTCAAACCAATTCTCCCATATTTGTATTGTTGGGAGCCGAAGAAGACGTCACAAATGAGATCGGGGGCTTCATGATGGAACAGCATGACGACTTCAAAGCGCTTGCGGTGTACATAGAGGTAGTTTTACAATTCATGTTGCGTTACAAGAATTGTTTAATAAGTTCAGTTGAGTTTCTCTGGCCTCCTGTTATTAGGGCTAATTATGGCAAGGTATGTATGTAGCACCGTTATTACGGGAAGTCAATGCCATTCGGGGGAGAAAATGAAGCCTATGCAAATACGAGCACGATGGGTTACTTCACATCCACGCAGGCCTTGGCTGATTATGCCACCGTCATTGTCGACTTGAAGAAATTATTAAACGCTGACAATTGTCCAGTCGTTGTATTTGGTGCATCCTATGGTGGAAGTAAGTGAGATTTCTTATATTATCTATAGAAACTCATGTGAGTAACTTTGTAGGATTTGATGATGATTGAAATTGTGTTGTCCCAGTGCTGGCTGCGTGGTTTCGGCTCAAGTATCCGCACATAACAATCGGCGCTCTCGCATCATCCGCGCCTATTCTTTACCTTGACGGCATTGCTCCAACTCTTGGCTACGATAGTGTTGTAACAAAAGATTTCAGAGTATGTTCATTCAATCTCATTCCTCTTTCCCACAACCTTATAAGAATTAAATTTGACTTTTGAAAGTATTGTACAGAATGTAAGCGAGAGCTGCTACAAAAGAATAAATGAATCGTGGGATTTGATGGACCAAATGGCGTCTATCCCGCAAGGCATGCTAAACCTAAGTAAATTATTCAACACGTGCCAGTAAGTACCAACACCCTATGGATTTTTGAAAGTCATACTGTTGGTCAAAATCACCTTTCAGGGCAGTATTTATGTTGCAGGAATATTACGGAAAAGGCTGACCTGAACAATGTGCTTATAGAAATGTACGAGAGCGCAGCACAGTACAATTTTGAGGAAGTTAAAAGCGTAAGCAGACTACATAAACCTGTCTCGCCATACCAATATTGTTCCTCATTAACATAGTTATAAGTGGGACTTTTTGTAGATCTGTGCAGCCATCGACAGCCTGCCCCGAGATGCAGACACTATTACCAGAATAGCTTATGCTGCAAACTCAACCAACACCGAGTGCTTGGATTTGAGTCCGTTAAATTACTCTCAACCGAGTTGGTTGGTTGGATGGTACTGGCAGGTAACCAAGAATTCTTTTATCATTATCAAAATCATTATTGTAATAGCGAAATGCAATAAAATTAGGCTGCCAAAATCTAAGCAAACTAGTTAATCTGCAGACTTGCACTGAAATGGTGTTTCCATGGGAGGCTCCTGCTGGAACCACAATGTTTCCTCCCTACTACTTTGATATCAACAACTATTCAAGGGATTGCTACCTTAAATACGGAGTCCTCCCACGCCAACACTGGGCCACGAAGCAATACGGAGGACACGTATGTAAATATCAATCTGCTACCTAATTTGGTCAAAGAAATGTCTTCTAGAACTTTGATGACAGTTGACCAACGCAACAATTTGTTATGATTGAAATACAGGACATTAAAAGGGTGTTGAAAGACTTCGGAAGCAATATAATTTTCTCCAATGGGTTAAGAGATCCATGGAGTAGTGGAGGGTAAGCGATTCATCTTCTCAGATTGCATGCCCAATTAATCATTTCTTGCTTTGCTTAACTATTGGTGTATTGTGAATGGAATTCCAGTGTGTTAGAGGATATTTCTGAAAGCATTGTGGCTATTCCCACTGAGGAGGGTAAGTTGGCTCAGAATATTATTCTTTCTATTCTCTACAATTTAGAAGAAATTATTGTCTTATGAGAATTGAATGCCATGCAGGAACGCACTGTCAAGACATGCTTCAAAGTTCAAGTGACGATCCAGCCTGGTTGAAAGAGCAGCGACTAAAAGAGATAAATAACATCCAAAAATGGATTAACGATTATAAAAGCTGATTTGAAATGTTTATCCCATTGAGAATAATTTTCTACCTTTAACTCTTGAAATGATTATCCAACGTCATTTATAAGAATGAAGAGTGCCATATGATCACTACTAAAAATTAATATTTCACTAATGTAGAACCACTTTAAAGATAATTGAATTAAAAATTTTATTGTATCTGTATGGTGTCTACACAAGAATATTTTTTTAGGTAAATAATATATGTATAGATAAGAACAATTGAATTATGCAAAAGTGAAAATTAATATAGTTTATATTTCTTGACATATAATTCTTTTTTGGTGATTGATAGTATCATCAGGTCATTACTAAATAGTATAATAACAATCAAGATTCATTTAGTATGAAAATAAACAAGGTAGTTCAAAAAGAACACATGCACTTAATTGATGTTGATCAAAGCACTCATGTTCTTTTAGGAAAAGATAAATAAATGATGGAGAATTTAAATGACCACTTTATTGATATTGAGGCGAGATCTCATGGAAAGAAACAATATGTTCACATGAAGAACAAGTCACATAACCTATATTCAATCCCTTATTGACAAAGGATTTCTTTTAGTGTTGATTGGTGAGGTTGAATAAAGAAAGGTTGTTATGTTTGTGTGTTGTGTTGGAAATTTGATTGAAAAGATCATTGTTGAACAATGAAGAAGATTGTCTGCAAAGAGGAAGATTGATGATAAAGAATGTTTTTAATCATTGTTTTGTCATTGATGTTAAACCTACTATTTGCTGCAATGACAATTGGTGATACGATCCAAGAACTATCACTTAGTTGATTGATGAAGAGGATTTAATCAACAAGATATAACAAAAGTACCAAAGGAAAAGGTTAAGTTATGATTTTTTAATAAAGTACAAGAATTAGTTAAGACAATGGTAAAATGATGTATTGATAACATACTTGAAGACACAAAGGCTAGCCACACTTAGAAACACTGGAAGAATAAGTTGTAACAAGGTTGTCTACAAAGCTTAACGTAGTTCATTAGTGAGTGCTGAGCAAGCTAGGTCACGCCGAGCAGAATTTTAGTTAGTGCCAAGAAAATGCAAAATTTAGTGTGTACCAAGTGATACAGAAGGAGCCAAGCAAAGTTTAGGTGACAACAATCAGAAAAACTTAATGGATGCCGAGTGAATCCACAGTAGCTACCGAGCATTAGTAAAATGTAGTTGGAGCTGAGTAACACAGTATGTGCCGAGCACCAGAATTTCAATAGTGCCGAGCTGCTACATTATGTGAAAAGTCAAAGATTTACCAAATCTGAGTTGACAAGATTATTACCTTGAATTTTGTGAACCTAATGGAGGATAAGGATGATAAGTTGGAGGCATAGAATTTTAGATAAACCATTTTTAGGCAAATTCAAGAGGTTCTTCATGATGTTTCTTGAAGGAACAATATATGGTTTAGATTTAATGAATCCTACCTAATCCATTCAAACTAAAATTTAAGGAGGAAAGAATCAAGAGGAAAAAGAAATTCCCAACTTCTATTTAAGAAGTCTCAAATCAAGAAGCAAGAGTTGCTAGGTCGAAGTTGTTGTAAGGGTGTCAAGGAGAAGGCATCAAGAAGAAAGAAGAACAGAGCACAGAGACTCTACTTTGATAAGTGTTCATATAGGAGATTGCACTGGTGTATCAAGCACAGAGACTCAAGGAGACGAAGCTTGAAAGGAGGTCAAGCTATCAGAGCTACAAACTAAAAGCTAGGCAAATTATGAAGAGCTAAATATAGTTCTAAAATTTGCAAATTAAGTTCTAATTTGTATCCGGTCAAAAGCTCTCGTTGTTACTCTCTAACAATTGTGTCAACTAGGGTAAAATCCTATGGACTTAGGTTGGTTTAACAACCATTTGTAAATCTTTTAATAGGGTGGCATTCCAAGCGAATGTTCTAAAGTCCTCTAACTAGGTCCACTTTTAACAAGGTGGTTAAATCCTTTAACTAGGTCACATTTAATAGTGTGTTGTAGCCTTTAACAGGTCAAGCCTTTCACAGGGCATCACTTCAGAAGAGTGAGAATTGAGTAGCATGTTACTAGTGGTTTTTCTCAAATTGGGTTTCCACGTAAATCACTATGCTATGTGTTGATCTTTCATGTGTTATGTTTGCATGTTGATTTTATAGTAACTTGCTAAGTAGGAAAGTTTAAGCTTGGATGCATGAATAGTTTGATTGGCTCACTTTGCTTGATGAAAATTTTTTATTAGGATATTTGGACCTTGAATAACTGATTCACCCCCCCTCCCCCCTAATTATTTTAAAGCATTTCTAACAATTGGTATCAAAGCTATTTGCTTATTTAGTTTGAAGGTACTAGAAGCAGAAAGATCAAGATGTCCAAGAGAGAAGTTCCCAAGATCAACAGAGATAACTTTGTTGTATGGTAAAGCCTAATGAAATTGCAGCTTGGATCAATAGGTGATTATGCAGAAACCTCGATTGAAGTGGCACATGTAGATCCAGCTGGAGCCCTTATTGCAGATGATTTAAACAAAAGGAAAGAGAATAATTAGGCAATACTAGAGATTGTCTCTACCCTCAACTATGCTGAATTTGATGACATCAAGGGATTTGATTCTACATTCAAGATGTGGAAAGCCTTGACTCGTATCTATGGAGGAGACTAGAATGTTCAAAGAGAAAAAAGAGAAAGCCTTATAGGAAAGTTTGATGACATGAAAATGGAGGAAGGAGAGAATGCTGCTCAATATGCCTCCAGAATGAAAGAAGTAGTAAGTGCAATAAGAAGTTTGGGTGGTCATTTGGAAGATGACATTCTTAATAGAAAATACTTAAGAACCTTACTCCCTATCTATGCCATTAGAGCTTTAGCCATACAAGAATTAAGATGTGTACTAGGAAACTAGCTAACTTTTGAAGGAATAGTAGGAAGACTCACTGCTTTTGATTAGTCCAGCTTTGATAAGTATAGACCTAAGAACCTTGATTCTACTTTCAAGGCCAAGTTGACATTGAAAGACATTGAGGAGGTAAAAATCAAAGAAGAAGAAAAAGGGAAAACATGCATCCAGTGATAGTAGTACATATGAAGAAGATGTGGAACAATTGGAAGCACTACTAGCCAGAAGATTTCACAGAGGCAAAGGTAAATTCAAAGGTAAGCTGCCTATAATTTGTTTTAATTGCAATGAAGTAAGACATATTACTGCAAGGTGTACACAAAATAAGAAATACAAAGAAGAAAATAAGTACAAGAACAAAAGAGAAGATGATGGGGAGATTACAAGGACAAAGGCAAAAGATGCTACATTGTTGAAGAAGATTCTGATGAGAATGATGATGAAGTAGTCTATGTAGCCATGAAGGATGAATCAGATGAAGATGAGGCAACAACACTAGTAACCTGTGTGAATGAAAATGACAAGTGGATCATAGACAGTGGATGCTCACATCATATGACAAGAGATAAAAGTAAGTTTATTACCTTTACTCAGTATGATGGAAATAGTGTTAGATTTGGTAATGATGCTCCATGTCAAATTAAAGGAAAAGGTTTTATTAAACTTATAGAGAAAATATCATGTGAAAATGCATACTATGTTGAAGGATTGAACTACAATTTGCTAAGTGTATCACAGTTAGGCAATGTAGGTTGCAAAGTAGAATTTGGAAATAAAATTGGCAAAATTTATGACACTGATGGAAATTTGATAGGAAAAGGAGATAAAACTAGGAGTAATTTGTTTTACCTAGATATGGAAGATGCAACCTGTCTTATTGTTAGACTTGATGATGTTTGGTTATGGAATAAAAGGTTATGTCTTGTTAACTTTTTAAATCTGATTAATATGAGCAAAAAGAAGAAAGTCAGATGTTTGCCTAAGCTGAAAAAGCCTGAAAACACAATGTGAAAACATTGTTAACTAAGAAAGATGACCAAGTCAAGTTTCAAAAGCAAAACCTACACTTCCAAAGAAGTATTAGAACTTGTCCATATAGACTTATGTGGCCTAATAGAAGTCCAAAGCTACCAAGGAGACAGACACATATTGTTCTTTGTAGATGACTACTCTATGATGATGACTGCCATGTTCTTAAAGAAAAAATCTAATGCATTTCAAATATTTAAGTGGTATTTGGCTAGGGTTGAGAAAGAAACATAAAAAATTCTGAACTGCCTGAGATCTGATAGAGGAGGAGAGTTTATATGAAAAGAATTTGAGTCATTTTGCGATGACAAAAGAATCAAGAGAAAAACATCAACACCAAGAACTCCCCCATAGAATGACATTGTAGAAAGAAGGAATAGATTATTGATAGACTATGCCAGAACATTAATGATAGAGAAGAATGTTGCTCTGAAGTACTAGAGAAAAGCTATAAGTATTGTTGTCTATACCCTACATTCAGTACAAGTCAAGAAAAGTACAAATGCAACAGCTTTTGAATTATGGTATGGTCACTCATTTAATATAAAACATTTCAAAGTGTTTGGTTGTAAATGCTATATTCTTAAACATACTAGAAATGGAAAGTTTGATATAAAGATTGATGAAGGTATTCCTTGGATACTCTACTAGAAGCAAAGCATATATGTGTTTGAATACTAACACTAACAAGATTGTGGAGAGTGCAAATATAAATTTTGATGAGCATGCAAAAATCCAATTTGATGAATCCAAGAAACTAAAATATTATAGATCTTTTGTATACTTCTATGAGGGAATGCCTATTGAAGATGAAGCTACCAATCAAGTTAGGAATTAGCAAAAAGTCTCAGTATCAGCTGAGTCACAGCTAGTGAATGTCGAGCTACATTCAGAAGTCGAGTTATAGAATGAAAAAAATGCACATTTTGACTCTAAAATTAGTACACATGGAAGAGATGATGAAATACTAGATAGAGATGTACATAGTGACTCTAAAGCTAATAGATCAAACATGGAAAGAATGACAAAACCAAGACTATCCAAGTATGTAAGAAGATATCACCCTATAGAACAAATCATTGGTGACAAGGAAGCAAGACCAATGAAAAGGAATAGACTAAGGAATGAATCATGTCTGCTGAGTAAGATTGAGCCCAAAATAGTGAAAGATGCACTACAAGATGATGACTAGTATAAAGCTATGAAAGAGGAGATAGAGCAGATAGAGAAGAACAAAACTTGGACCTTATTTCTTAGACCAACTGATAAGAATGTGATTGGAACCAAATGGGTATTTAGGAACAATCTTGATGAGAGTGGTGATATCACAAGAAATAAGGTGAGACTAGTCTACAAAGGCTATGCACAAGAAGAAGGACTAGACTATGGGGAAACATTTTCTCCTATTGCAAGGATGGAAGGAGTGAGAACATTACTTGCATATGCTGCTTATAAAGGTTTCAAAGTCTATCAAATAGATGTATAGTCTACTTTTCTAAATGGTATACTAGAAGAGGAAGTCCATATAGAAAAACTAGAGGGATTTGTTGATGACAATAACAAGGATATGGTTTGCAAACTGAATAAAGTGCTCTATGATTTGAAGCAAAAACCTAGAGCATTGAATGAGAGACTGCAAAAATATCTTGTGAAGATAGGATTTGAGAGAATAGATGAAAACAACAACTTGTACATCAAAGTAGAAAAAAGTAAAGATATTTTGATATCTAAAATCTTTGTTGATGATATAATATTTGGAGAAAAAGATGTCTTATGCAAATATTTTGTTAACCAAATGAAACATGAGTTTGAAATGTCAATGTTTGGAGAAATCAAATTCTTTATTGAATTGTAAGTACATCAACTAAAGCATGGCATATTTGTGACCCAATCAAAATATATCAAGGAGATACTTAAGAATTTTGGATTAGAAGACTCAAAACCAATTAGTACACCAATAGTAATAGGACATAAGTTATCCAAAAATGATGAATCAGCTAAGGTAAATTAGACAATGTATAGGTCAATGATTAGAAAGTTGTAATATGTGGTGCATAGTAGACCAGACATTGCATTAGCTGTTGGAATAGTGGCAAGATTTTCTACTAACTCAAAAGAAAATTATTTGATGGGAGTAAAAAGAATATTGAGGTACCTAAAAGGAACTGATGACTTTGGCTTATACTACAAGAGGAGTGAAAAGTTTGAGTTGAAAGCCTACACTAATGTAGATTGGGGAGGTAATATTGATGATGGAAAGAGCACTAGTGGAGGAGCACTTTTCTTAGGTAAAATATTGGTTACTTGGACCAGCAAAAAGTAGAGTTGTACCTCACAGTCCACAAAAAAAGCTAAATATGTTGCGACTGCCATCAACTGCACCAATATTGTATGGATCAAACATCTATTGCAAGGTATAAAGGAAGAGGTAACTGAACTTGTGATACTCTATTGTGATAACACAAGTGTCATCAACATATCAAAGAATCTTGTGATGTATGCTAAAAAAAAGAATATTAAAATTAAGTATCACATATTTTAATAATAATTTTTATTTCTTAGTCCATTAGCTTCTAAATATTATCCCCTTTTTCCAAAACTTCACCTTTTTGGGCCTACTTGCCTTAGAAAAGATTATTATTTTTAATTATTTGAAAAGGGGACATGACAAGTCCTCCCCTTCCAAATATTGCTTTTCCTCAAGCAATGGCTGAACAATAAACCAATCAATCCACTTGGATCCCAAATGTAGTCATGAACTATACTATTGCCAATTAACACAGGCTCTTGCAATATCCTCTGCAATATAACCAAGAGGAATCCATAATCAAACTGACAATTACTGCTCAACCAAACTCCAAAGTCACAACTTCCACAGTCAGAAACCCACGAGACACAAACTCTTAGAACATCAAAACCCAAGTAAAGTGGAAAAATCAAACTACCAACATAGTAAATACCATCAACACATCCCACTGACCTATATGGAATGTACAATCCAACTCTGCAACAATGGTGAATGCTCCCGAATGAAATTGTACCAAGTATGGAGAATCCACACATTGTACAACTCTTGCAGTCAACACAACTCTGTAGATCACCGACCACTGTCTCATAACCATAACTCCCATGGACCTCTGATGGTGAAAAGCCATCACAAGATAAACAGTAAGAAATGGAACCTAAACCAAATTTGCCTACCATCAACTCCTCAACACAACTTTGATCAAATGCTAACTGATGTACATACCCTGCAATATAATGTTGATAAAGAAAAAAAACCTCAGTCAATAGCTCACCATGAACAAGTGATACAACCCACCGTGACTGATCACCAGCTAAGTCAGGAGATGTCATAGCCAAAGGAGTAGAATCAATAACAACACCCGCTGAAGCATCACTCCAAAACTCCTACTCTAAGTCATGTATTATCAAGCTGTAAACTATAGAACCTATCACCATGTCATGCCCATCACAACTCTCATCCCGAGGTGTCAAACTATCCCATAATTGATGATAAGCACTAGGAACCAAATTACATCTCTGTATCATCATCTCATCAACATGGTCATCAAAGGTAAATTGATGAGCATACCTCATAATGTAATGAAGATAGAATGTGCCAATCTCAGTCAGTGGATCAGAACTAATTGCAATTGATCGCTAACCAAGTTGGAACTGACTACTACCTCTGAAGACATCACCAAGGGAGTAGTATTACTAGCAGGAACTATGCCAACTGACAGCTCACCAACATCACACATGGTCTTTGATACAACATCTCTAGTCTTCGTGCCATTAGTACTAGAGGTCACCACCATGTCAGGAATACCACAACAATCTGCTGTAGCACCCAACTCAACTGAACCTAACTCTAGTGGGGACGAACCCGATATGCCAAAGTTAGTATCAAGGATGGATGCATCCCCATCTCCACTATCTTTGACAATCTCAACCATGGACATCCTCAGATCACCAGACACCATAGCTTGTGACTGTATAGAATCTAGTAAAGACTGTAGTTGCTCTAACTCCATGGTCACCTTAGCCAAATGAAATTGTGACTCCTTGAAAGCCAACTGTGTACTCTCAAAAATCTCAGAAGTCACCTCAAGCTACTGAGTAAGCTCAATCACCTCATCTTCCTTGGCCAACAATGTATCGTATGCTGTACTGCTCCACTCCATAAGATAATCTCTGTCGGCTACCAACTGCATATAATCCTGTCTCAAAATTCGGATAGCCTCCCATAAAGAGTGGAACTCTGTCAAGGAAAGATAATTGCCTCCCTACTCATCACTAGTAGGAGAACCCCATCCATAAACTGCTAATAATTGACGAGCAGCATCGAAATGTTGGCAAGCGATAGCAATGTCTCGCTCACTAACTCTCAACTGACTAAACACATGATGGCACTGGCTAGATTGTATCCTACAAACCTCCTCCGACGCACTATCTAAAGGAGCATCCTCAAGGTTACTGGTCTCTAGAGTATTACCATCCATATCATGCAAATCAACTCCAAAGCTCATATCAACATACGGAGTATCAAAAACTCTAGCACTACTATCCAACTCCTCTATACCAAAAGAAACCACCAAGGAAACTAAGTCTTCAAAACTGCCCACTACATCCACCTAGATGTCATCAATGCCAATATGATCCTGGGACTCATTTGTACACACTGCCAAATATGAAAGATCATCAACACATTCTAGCAAGTATGGTCAACTGGATATATGAACAAAGCCCAACACCGGTGTATAAAAACTAATACTAGCATCGGACAAGTTGCTGGCACAAGAAAAGACAACACCATGCAATCTGCTAATCAAATCCATGATAGCACCCAAACAATCACCGCTACCAAAAAATGTTAAAGATTTGCAGTCAACTGAATCCCAAATTCCAATATAACAATCTCGAGTCCATATTCGTAAACTATAATCAGTTGGTAACTCAAGCAAACTCCTCAACTGAGTAATATGACCAATACCAACTAACTCCACATACCTGTCTGACATTGTCCCTATATCCTGGATGTGAATGCAAGATGAACTCGCAACATTATCAAAGAACACATATGATCTACCATTCACAGAAAGTTGAGTATCAGGAGTGCAAGATGAAACTAAACTCAACTCCATGCCATGCTTATCCCCATGTCTCTCCCAGCCTTGCAACACCAATGGAGTATTCACCAAATAAACTTGAGTGTCCTCAAGCTCATTAGAAAGCCTATCAGCTTCCTCCTCCTTCCTCGTCAAGGCATCTAAATAGTCTCTGACAAGGCTAAGAAGATGGTCACGATATGATAGAAGATTTAAATAACTCAACTTCATCATTTCCATTCCTTCCCTAATCGCTTGTAAGTCAACACAAGAAGACTTTGCTTGAACTCCCTTATGTCTACCCTGTAACTGAATCATTCGAATGTGATCCTCTATCATATCCTGCATCCTGTCATGATGAGATAATGAAGTGACAACACTATCTTTGTTCACCTTCATCTGGCTAGACAAATCATGTGAAGTACTTCCTGCCTCAACCTCATGTGACGAAGCATCTAACTATGCCTGGTACTCTTTCTCAGCAAAGTCATGAATGCTCAATGTCTGCTCATCTCTACCAAGTATCTCACCATCATACACAGAAACATCCTCATAATCATCATCTAAACCCACTACCTCCTGTGGCAGAGTAGAATCTGAGACCTCTGCCTGGCTATAAGCTAGTTTCTCAAACTCCTCATGCAAGTTCTTGGTAAATGTGTCAGATCTACCAAATAGAAATCCAATCAACTTATCCACCTTAGCTGGGTCAGACAACATGTCATTCATCATACGATGGTGCTCAACCAATTGTTCAGACATGTCATGGCTTATTTTTCTAAGGTTATCTCGAATGTCTAAATAAGCATCCTTTCTACTGTTCTGACTCTGGATATCAATTGTCCAAGATCGTGTCCTCTGAGACTCTGTACTATACCTGTCCATTCTAGATAAATTAGAGTGTAACTCCAATAGGTTATAAATTCTTCAAACACCAAGAACTAACATGCAATTTATTAGAAGTAGCATGCAACCATAGATTTTGACATGCAACTGATTAGAAGCAACATGCAACCACCAAATTCACCAAGAACTAACATGCAAATGATTAGAAGTAGCATGCAACCATAGATTTTGACATGCAGCTAAAGCAACATGCAACCACCAAATTCACCAAGAACTAACATGCAAATGATTAGAAGTAACATGCAACCATAAATTTTGACATGCAAGATTTGAGTAGTTGTCAAAACTGGCATTCAAACTTCTACAAACCCTCAGGCTGGCAAGATCATAGCTTTGATACCACTGAAATGTCCCTTTTCTCATTTTATATGATATTCAAGCCTCTAATCAAATCTTTAAGATCAAACAACCAATCTTTCAAAGATCCACCAATTTCTCAATAAACCCCAAATCGGGTATGCCGAAAATAGTGCCAAAAACTTCACAGCTTCACATATTATTAGTAAATCTGAAAGTGGACATTTTTATAGAAATTTCAGTAGTGTAACAGCCTACAAAATGACATTTTCAGATCTGTATAACATTTACACAACAGCTCCCAAACGGAGGATAAAAACAATGCTCATCGGGCTCCCGAAAACAACATAGAATAGCCCGAAAACACCAAAAAAACACTAATAATCTATCACAGAAGTATAATCATGACCAAATACATATATTAAGCTCTATTTTAACATCTAAAAGTCTGAAATATAGCAACAACACAAACTAATTTGAAATACTCAACCGGAAACACCAAACTCTTTCAAAAAACACACCCGAAAAACCACAAATCTGCACTATTCAGCACAAAGGCAAACTCTGCATGAGCATGCACATGGAATAGCTTTAAACTCCCATCCTTAGCCTTCCTAGAAACCTGCAAACTCCCATTCTTGGGTCTCCTTCTCCACAGGTTTGGCAACCTTTGAAGAATAACAAAGAAATGAGTAAAAATCAAGTTCTAGAATGAGCCCAAAATGCCTCTAAACTCCTTAAAAGAGGGCATAACACTAACTCACGTCCAAGAGGGGTTAATAAAACATATTTTAATAATAATTTTTATTTATTAGTCCATTAGCTTCCAAAGATTATCCCCTTTTTCTGAAACTACACCTTTTTGGGCCTGCTTGCCTTAGAAAAGATTATTATTTTTAATTATTTGAAAAGGGGACATGACAGATTCTTCATGATGTTTCTAGAAGGAAAAAGATATTGGTTATATTCAATGAATCCTATCTAATCCATTCAAACTAAAATTTAAGGAGGGAAGAATCGAGTAGGAAAAATAATTCTAGACTTCGATTTAAGAATTCTTAGACCAAGAAGTAAGAGTTGTGGGGTCAAAGTTATTGTAAGGGTGTTAAGGAGAAGGCATCGAGAAGAAGGAAGAAAAAAGTACAAGACTATGCTTTGATAAGTGGTCATATAGGAGATTTCACTAGTGTATCGAGCATGGAGACTCAAGGAGACAAAGCTTGAAAGGAGGTCAAGCTATCAAAGTTGTAGAGATTGAAAACCAAGCAAATTGTGAAGAGCTAAATAGAGATTTGAAATTTTCAAGTTAAGTTTTGAGTTGTATTAGGTCAAAAAACCTTTTTGTTACTCTCTAACAATTGTGTCAGTAGGGTAAAATCCTATGGACTTAGGCTGGTTTAACAACCATTTGTAAATCTTTTAGCAGGGTGGTATTCCAAGTGAATGTTCTAAGTTCCTCTAACTAGGTCCACTTCTAACAAGGTGGTCAAATCCTTTAACTAGGTCACATTTAACAGTGCGTTGTACTATAGCCTTTAATAGGGTAGGCCTTTCATAGGGCATCACTTTAGAAGAGTGAGAATTGTGTAGCATGTTACTGGTGGGTTTTCCCAAATTGGGTTTCCACGTAAATCACTATGTTATGTGTTGATCTTTCATGTGTTATATTTGCATGTTGATTTTATAGTAACTTGCTAAGTAGAAAAGTTTAAGCTTGGATGCATGAATAGTATGATGGGCTCACTTTATTTGATAAAAAGGTTTTATTAGGATATTTGGAACTTGAGTAACTAATTTACTCCCTCTTTCAGTTATTCTAGAGCATTTCTAACATATTGTTCTTCAACTTTTTATAGAATTTTTATTGAAAATTATATCATTAATAAGTTGAAAAATAATTGCTAGAGAAAAAGCTCAATTATGTTTGAATCTTCTCTTATTGGCTTTCATTTGTTATTATAAAAATATAAAATGGAAAAAAATGAAAACAATTTAAAACTAAGTTTATTCATAATTATCACACTATTTTATTTTTATTTTTTTAACATATCACCCAAACCTTTTATTGGATTTTTGAAGCCACAAGTTTGTAATCATAACAACCTAATAGCTGTTTGAACTTTGGTGGGAACAACAAGAAAGAGATGGACTATCTAACATAGTTTAGAATCAACATATATGTCACACTCTTATTGGTGCACAAGTACCTACAAGTTATATGTCTTAAACCCTCTAATTTTGGTTTGCGAGATCCTATATGGATCATGGCATGAATACATACTAGATGAGAGTCCAATAGCTGCATTATGAAGACTTGAAAAGATGTTTCTATGTTCTTGCCAAGATTGGGAAAATTCTGTCAAGTTGCCAGCGAAAAGGTACCATGTAGGCCAAATTTGGGCACATTGTTGAAAATGGCACAAAGTTGTATAAAAATTCATGTATTGGTGTTAAACATGTGTAAGGGATCTAAAGATACTATTTTTCGTGATTATATTTTATATATACAGTGGATATGGAGAACCGGCACAAGTTGCAAAAAGTTGTGATGACAGCTTTTCGAACTTTTTAATGTTGCACTAGCAATATGTGAATAAGTTTTGGATCTCATGTCCAAACACTTAGGGAATGCCCAATGTTAATTGGAATAGGAATTTTGAAAATATTTAAGGCCTCTTAAGACATTTTAAAATTGTAACATGAGGAATGAATGTTAGATGGATTGAATCTACATATTTTAATTCTACATCAATTTAATAGTTCACTTCCTTTCATTGAGAATTTTTGCATTGGATTTTTGTATAGTTTTGTTTACCTATTTCAAAATACAACTCCTATTCATAGCTCAGTAGTTAGTTTAGGATTTGATCCAAAAGAATGACATTGTCTTCAAACTTTGTTGTGGGGATTTCACAATCATTGGAGGTCTTCAAGTAGGACCAATATATATTATTTTTACTTTGGTTGCAAACTATAAGATGATGTTTGTTATTTTTAAATTAATTCCCTAAGTGAGATTTGTTATAGCCTGGTTAGGAAAATGGAGTAACAAAGGATGAAATCTTCTAGGATTTTATTGGAAAATCAAATTCAATTGTTCAAGGAGGATATGGATGTTTAAGGCAAGCCCTTGGAGAAAGATCATTGTTGGTTAGATCCATTTGAGAAGGATCAAAGCCATCTATTTACTTCTAAGACTATTTTAGTTTAAAATAGCCTATCTTAAGGTTTATCCTTATATGGATAGAATTGGACTTTAGCCCTTAAGAGTATATTAGTACATCCAAAAGGGTGTCTTGAATGGAGATTTAATCATAGGGTCCTTTGCACAAATTTTAATTAGAGACCAAAAGACCTAATTTGGAGGGCTAATTGAGGCCTAAAAGAGACAAAGATTGAGATCGGTAGAAAATTTATTAGAAGATCAAGAAAAATGAAGTGTTTAATAATTTTCTTAGTACATTTTGAATCCCTAGAGTCCTTCAAGATGAATTTGGAAGGGATTTTTTGTTGGTTAGATATCTTTCCCTAACAATCTTGTGAATTAGTTGATTAGCCTTGAATATGAGGGAAGCTTTATTGAAGAAGAAAGGAAATGAGTTTGAATCCCTTAAGTTAGTTGGGTTGTTTCTTGAAGAAATCCCTATATGAATCCTTAAATTAATCAAGTCTAACCATTGGTGAAGTTTGTCTAGAGCATCCCTATAAAACTAGTATTAAAACCCTTAAATATTTGGGCAAGTTCTTATTTTATGACAAGTTAAGAATAAATGGGAGGGACAATCATGGTGAAAAATGCAAAATTGGCCAAGAAGGTCCAAGAACATGAAGAGAAAAGTAGGCACCATAGGAAGAATTTGGGGAAGTTTTACATTAAATTAGGTGAAATACAAGTAAATAATCAAGAAGTAAGCGAAAAAGTGATGAAAAAGAGGAGAAAGGAAAAGAAATAGAAAATCAAGATGAATTCCAAATACTTGACCCAAACTTGAAAGAAGAACCCTTACTTGAAGCCTTAAAATCTATGGGTATAAAAGAATTAAAGATAACACCACTCTTTATAGGAAATACAAAACTATACCTAGTAATGAAATAGATAGAGGGCTTGAAAATCACATTGAATGTGAGGGCATAAGTCAAGCAAATAAGGTCAAGGTGCTCAAGTCAAGATTAAGAGGAGTTGATTTAACATAATGGAAGTTTTCCCAAATAGAAAGGAAAAAGGAGGGAAATAATCTAATTTCTATTTGGAAATACATGATTTCTAAAATCAGAGGGACTTACATACCTAATGGCTATGAGATTCAACTTCATCAAAAGAGGGGAATTTTAAGGTAGAGAGATCTTGATGCTAACATATATATTAACAAGTTTCAAAAGTTGTGTTTGTAATGGCCCACCCGAAGATCCTTGGAACAAGGATTCAATACAAGAAAAGATAATTTTTTTTTACAAGAATGTATGCACATGACAACATCATCTAGGAATAAAAAAGATCACAACATAAGACTTTACCAACAAACCCTACAACCAACAGATCTCCAAATTCCACTAAATAACTAATAGACACATACAAAGAAATAAAATCAAAGATGACCACATAAAAAAGAATCATAGATCTATCAAAGCATGGGGAATTAGCTAAAGCCAAAGGGTATTCAAAACACTAAATTGTGTTCCCCAAAAACTAGTGAAGATGCCCCCTATGTTTTGTGTGAGGAAACACAACTGACATATTTTTGTTCGAGGATGTACAACAAGCCACATGAAGATTTGCCCAATCAAGTGAGGACATGCTTGGCCCAGAGTTTTGCATGAGGATGCTTTATAAGCCATATGAGGAAACCCAAAACACCATGTGAGCTTTTGCATTCTCACATGAGAAAGTGCAATTTCGCATGAGGATACAAAACAACAAGCTAAAAATCAAAAAGATAAAAAGTTAGGAAATAAATTTTTTGCACACAGGGGAGTACCAAATCCACAATCGAGGTGAAGACACTCAAACCAAATATCTAAAATATGGAAACTGTATCTAGCCATCTAAGATAGCAGTGAATGGAAATAACTGAAAGCAACTTCACAATATACAAAAGCAAAATTGCAATGAACAAAAGTAACAAACTAAGTGCCCGATTCCTCCCAACCATAATAACATCATGAGACCTCAAAGGCCCTATCCATCCACCACATGTAACATCTCAAACTACCAACTAGATAGTAAGAGTTGTCTTATAAGGACATCACTACTAAAGTGTAAACACATCATAAGAACAGGAAATCTAACATGCTAAACCAAAAGCAATATGTACTCAAACTAATTAGATAACATCATCTATCATATGCTAAACATTGTAATATAGGAATGTATCAATAAACTAACATCATCTAAATATGATATACAAGTATTCCAATGAAAGCATGAATCACAACAAAGCATACTTCAGAACCTGAAGTACCAAGTAAAAACTTCTAGTAATAGTCGCAATGAGATAATAAAATGTCTCTGTACACTGGTCTCCAATATTGGAATGGGTAACTACACTTCCCAACCATGTGAAACCCATAGGTCCACTCCTGTCGTGTGGATCGAGATAATGATCCAACCACAAACACACTCAAAGCAAACATCTATGGCTAACACTCATGCCAGACAATAATGATGACTGAAACCAAGATTATAAAATAATGCAAGTACAATAGGTCCTTGTTAGAGATGTAGTGGGCTACTAAGTAGGGGCTCACATCGTGGAGAGTCATATGTCATAAACAAGCCCAAGCTAGTATTGGCAGTTTAGCTCCCCAATAAGAAACATACACTCTCAGTGGCTACTCTTCCCAACTTTTTAGTTATCTTAAATTTATTACCACCTAGTATTTTAATTTAGTTATCACTTATATAAAACTTCCTTTGTAAACCAACAAGAAATAGTCACCAAGTTTTTAGATAGAAGCCCCTCCATATGCTACCCTACCCTAACCATGCTCATCCAAGGATGAGTTCCCATAGGCATGCAAATTCCCCAACCTAACCCCAATGATCATAACTTTTGGAAGTACCACAAATTATTGGGCCTTGCAAGTCACTCGACAAATGCACACGCATGTTCTTGTGTTTTTGGATGAGAAAACAAGAAAAATATAACTCAACTAAAAACAAGCTTAGGAGGATGGATTCTACAAGAATCCTAATAAACAATAAAACCATACATCATGAACTCACTCAACCGGCCTCAATTTGGGAGTATAGATTCTACATGAATCCTAATGATGTAATAAGACCAAACATCATCAACTCACTCAACTAGCCTCAATCTAGGAGTATGGATTCTACATGAATCCTAGTGTCCATGAAATAATAACAAGGGTCCAAAAGAAACAATAACACTAGGCATAAATTCACTCAACCAATAATAAATTTGGTAGTACAGATGTAGCATGCATCCCAATGCAAATATAAAAGTGCAATAATGGACAGACAGACATCCTATGGATAATCCAAGTCCATGACCAACATCATGCCAAGAAAACTTGAGAAAACTAGGTGGCACACAAATTGAGTTGAAAAACCTTAAAACTCAAAAACTTTGAAATTAAAACCCATTTGGTCTTAGGGTAAAAATTCCTCAAATATCAAATAAAATCTGGGTTTGTAGTTTGTATGCAAAAATAGCTAGCATAATGGTGTAAAACCCCAAACCCTCATCCTAGAAAGTTGGGAAATGCTTGTGCCTGCCCAACTGAGTAGAGCTAGCATATAGAAATGGAGAGGAACACTAGTTCTCATCCTTCTAACAAATCAATACCAAAAATAAAAGTAGAAATGGAGCTGAAATAATAAAATGCGAGAGCCTTACCTTACAGTCAAAAGGGAAAAACAATAATTTGAACTATAAAATAAAAATCCTGCAAAAGAAGCTGAGAACCATGACAATCCAAGGTCTCCTCAAGCTGGATCCACCAAGAATGATCTTTTGATGATCCCAAGTCCATAGCTCCCACAATGAACAAAATAGTAATTCCTCATGAAGAGGATTTTGGGTTTTACTCTCAAACTTTCTAATTCAAAGTGAGAAGTGAGGAATTAGATTCCCTTTTAAATAATTATTCACTTTTTGAGTGAATAATTGATTATGACAAAGAACCAGCCAACCTAGTTAAACCCTAAATTGACCCAAGTGAAAACAGGCTATTCCTAGTAATAGGAATTGATCTATGACAAAGCTGCCAAAAATTAAAATAAAATAAAATAAAGCTTGAAAACCCTAAAAAATTGTAGAATTTTCTTAACAACCTTCACAATAAAGTGAACCTATTAATGCATAGACATGTTCACTAGTCTAATCACATGATGCAAATGAGTCCATATTTATAAAATTACTAGAAGGTTTAATTTAAACGTTTGAAAAGATATATTGACCATACAAGGATGACATTGGTAAATATGAACAGCTAAAACACTAACTCCATATGCAACTACCACGAACATAAATCCCAAACACTAAAACAAGTGATCAAGTGCAATTGTATATAATGACATAGCCGAAGCAATAAATGCATTAAATCACCTAATTTAACTATTTATTCAATTATACTAAAATAATATGTTTACATCACTCACATTCACATATAGCATAATGAAACAAGAACCATATCCTTAAATCCATCAAGTAACATAATTAGAGATATGTCCTAATACTGGATAACCAAATATCATCATAAAACATATTGTCATCTCAAGATGGCATCATCATGCAAATATGATCAACTAAACAACATAGCAATCTAACATCTATGATATAGAAATCAAAGTATAACAAGGTAAATATCCACAACACATAACCAATGCATCCAACATGGACAATCTATTTCTAGTTATCTAAGCATTTAATAATGGTTGATTACACAACATGAAAAGCACTAAATAAACATAAGCAAACACAATCATATACATGACTAACCCTTGCTATAAGAACCTAGTACAATGTAGTAGGGTAATTGTACACAATACAATCTCTGCATACATCTCTGGATAATCACAAAACAACATAATGATATCGCATCAATCCTAGTAACCACTAGAACAAACCTCTATGAACCATAAATCACATCATAATCTCAAAAATCAGCCATAAGCATAATTAAAGCAACTAATATAGTAACCTAAATCCAATCACCTCAAGGGTGTAGACCACTCATGGTCCTAATCATGATCCCTTCTCAAGGAGAGATCAACAAGGTTACATCCATCGGGATGACTTATGGAAGTCAAATGGGAGAGGTACTACATCATCCTCCTTAAACACTAGCCTTATTCCTAGAAGCCTACAATCCAAGAATAGAAACCAAAATAGATCAAGAGAAAAATCAAAATTGAGCAATAGGGATGACTCATTGACTCCTTCACAAGTCCAACCAAATCACTTCCCACATTCTCAAACCATCTCACCAACTCCGAAATGCGTCAACCACAAGAGAATAGGTGTCATATAGATACGAGGTCCTCCAACAAGGAACCTCCTACGCACTAGGAAAGCCCATCTAGCCATAAAGTCAACAATACAAGGGAAGGAAAAGACCAGTCTACCTCATCAACAAGTGGCCAACTATGACATGCACCTACCATGTGATCGCAAAACTAGGTCAAAATAGTACACACTTCCAACAAGTGTTGGAATCAATATGGAATAACCATCCCAAATTCCCAAGAATACTATCATGCTACACATGAGCATCCTTGAAACCACGCGAACTCACCCTTTGAGCATAGAGGATGATGGTTTACTAAAAAAATTACACACTCCAAAAGGATTCTCACTACTACTAGCCACCAAGTGTAGGAACATATAGTCTCTATGATACAAAAGCTTAGCTAACACTACGAAATAAAGTTACATAGCCCAAAAAAACAAGATAACATTATCTTTCCACAAGGTTGAAAATAATTTCATTAGTGGAAAAAATCATGTAGTATCTTCATGCCAACTCATAAGATGGTAATATGCATCCAATGATACCATGTCCCTCTAGCAACATGCTAGGAATACCATACCCCACCTACAACTAAATTCAATCTTCAGCCTCATGTCATTAGTCAATGCACAACTTGACTGAGACAATCCTTGAGGATATAAGGTTAGAGAGAGGGAAACTACAAAGTATTAGGACTGAGAGGGAGTCTCTCTCAACCTATGCACAAAATCATCGCCAAGACACATTATGAAAACTCAAAATTCTACCAACCATCAACATAATCATCCAATAGTAACTGAGCTAGTAGCATAACCACACTAGCATATTTTCTCAAGAGAGAAAAGGATTCATAGATGTGCCAAAGCCAATGTCCAAAAGGTGGATCTAGACTCATCAAAAGACAAAGTCACTCTCAAACAACAAAGAAACATCCACCTAAAGGAATGTTCATAGTCCACACTTCCCTCACAAAGGTAGGTTGATGTTATAGGGAACACACAACCAAAGCACAAATACCAAAAAGTACTTAATAGATTATGAAGGCTTGTTAATTCCTCCTTTAAGAAATAACATGAAGAATTAAGCTTCTCCAATTACCATAAATATGATACGTCATAATTGAATTGGCATCTACTATATAGAGGGTACTCGAAACATCAATCAACATCATCCGAAGTGTGAAAGAGATGCTTGTTATTCTTGGGGATTTTTTTTGCGTTAGCATAATCTCATGTGAAGTTTCTCATTGAACCAAGTGAGATAATTCAATAAACTAGGAAAGAAAGTGCATGATCACTTGTTTCTTGTGCAAAATTTCAAATCAACCCAAAAATTACCTTCATTTCGGAGGCCATATCTTTCATGTGCAGACTTCAATTGAATCCATTCAAAAAGAATAAGAAAGATATCAACAAGGACTACAACATGATGGAGCTTAAAGAGTCTTAAGTCCTAATATTTTGAATCACCACTCAAGATAAATCATTAAATGAAACTCAAACCATCCTAGTTACCAAGATAAGCAACAGACAAAATGTCCAAAATGACCCAAGAGAAAACATGCCTAGAATGACATAAAAAATGAAATTTAAGGTAATTTACACATGGTAGAAAATATTATTTCACTTTCATATTTGTATTTTTTAAACATAATGCAAACACTAATGCACAATGAAACTGAAAAGTTTTAAAAGAAAGGTTTCAAGAGTCACTTACCATAAAACGTGTACATATCTTTTCAATTTTTTTTTTGTAGAAATAACATTACATTTAATCATCATTTAAACCATCCAATCATGATATCAACTTTACATCTATTGAAAACACACTAGTATGTTCTCTATGATATTATCCCTTGTACGTACTACTAGAGGCTTGAGATGAATGTGATAGAGTTAGAACACATTTAATAGGGTAACAATAAAACACATTCAAAATAGTCATCATGAACCAAAGAAAAAGCCCAAATGGGGAATTTTCAATTTTAACAGTAAGTCACAAAAGATATTAGTTCAACAATAAGTTTGTTAGCATGAATACTGATGGTATGGGGGAGCATTACAAAACATTGTTATGATGTATTTATAATTGTGTTTGTCATTGATGACAACATAGTAATAAGTTTGTAAAAGATTAACAGAGAAATAGAATATGATTTTTGTATTGAGAATATTATATTACTTATCTGATGATGTGCAGTTACCAATGCATACGAAATTGTGTATTTGTTACATGTGCAAGTGCACAAAACCTGAATCGATAGTGTTAGAAAGTTATGATTGATTTACAAAGAATTATATAGTAATAGAGTATTAGGAAAGTAGTTCCTATTGCATGATTACTATAGCTCGTTACAATTGTAGTGAAGGGTTATGTAGTGAACTAGAGATAGTTTACTAACCATTGATGATGTTAGAGAGTGCACATGTATAGAAGTCACATGTGTGAAATTTTGTGTATAACTATGAGACAATAACATTAATTAAATGTGTATTTCATTTAATTAACATATGATAATAAAGTATGAAGCTGACTCAAGGATTTATTAATTAAGTGTGGTATAAAGTAAAGATATTTTCCATATTTTAAACATAAGGAGAAGAAGTAGACTTGTGAATTACCAAGTAGCAGAGAAGATCGACATACTAATGCGTGCAAGTGACCTTAAGGGTTACTATTATTGATCACAGAGTTCCAGATCTGATTGCATGATCTGAAGGTGAAGGAGTCTGACATACTAGATAGAGGAAGAAGTAAAAGCCCATTACACATCTATTATTCTGAAGGAATAGTATCAAGGTCAATTGGACAGTGGGTTCTGCTCTGATCTTGAAGTTGTTTGGATAGTGGGTTCAACTACCTTCCACAACTCCTAAAAAGGTTAAAACTTGTAACAAGGATTGAAAGTCTCTTAATATGGACTCTTTGTACTAAATGTTGTAATAGACTCCTAATAGGGTCCATCCTCTAATAAAGAATGTTTATTTTAGTAAATAATTTTGTGGGCATCATTCCCATCAGGGTTTTCCCTCTAATCAAGAGTTTCCCTAGTCATCATATCTGGTGTGATTGTGTATGATCATCTCTTTATGGTTATTGTTTAGATTGGTTGATTGATCAAGATTATTTAAAGAAGATAAATGTTTTAATTGTCATATAACTGATTCACCCCCCATCTCGTAGTTATATTAGTGGACTATTGTTTCTAGCAATTGGTATTAGAGCCTCAGGTCCTTGAAGAAAAAATTTAACAACTTTGGGAGATCCATGGAAAACATGTTCAGAAAAGAAAGTTTGAGATTTGATGGCACAAATTATAATAGCTGGAAGGATAAAATGAAGACTCATCTTTTATTCATGGGTCCAAGTTATTGGCTTGTAACCAAGGCATCTAAAAACATTATGGAAGAAGATAATATTGAAAGCTATATTGAGGAACAAAGAGAAGTATTTATGTGCAACATAAGGGCAAGAGAAGCAATATTGTCAGCTCTACCTAAAAGTGAGTATAGCCAGGTAAGAAAACTCAAAACATCTCATGAAATTTGAAAACCTTAGAAGCTAATTATGAGGGTGATACACATGCAAAAGGAGTTAGATTATAAAATCTATATTTCACATTCCAAGGTGCTAAAATGATGCAATATGAATCTGTAAGAAGCTATATTAGTAGAATATCTAAGATTGTTGTAAGAATCACATCTCTTGGTGGAAAGAAATCTAATGGTGAAGTAACATGGAAGATCTTGATAATTTTGACACCAACTTTCAAGACAATAACATAGATGATTAAGGTAACATTACCTTGTACCACTAATTTCACAAAAGAAACATTGCTTGGTAGATTGGAAGCTGAAGAATTTGATCTAAAAAATATGGAGAATTAGTAAAAGTTGAGACAACATTTAGTGCATTTAACATTAAACCTAGTCTAGCAATGAACACAAAGTGCAAGGAGACATTGCTAGCAGCAACAAGTCTATTGAGAAAAAGATCCAGGAAGGAGTGGCTCTTCTTGTGGAAAGAGAAAAGGATGGTAAAAATATCTTTAAATTTTGGACATGTAATGAATATGGTCATTATGCATCTAAGTGTCCTAAAAAAGAGAAAGAAAGTATAAGAGAAGATTCAAATCTAGAAGACATAGAAATTGTTTAGATGCTAATGAAGAAGAAGACGAATCTAATCAAAACAAAAGTGAAGATGGATTAGGATTCGTAGCTATAAAGGAGAATGATCTTGACAAAGAAATCAAAGAAGAAAGTATGCTGATTTCAGAAATTGAAAGGAAAGATTGGATCATTGATAGTGGATGTTCACATGACATGATTGCTGGTATGAGAAAATTTGCCAAATTTAGAAGCCATGATGAAGGCATTGTCAGAGGAGGGAATAATGTAGCCTATCACATTACAGGAATTGGATCTATCAGACTTGATGGTCAAACAAATATTGATGATGTTTATTTTGTTAATGGACTAGAAAATATCTTGTTAAGTGTTGGACAACTTATGGACAAAGGTTACCAATTACAGTTTGGTAATAACACATGCATCATCAAGGACAAGGAAGGAAAATTACTTGGTACTAGAACAAAAACTAGAGGTAATATATTTCAATTAAACACCATTGAAATTATATGTGTAGTAGCTAAAGTTGACAACAATTGGTTATAACATAGAAGATTTTGTGACATAAACTTTGATAACATTGTGAAAGCTAGTAATACACTTATAGTGAGAGATTTACCTAAGATCACTAAACCAACTGACATTATTTATAAGTAATGTATCTTGGCTAAGTAGAAGAAAATTTCATTTCCTAGCAAGCAGTTTGGTACTACACAAAAGCTAGAATTGGTTCATACAAATTTGAGTGGTCCTGCAAGAACAAGAGGATTTTATGGAGAAAGGTATTTTATGATTTTTCTTGATGATTTTACTAGTATGATGTGGGTAGCTTTTCTTAATGAAAGATCAGAAGTATTTGGGAAATTTAGGATATTCAAGAACAAAGTAGAGAATGAATCTGGATTTAAAATAAAGAGCTTAAGATCTGATAGAAGAGGAGAATTCACTTCTAGAGAATTCAATATCTACTGTGAAGAGCATGGAATCAAGACACAACTATCTTAACCCCATACACTTGAGTAGAATGGGATTGGTAAAAGAAGAAATAGATCAATTTCTAAAGCGACAAGAGCTATGTTATTCAAAAATGATGTACCAAAGACTTTCTGGAGAGAAGTAGTCAATACAATAGTATACACTATGAATAGAGTACAAATCAAAAAAGGTACAAAGAAAACACCTTATAAGTTATGGTTCAGATACTCATCATCTATCAAATATTTTAGATTATTTGGAAGAAAATGCTACATCAAAAGAGATGATGGTATTGGTAAGTTTAATCCAAGGAGTGATGAAGGTATGTTTCTTGGATATTCATTAAAAAGTAAAGCTTATAGATGTTTCAACTATAGAACAAAAACTAAAGTAGAGTGCGCAAATGTGAGAATAGATGAAAAGATTGGCACCAAAGAGAAAGTAATGGATTATAACTCTAATGGAGATGATTACTTCTGGATAACCAATAGATGTAATGAATTATTACAAGACTAACAATGACTTGCAGAATAATGTGCAAATTGAAGAAGTAAGAGAAGGACAAAGCACAGTACCTGAAATAAGAATTGAAGCAACAACTCCTACCCTAAATAAGAATGTGATAAGAAATCATCCTATTGATCAGACAATGGGAAGTAAATAAAAAGGAGTAATGACAAGAAGAAAAATCAGTGAAGAACTATGCCTAATATCTCACGTAGAATCAAAAAGCATAGATGAAGCAATCAAGGATGATCATTGGATGAATGCAACACAAGGATCTTCTTGATCATGTGAAGAATTACTTGGCCTAGTAACCAAAACGCCCCAAACTGGTATTAGGTTTCACATGAGGATGCACTATAAGCTATGCAAGGAAACCCAAAACACCACATGAGCTTCTACATTCTCACACGAGAAAGTGGAATTTCACACGAGGATAAAAAATAGAAAGCTAAAAAACAAAAAGATAAAGAGCTAGGAAATAATTTTCCTCCACACTAGGGAGTACTAGATCCATAATTGAGGTGAAGACACTAAAATGAAATAACTAAAAGATAAAACATGCATCTAACCATCTAACATAGCAGTGAATGGAAATAACTAAAAGTAACATCAATGTATATAGAAGCAACATTGCAATGAACTAAAATAGTAAACTAAGTGTGAAGTTCCTCCCAACCATAATAGCATCATGAGACCTCAAAGGCCCTAGCCATCCCCTATGTGTAACATCCCAAACTGCCAACTAGGTAGTCAGAGCTATCTTATAAGGATGTCACTATTAAAGTGTAATAACATCATAAGAAAAGGAAATCTAACATGCTAAATCACAAGCAACAGACACTTGAACTAATCTGATAACATCATCTATCATATGCTAAAAATCATAATATAGGAATGCATTAATTAACTAACATAATATAAACATGATATGTAAAAGTGTTCTAATGGAAGCATACATTACAAGAAAGCATACTTCTAAACTTGAAGTACCAAGTAAAAAAATCTAGCAATGGTCGCACTAGGATAATAGATCATCTCTATACATTGGTCCTTAATAGTGATATGGGTAGCTACACCTTCCAACCATGTGAAAGCCATTGGTACACTCATGCCATGCTAATGGAGATAATGATCTAGCCACAAACACACTCAAAGAAAACATCCATGGCTAATACTCACACTAGACAGTAATGATGGTTGAAATAATGCAAGTACAATAGGTCTTGGTCAGATGCTTGATGGGCTACTAAGTAGGGGAAGACATCATGGAGGTTCACTTGGCATCAACAAGCCCAAGCTAGTATTGGTAGCTAAACTCCCCAATGAGAAACACACACTCTGGGTGGCAACTCTTCCCAATGGAAGGTACTCTTCCCAACTTTTTAATTATCTTAAATTTATTACCACCCAATATTTTAATTTAGTTATCTCTTATATAAAGCTTCCTCTGCCAACCAACAAGAAATAGTTACCAAGTTGTGAGACAGAAGCCCCTACATGTGCTACCCTAGCCTACCCATGCTCATCCAATAATGAGTGCCCGTAGGAATGCATATTCCCCAACCCAACCCCAATGATCATAACTTTTAGAGGTAACATAGAAGATCAGGCCTTGCAAGTCACCCAAAAAATGCATGCACACATGCTCGTGTGTGGTACACCACCATCACATAGATCATTACAAAAAGAATAGATGAGAATGCAAGAAAAATAACACTTGACCAAAAAAAAGCTCTAGCTGACAGATTCTACATGAATCCTAATAAACAATAAAACCATACATCATAAAATCACTCAATAGACATCAATCTAGGAATATGGATTCTACACAAATCCTAATAATGCAACAAGATCAAACATCATGGACTCACTCAACTGGTCTCAATATGAGAGTATGGATTCTACACAAATCGTAGTGTCCATGAAACAATAAGAAGAGTCCAAAAGAAGCAATAAAACCAGGCATAAAATCACTCAACCAAACAAAAAGTTAGGAGTACAAATACACCATGCATCCCAATGAAAATATAAAAGTATAACAATGATTTGAATGACATCCTATGGTTTACTCTAGTCCATGACCAACATCATGCCAAGAAAAATTGAAAAAATTAGGTGGAATGCAAACCAAGGTGAAAAAATCTCAAAACTCAAAACTTAAAAACTTTGAAATTAAAACCCATTTGGTCTTTGGGCACAAAAGCCACAAATATCAAATAAAATCTAGGTTTTGAGTCTATATGCAAAACCCTAAGCGCTCATCTTAGAAAATAAGGAAATGCTCATGCCCACCCAATTGGGCAGAGCTAGCATATAGAAACAAAGAAGAATAGTAGTTCTCAGCGTCCTTACAAATGGCTACCAAAAATAGAAGTAAAAATGAAGCTAAAACAATAAAATAGGAGAGTGGGCTACGTCATAGCCAAAAGGGAAAAATGGGAATCTGAACCATAAAAATAAAAATATCACAGAAGTAGCCAAAAATTGTGGCAATCCTAAGTCTCCTCAGGATTGATCCAACGAGACTAATCTTGTGACAATCCCACACTAGTAGCTCCCATAATGAACAAAATAGTAATTCCTCATGAAGAGGATTTTGGGTATTACTCTCAAAATTTATAATTCAAAAGTGAGAAGTAGCGAATTAAATTCCTTTTTCAAGTGAATAATCAATTAGGGAAAATAACCAATATTAAACCCTGAATCATTCCAAATGAAAACATCCTATTCATAGTAATAGGAATTCATCTATGGAAAAGTTGGCAAAAATTAAAATAAAATAAAATAAAGCCTGAAAACCCCAAAAAATCACAAAATTTTCCTTAACAACCTTGATGACAATGTGAACCTCTAAATGGACCAACACATTTACTAGTCTAATCATATAATGCAAATGAGTCTAGATTTATCAAATCACTAGAAGGTTTAATTTAAACATTTAAAAAGATATGTTGACCATATAGGGTTGACATTGGTAAATATAAATAGCTGAATCACTAACTCCATGTGCCATTGCTAGGGATATAAATCCCACATAGTAAACAATGTAATCAAGTGTAATTTCATATAATAACATAGCCGAAGTAGTAAATGCATTAAATGACCTAATTTAACCATTTATTTAATTATATTAAAATAATCTATTTCCATCACTCACGTTCGTATATAGCATAATAAAGCAAGAATGAACTAATTAACCATAGCCTTAAATATATCACATAATACAATCAAAGATATGTCCAAATAATGGATAACCAAATGTCATCATAAAAAATCATGCAAATATGATCAACTAAACAACATAGTAGTCTAACATCTATGATACTACAATCAAAGTATAACAAGGTACATATTTGTAGCACATAACCAATGAATCCAACATGGACAATCAATTTTTAATTATTTAAGCATTTAATAATGGTTGATTACATGACATGAAAAGGCACTAAAAACACATAAGTGAACAAAATCATATACATGACTAAACATTGCTATAGGAACCTAGTCCAATGTAGTAGGGTAATAGTACATAGTGCAATCTCTGCACACATCTTTGGGTAATCAAAAAACAACATCATGATAGCACATCGATCCTAGTAACTATTGTCACAAACCTTAGTGAATCATAAAACACATCATAATCTCAAAAATTAGCCATAAGCATAATCAAAGCAACTAATAAAGTAACCTAAATCTAATTACCTCCATGGTGTAGACCACTCACTATCCTAATCATGATCCCTTCTCAAGGAGAGATCAACAAGGTTACATCCATTGGGATGACTTGCAAAAGTCAAATGGGAGAGACACTACAATGTTTAAGGTCTAATGTGAGAGAGGATGAAATTATAAAGATTTCAAGATACTTGAATGGGTTGTGATGGAACATCAAAGAAGAGACTAGTTTACTAAGTCCTACTATAGTTGAAAAGTGGTATTAGTTGGCAGTCAAGGTGGAAGAGAGGAGAAAAAGAAACAGGACCAAAGTAATAGAGCTGTAGGTAGTAGGAGAGATGGCAAAGGCCATAGAGGAAGTTATGAAGGGAAAAATGTAGACCAAATATCTGTAGGTGAATCCAAGTTGGTAGAGAAAAGTGAGGATTCTAGTAGCAACAGAAGCTACAAAGGATGCTTGTATAATAGCAACAAAGGAAGGTTTAGAGGATTAGGGAGAGGATCCTATTTCTCCATAATGAAGTGCTATAATTTCAATAAAATTGGGTATGCTACCTATAGATGACTTGAGAAGATTTATCCATCCCAAGGAGTGGATAAGAGAGTGAATTGTACATCAACAAGACACTACAAGTGTAAAGTAATGAGAGGTGAGTTTGGATTCATAGGTTGGAGAGAACCTTTGGGTAAGATTTATTTTGATAAAATAATATGTGCAAGAGGAGTCAAGAAATAAATTCTCCTTTGTTGAGGATAAATTACAATATTATGGGTTAAGTGTCTACAAATATTATAAATTTATTATATACATATACTATAATTTTAGAAGAGATGCTTAGCAAGTTGAAATTTCAAATAATTCAACATAGTAACCCTATAGAGTAACTTTTTTTAACAAGGCCCAACATGTTTTGGTTAAGGAGAAAACTTGGGTGGAGTTTACCATAGGGGGATATAGTTGTTGGAAACAATTGATAAATTGTGTATTGTCTTTGATGTTACACAAAATGTCATATCATTTCCAGTCAGTGTATGCCAAGCTCACTCAGGCTTTGAAGATAGTTTCTTGTGTCTACCAAGCATTCTAGAGTTTGCCTAGTTTAGAAGACAGTGTCTATCGAGTTTAATTGGGTGACAAAGGAATGTTTGCACAAGTTGAGTGTTAAATGAGCTCACTCGACTAATGAAGGAAATGTTGAATATAACTAGAGTTAACTAAGCTCACTTGGTTACCAAAATAACTATGTGAATATGCAATATTAACTGAGTTCACTTGGTTAACATAGGAAAATTTCTTTGAGTTAGTATCTATTGAGCATGGTCGGCTAACAAAGGATTTTATTTTTTTAGCATATTATGTTCAATTGAATTATTTGTTGGTTTTGACTGACTAAGGAGATGAATATTCATTATTCTAAGTTGTATTCAAGCCAACCTGACAATATGTAAGATATAAATACAAGGTCAATTCGAGGATTGAATGTTCGAACATAATTGAAGATTTGATGATACTTAGAGGAAGTGAACTAGAAGGATAAGTAGAGGAAGTGAATTAGAAGGATAAGTAGAATATCCTTGTTGAGATGTAAAGATACATTTGATCATGAAGGATCAAGTATATAAGATAGAATTGAGATATGTAATAAAAAATTTAGTTACATTAGAAATTAGGTTATCTCATTATTACTCTCTAACCATTGTAGAAGTGATCTAAATCTCTTAACAGATTTGGCTTAACAACTATTTGTAAATCTTCTAACAAGGTGGCATTTCTATACAATGAAACTTCTAACAGGGTGATCAAATCCTCTAATAGGATCATATTTAACAATTTTTTTTGGAACCTTTAACAAGTTTGGCTCCTAACATGGCTCACTTCATAAGAGTGAAAATCAATAACTAGTTGCAATTGGTTGTTTTTCTCGAATTGGGTTTCCACGTTAAATCTTGGTGTTAATTATTTTCATGCTATTTCTTTTATGTGTATGCAACTAAGTTGAAGTAAGATCAATAAAAAATAATATCTTAATATTTTTATGTTAAGTATTTGTCAAGTTATTTTAGTATTTACCAAGTTACAATATTTGTTAGTGTAAACTGAGTGCCTGTGTATTTGTTGAGTTATAGTAGAGTTTAGTTTATATTGAGTTTTGATTTGTATTGACATCTAAGGGATCTGGGTTTTATTTTTGGGGTAATAGTACAAAGTTGTGTCACCTTTTAGGCTAACTTATTAGAATGACTAAATTTGAGTATTTCTATCTAAAAATAATTTTTTTTCAAACATATGATCTAGATAAATTCATTCTAGCTAAGTTATATATGATCTCACACTTTTCAATTGGAAATGTCTATTAAACACTTCTTTTATAGTAGTTTGTATCCAATTACTAAAGAAATAAAATTATTTTAGAAAAGTGGCATTTCAATAACTTTTACTATTTTTTATGTTATTTTTTTAATAACATATAAACACCATTTTGTAGAGCTCAAAGTCAAGACTATTCTCATATAGATTTTATAGTGTCTTAATTAGCTATAGTATATTATAATTAAAAAATTCTATAACCAAATATATTAACACTTGAAAAAATGTTTATTTTGAGAAAGAAAAAAATATTAAATCATATCAAAAAAATACAATAATAATATGACATTCTAGAGGAGAGAGTCCTTGTCTAGAATGCATAATTTTTCTCCTAGTTAGATTAGATTTGTTTTGAAAAATGTGGTGGGAAGTGAAAACTATCAATTTCAGGTGAGTTGAAATTTGAATCATTATAAAAGATAAAATATAGGTCTAAAGCCAATTTTTATTTTTGATTGTTCTAGCTATATATGTTATCTATAACATAGTTTGGGATCAAAGAGGAATAAATTTATTTTCATATAGTTTTGTGGTGGAGTTAGACCCCTAATTTTTAGCATTTTTCAGTAACTGAAAAATTATCTATAAAGATTAAGAAAATATACCAATTCTTATTACAAATAATTATTAAAAATTATAATCCTAAACTTAATCCATTTCTACACATTTCATTAGTTTACTTCATCTTGAAATTCAAAATAATAATACCCAATATATGTCATTCGATGTGAATAGTTATACTTTTGTTAGCCTTTTCCTTTACAAAAGGGTGACACAAGTTTGTGCTTTTACCCTTTGTGGTAACTGATTTACCCCTCCCCTCTCACTTACTCTTCTTATATTTCCAACAATTGGTATCAGAGTGTTTGGAGCTTGTAGAGAAGGTTCCAAGGACCTAAGCTAAAGATCAAGATATCTTACAGAAAATAGATTCTCAAGTTGATAACTTTGCAGCATGGCAAGGACTTGCGAGGTTATATTTGGCAACTATCAGTGATTTAGGTTGTAAATATCTTGATAATAAATACAAGACTCTTACTAGAACATTATTAGTTAAGAAATTATTGAAAAAAAATCATAAAATCATGATGATTAATATTGTCTCTGCTCTTAATTATGTTAAATTTAATGAAGTCAAAAGTTGCCCTATAGCTTATGATATGTGGATCAAACTAAAAGCCATCTATGGAGGAGATGATAATTTAAGAAGAGCTAATGTTGAAAGTCTCAAAGAATAAGTTGATTAGATGAAGATGAGAGAAGATGAAAATATCGCAAAATATGTTGAGCAAATTAAAGAAAGTGTGAGCATAATCAAAACATCTTGAGGAGACATTGATGACAAAAATGGTTGTAAGAAAGGTACTCAGAACCCTTCTTCCTATCTATCCAATTAAAGTATATGCTATTTAAGAAATGAGATGTGATCCAAATAGCAATATAATTTTCGATACCATAATTGGAAGATTTACATCTTTTGAGTTAGATAACTATGATAACTATGTCCCTAGTTCCAAAAATATTGAGTTTGCATTTGAAGCCAAGTTTTCACTCAAGAAAAGGGGTAAGAAATCAAAAGACAATCAATCAGAAAGTGAAGAAGAGGAAGAAAGTTCAAATAATGATATTGAAATTGTTGAAGCCCTAATTACAAAGAAATATTCCAAAGGCAGAGGAAAGTACAAAGGTAAAATTCCTCTAATCTATTTTTCTTATGAAGAATTTAGTTACAATGCTACAAGGTGCCCAAATAGAGAAGACAAAGATGAAAAAGAAAAGCAATAAGTCCAAAGAAAAGAAGGAATTTAAGAACTACAAGGAGAAAGCTAAGAAATCTTATTTTATGGCTAAAATTTTTGATAACAGTGAAGATGAAAATGTATATATTGTTGTAAAAGATGAATTTGATGATGGAGATAAAATGACACTTATCTCTCATGTTAGCAAAAATGATACATGTATTATTGATAATGGTTGCTCACATCATAGGACTAGAGAGAAAAAAAAGTTTGAACACATGGAACATAACGATGGTGATAGTGTGAGATTTGGAAATAATGAACCTTGTGGCAAAAAGGGAATAGGGTGTATCTCATTAACCAATGAACTTAGATGTCACAATGCTTATTGGGTTGAAGGACTAAAGCATAATCTACTAAGTGTGGCATAGTCAAATAACATTGGATTCAAGGTAGAATTTGTGAATGGGAAAGCCAAACTACAGGATGGAAAAGGTAATCTGCTTGGGTCTAGCAAACAAATAAAAGGTAATATATTCTACTAGATCTTAGTGAAATTTCATGTTTTATTGCTCAAGTAGAAGAAAGCTAGTTATGGTACAAAAGATTATGTCATGTGAACTTTGATAATCTAGTCAAGATAAGCAAAAAATAAAGAGTAAGAGGTATTCCTAGCTTAAGGAAACCTAATATGGGTCTATGAAAAAAATATCAAATTGGTAAGATGGGAAAAAATAGTTTCAAAAGAAAGAACTATCATTCTAAAGAAGTCTTAGAGTTTGTACATACTAACTTATGTGGACCTATTGGAATAGAGAGTTATAGTGGAGATAAGTTTTTCATTCTTTTTGTTGATGATTATTCTAGAATGATGACTATAATGTATCTAAGAGAAAAATTTGAAGCTTTTTTAAAATTTAAGTGGTATTTTGCAAGAGTAGAGAAAGAAACTGGAAAGAAGCTAAAATGTTTGAGATTAAATAGAGGTGGTGAATTCATTTCCAATGAGTTCAATGAATTCTACATTGAAAAAGGAATTAAGAGATAGGTATCCGCCCTTAGTACACCTCAACGGAATGGTATAGATAAAAGAAGGAACAAATCTATCATGGATTATACAAGAACATTGATGATAGGAAAGAATGTTGCAATCAAATTTTAGATGGAAGCAATCAGTACTACAATGCATACCTTGAATAGAGTACAATTGAAGAAAGACTTAAATCAAACTTCTTATGAACTATGGTATGGCTAAAAACCTAATGTAAGTTACTTGAAAGTATTTGGTAGAAAATGTTATATCTTGAAAGAATCTAAGAAAGGTGAATTTGATGTCAAAGGTGATGAAGACATATTCCTAGGATACTCCTATAGAAGTAGAGCATACAAATGTTTCAATTTGTCTAATCAAATAATAGAAAGTGTACATGTGAGAATAAACGATTTTGCAAAAAAAAGTGAAGAAGAAAGCAATAAAGAACTTAAGGATTATAGAATACATTTTTACTATGAACCTGATACATTGTAAAATCTATCAAAAAGTAAAAAAGCTTCACCTCTTGAGTGCCCAAAATCTCTAGAAGCTATCGAGTTGCATCCAGTGCAAATCGAGTCAAAGTATGAAGGACCAAAGTCACAGTTAGAAGCTACCAAGCTATTGCAAGAGAAAACTGAGTCTTATGGACCCAAGTCATAGATAAAGGTATCTGAGCTTAATATAGAAGATCATGAAGAGGTCAGTGAAACAAAATCCAAATCTAAAGTACCTTTGTTAGCAATATATGTTAGAAGGCATGATGCACTTGACCAGATCATTGGAGACAAGTTTGATGGAATACTAAAAAGAAAAAAATTGAAAAGTACATGTTTTCTTACTAAATTTGAACCTAGAAATGTTAAAGATACTTTAGATAATGAAAGTTAGTTTGAAGCTATGAATAAGGAAATAGAATAGATAGAGAAGAATAAGACTTAGACTTTTGTTCCTAAACCCAAGGATAAAAATGTAATTGGCATGAAGTGGGTATTAAGAAATAAGCTAAATGAAGATGGAGAAATTCCCATAAACAAAGCAAGATTAGTATGTAAAGGTTATTCTCAAAAAGAAGGTATTGATTATGGTGAAATTTTTGCTCCCATTGCAAGATTAGAAGGTGTTAGAACTTTACTAGCATTTGTAGCTCACAGAGGATTTAAAGTTTATCAAATAGATACAAAATCTACATTATTGAATGGAATTCTTGATGAGGAAGGCTACATAGAATAACCTAAAGGTTTTGTAGATCCCATCAAAAGAGATATGGTCTGCAAATTACACAAAGCATTGTATGGTCTCAAGAAAGCTCCCAGAGCTTGGTATGAAAGACTCCATAACTAATTGATAAAGATTGGTTTTCAAAGAATAAATGATAATAATAGTCTATACATCAAAGGACTACAAAAGAAGATTGTGTTGGTAGAAATATTTGTGAATGACACATTTTTTTATAGGAAATGATAACTTGTGCAAAGCATTTTCAGAAGAAATTAGTAAAAGATTTGAGATGTCTATGTTTGGAGAGATAAAATTCTTTGTTAGGTTGCAGATCTAGCAGAAGAAAGATGATATCTACATTACTCAATTTAAATATATCAAAGAGATACTAAAGAGGCTTGGAATGAAAGATTTAAGACTAGTTGGAACTCCTATGTCTACTAGAGAGAAGCTTTACAAAAATAATGATTCCAAGGAGGTAGATTAGACCACATACAGATTAATGATTGGAAAATTGTAGTATGTAGTACATACAAGGCCTAAAATTGCATTAATAGTTGGTATGGTGGTAAGATTCTCAGAAAATCCCAAAGAAAATCATATGATGGCAATCAAAAGAATCATGAGATATCTAAAAGGTACCGAAGACTATGGTTTATTATACAAAAAAAGAGGCAATTTGGATTTAAAAGCATTTATAGATGTTGATTGGGAAGGAAGTGTTGATGATAGAAAGAGCACCAGTGGTGGAGCATTCTTTCTTGGTAAAAGATTAGTGTCTTGGACAAGCAAGAAATAGAATTGTATTTCTTACTCTACAATAGAGGTAGAATATGTGGCAGTATTAGTTAATTTTTCAAATGTTGTTTGGTTCAAGAAATTGTTGGCAGGTATGAAGATAGAAATCAAGGATCCAGTGATTATCTTTTGTGATAGCACTAGTGCAAAATTAATATATCAAAGAATCCTATGATGCATACTAAAACAAAACACATTGCTATAAAATATCTTTTTTTGAGAGAATTGGTACAAGATAAAGAGGTAAGATGGGAATATGTGAATACTAAAGAAAAAATTGCAGACATATTTACTAATACATTACCTAAGGATAAATTTTTGTATCTAAGAGGTAAGTTAGGTGTCATTACCCTATTTGAAGCCCACAAAATGAAGTTTAGTGATGCATCAACTAGAGCATATTGAAGATCAATTAGTTGATGTAGTATTGACAAGGGCACATTCTAAATGAATCAGTACATGAGGTACATTGATATTCACTAAAAATTGTCTTTGGCATGAGATTTCAAAGAGAGAGAAGTTTACTATCACATCTCATAGAAATTTTATAAAGATAAAGAGAAAGAGATGTCAAAAAGAGAAAATGAACTTGGTTTGATATCAAAGACAGAGTTTTACTGATAGAGGGAGAAATTGAAGGCAAAAGGAGTTCACACTAATAGAGGGAGTTCTCATGGATGAGAATCAGAATAAAATTAAGGATATGCTCATTATTTATTGTTGCTCTAAAATTTCATGCATTATGACATGTTGTGTTGCCGTCAATCTTCCAAAGAGGGAGATTGTTGGAAATAGTTGATTAATTGTGTATTGTTTTTAATGTTACACAAAATGTCATATCATTTCCAGTAAGTATATGCCAAGCTCACTCGAGAATTGAAGATAGTTTCCTATGGCTAGCATGAATTCTAGAGTTATCCTAGTCCAGAAGACATTATCTACTAAGTTTACTTGGGCAACAAACAAAAGTTTGCAGAAGTTGAGTGTTAAGCGACCTCACTTGGCTAATGAAGGAAATGTTGGATGGAACTAGTGTTAACTGAGCTCACTTGGTTACCAAATGAAATTTGTAAATATGTAGTGTTAACTAATTTCACTTGGTTAATGTATGAAAATTTCTTTGAGTTAATATCTATTGAGCAAGGTTAGATGAAGGATTTTCTTGTTTTGGCATATTAAGTTCAATTGAATTATTTTTTGGTTCTAGCCAACTGAGGAGATGAATATTAATTATTCTAAGTTGTATTCAATCTAACTTGACAATATGTGAGATATAAATACAAGATCATTGCCAAAGCCCTCTCACTTAAAATTTGGCATTTTCTCCCTTAGATTGTTTAACTTGAACAAATTCGCTTTATCAAGCTCTGCTATATCTTGGACAACATCATTACTATTTGGGAAGGAATGGAATGGGCAAGACAGTCTAAGTAGTAGGCCCTTTTCTTGAAGATTTATTTCACTAAAGCATATGAACATATTGAATGGCCCTTTATTCTTGCTATGCTTCAAGCTCTAGGTCTTGGCCCAATTTTTTGTCAATCAGTGCAGATACTATTTAGAAATGTCTCTGCATGCATCACCATTAATGGTCATCAATCTAAAGCTTTTGGGCTCTTCAGATCTATTCACCAAGGTTGTCCTCTTGCACCTTCTCTCTATGTTTTAGCAACTAAGGGCTTTGGTTATTTGCTAGCCAATGTCATCTCTCAAGGTTTGGTACATGGTATTTCTTTACCAGAGCTGACGTCTTAGCTAGTCAATGGCCATTTTGCAGATGATTCTTGCCTCACATTGATTGAGGATGAGGAGAATATTGCCAATGCTTTGCAGTGTTTAGATACTTTTTGTCTTGCGTTAGGGTCTACTATCAAATGGCAAAAAACTCTTTGCTATAGATAAACTTTTCTATCAATCCCTCCCTAGTTGTGGCATAATGAATGGAAATGTGTCCAACATGGTAAAATTCTTAAATTTTTAGGCATTCCGTTTTCTTTTCAAGCATCTCATGTGGAGTTATTGAATATTGTGCTTGCTCGAATTGAGAAGAAGCTAGAATATTAGATCACTAAACCCCTTTCATTTGCGAGAATGTTTCAAATATGCTCCAAAGTGCTTGCTACTACTCATGTATATTATTCTTCTTGTTGGGCTCCCTCCAAAGCCTTGCAACTTAAGCTTGAACATCTTCTTAGGGACTTTCTCTTAGCCTTTGATGCTATGAATCATGGATTTCACAAAGTGGCTTGGGATTTTTTGTTGTTTACCTAAGGATTCTAGTGGCCTTGGCTTGCTTTCCACTCGAAAGAAAGGGATAGCCCTTTGTGCCAAATGAGTCATATGGGCTCTCACCGAAGATGAGGCCTGGAAAATTTTATTATACCACTACATTTCTTTAGGCTTTCCAATTAACTATTTAGCCTAGAAGAGGATTGGTTTTCAAACCTTTCTTATGAGTCCAGAGCCTATTTAGATTCAGGGCACTTTTATTGCTAAGAGTATTTGGAAATCACGGGAAGCCATTAAACCTTGGCTTCACTGGGCCTATAATGGATTTAGATATGGGATCCTAATGAATCAACAAAAGCTTTGGTGGTCACCCTTGTTTTCCATTCAAGGGGTGCCTTTAGCCAAGATTTAAGGAGCTAGTGCTCTATGTTTATTTCATAGGTGTATCAAGATGCCCAAAGATTTATTCTCTAGGGTTATAATGAGCCTTCTCTCATGGGAGGATTTGTAGGTGCAATTTAGGCTTATCCATCTAGATTGATAGACAATTGATCTTCTAGTTTCTATGGTTCCTCCCAATTTGTTACACAAACTAGAAATTCACTCATCCCACCCATGCTGGAAAGATTGGAAGTGTTACCCTACCACTCCAATGACTAGCTACAAGCCTAGGCTAGGGTATTAGTGGTTGGTGCCCCATCTTCTAATGGTTGATACCCTTAATCATCATTGCCATTTGCATTCTTCTCATAAGACTTGGAGTCTTAGATTTGCCACTATTTGGGATACTATTAATGAGTGAACGATTGCTCACTTTTCCTGGTGTCTCCTCTTCTAGGCCTTGCCTTTGGGTCATCAACTCTAGGATCTAGGAGTTCTTGATCCTCGATGCCCTCTTTGTAGCCAATCTAAAAGCTTTTAGCATATTTTTTTGTTTTGTAGTAGAGCTCATAATTATTGCATCTAGATTTTTTTATTTCTTCAAGCATTTTTATCCAAAGGCCTTCACTTGGCATATGGTGGTTCTAGGTGATGCTCCCAAACTCCCTTTTAGATATGCTCAGATTTGGCATGCTTTTAGAATGGAGTTATTATTCACAATCTAGAAAGATCACAATGTTGTTTTATTCTCTCACAAGTTTCTTGATATTTATGTTGCAATGTACTCTAAAGTACATATATGTAATAATTCAATGGTGCAAATTCAAGTACAAACCAATAAAGTCACATTGAAAATGGCTCACCTATAGGAGCTACTTTCTTACTGGGGAAATTCCCCTTGTATAGTTGTCTGAGTGCCCTTGGATGCTTTATCTGATGACCATACTCCTCCTCACAGTTGTCAAAGAGGCTGAAGCTATTATGCTTGTTACTTGTAGACCCCCAAGTTGTAGCCTCATCACCACTCTCCCAGCGGAGGCTTTTGTGGCCTTTACTACTTAGCAGGTCGCCTCCTCGAAGGTTAGGCTCAGGTTTTTCTTGGTGGTTCCCCCTGCTACAACTGATACAAGTTGGCTGTCTACTCCCCGTGACCCCAAGTGGGCATTCCCCCAGCTAGATTTAGCCATTTCTCCTCCTAGGGCCAAGTAAGATAAAGATAAAGATCAAGATGTTTCTGTTGCTGATGGTTAGGCTCCCTGTGAGCCAACCCCTAACTCCAAAGATTTTTGGGGTCCTTATGACAAAGGCCCTCCTTCGTCTAGCACTACTCTCATGGCCTAAAGTTTTCATATTTCTATTTATATATGCTTTATTGATGAATAGTTAATCTTTGGCCTTGAACTCGTGGGGTGATCCTATATCCCCCAAGCTCTTTTTTGTGAATATGTATCTCTAAAGTTTTAATTTAATGGAAAAGGTCTATTCATCAAAATATTAATTTTTAAACTTCTAAAAATTAAATTCATATTTTATATTTTAAACACAAAATACTAATTTTGATTTACATAGAAGAACCTTGTATGTAGTAATGACCCAATCAATCTCAATATGAAATAGAAGAAAAAATAAGAATAAAATTGGATTGACACATTTAATAGTGTTAATTAATATGAAAGGCTATAGTGACTTGTCGAATGTTTGGACTTTATTACATTGAATGATCTAACAATGTTAAGTTGAGTCTACAAGATCTAGTTTCTAAAATTCCAAAAATAGATATTGAGCCTCAACTTTAATGATGAATGATGAATATATAGATAATTGATACTTGTCTATATCTTATCCTCAATGTAAAAAATAATGATCATGTCTTCACCAACATAATATGTTCTTTCAATTCCATTGACTAGTTTAACAATCAGTTTGCATGGCTTCTCAAAATTTATTTTGCATGATATTTCTATAATTTCTACTAGAGACTGTAACTTTAATTTCTACCCTTAGCTATACTAATGAAAATTACAACATAGCACGGGAGAGAAACCAAAGAAGATGAGAAACCCAAAATGGGCTCTACTGATCATAGGCCTAGTCTATTAATTTATAGAGGAATACTTATTAAATGCTATCTTGACTATGGGCATCAGATCTTTATCTAATCATTGTGGATCATGAGTGGATAGAATGCTGATGCTCAAATCCTTACATGATCCCTTTATTTATAGAGATCTAAGAACTCTCTAAAATATCAAACACATTTATTGGATGACATATAATATTAAAATATATCAATAAATATATGCAACTACTAGTAGTTGAAGACTGATTCTAAAATGACATTGGGTGGCTAAATGTAATGTTTTGTCTGTTGTTGATGGGGTAGACCTTGTTGGCTATTGTGGGCTTTGAATGGTTCAGAAATGGTGAGTTGGTCAAGAAATTAATATCAATCTGTGAAAAATCAACTATTTTAGTCACTGATTATTAATCTCCTATCGTAAATAATTATTAAACTGCAAAAAATAAATTCATAACTTAATATTGAAAAAATAACACAATTGTAACTTCACCAATAAAAATATGGAAAGAAATACACAATAAACACAATATTTTCAGACAAATTGTTGTGGAAATACCGCTAAGGGAAAACCAGTTCTATAGATGAGAAATTATATTAAACTTCAGCAAATCAAGAGATACAAAATTCTTTGCCTCTCATTGTCAGAACTCCAACACCCTCCTAATTTCTCTTATTGATATTCCCCAATACTAATCCCCATGCTAACACTGTGCCCTTGCTAACATTGCAAGACTATTTGTTAACTCTACAAACTTACAAACTCATTTGCTAGCACTACAAATGTTTCTTCAAACTTCTTGTTCTCCAAATATCCCCTAGACCCCCTTTTATACTGCTCTCATTGGTAAACCAATGGCCAAGATCGATTTATAATTGATGGCTGAGATATAAAACAACTTACCAACTGTAACAAAATTGGTTTCTAGTTGCTTCTAAAAGAAGTCAATTATTTAATAAATAATTATCCTTACTCTAACCAATTTGTTAGAAAAAACAATTATATACTTAATAATAGTATATCAACAACCAGCTATCCTAGCTACCAAAACTAACACTCCCTCTTAGCAAGGAAACTATTTTGCATGAAACACAACTTATCTTTGAAGAAGATGAATTTTGTCTTCCCCAATGCCTTAGTTAGAATGTCTTCTACTTGTTCCTCTATAGGTATGTACTATAGCTGAACAACTCCCCATTGCACACAATCTCTGATGAAGTGATATTTGATATCTATATGTTTAGACCTATCATGAAACACTAGATTCTCAGATAATTTGATGCAACTCTGATTATCACAATGTATCACAGTAGTCTATGCCTTCTAACCAAACAAAGAAACTAACAACTTCTGAAGCCATATAGCTTCACATGTCCCCATACTAGCTGCTATGTATTATACTTCTGCTAAACTCAAAGCCATAGATTTTTGCTTCCTGCTGAATTAAGAAACAACTCCTGATCCTGAGCTGAAACAACACCCTGAAGTGCTCCTTTTGTCCATTGTATTTCTTGCCCAATTTGCATCAGTATAGCCTATCAACTTGATAGCTTCACCTCGATTATATATGATCCCATACTCAATTGTACCATGCAAGTAATGAATCACATGCTTAGCTGCTATCTAATGCATTCTCTTTGGTTCAACCATGAACTAACTAAGAGAGTTAACTACAAATTCTATATCTGGCCTAGTGTTGACCAAATACATAAGCAAACCAATCAACTATCTATATAAAATGGGATCTACATCCTTCTCCCTAGATGTATCTACCTTCCTCCAATTTGTGATCATGGGTGTAGACATGACTTTGCAATCCTCCATCTCAAATTTATTCAAGATTTCAATGCAATATTTCCCTTGACCAAGGAAAATATACCCATCTCTTTGCCACACTTCTATGCCTAGAAAGTAGTGCATAAGTCCCAAATCCTTCATCTCAAACTCTTTTCCAAGGTCCCTCTTGAAATCCACTATGAGACCTGGTGAACTTGTAAGAAATAGGTTGTCTACATAAAGAACAAAAATGAGAATCTGACCCCTAGCCACCAAGTAGTAGAGTTTAGCATCCGCTTCACTCTTCACAAAGCCCATTTTCTGCAACTATGTATCAATGCGCTCTTCACATGTGGGTCTCTTTGTTGTGTGCTACAAAGCCTTTTGGGTGTTCTATGTATACCTCCTCCTTCAACTCACCATTAAGGAATGCTATCTTGATATCCACTTGATGAATCTGCCATCCCATCTGTGCTACAAGTGAGATTACAGCTCATATAGAAGTATACCTAGCAACTGGAGAAAATGTCTCCTCATAGTCTATTCCCTCCTTCTAAGAGAACCCCTTTTCCACAAACACCACCTTGTATTTCTCAATGCTACCATCTACACCATCCTTTATCTTATAGATCTTGTGTGATCCAACTGTTTTCCTATCTATTGGTCTAGGCACTACCTCCCAAACATCATTCTACATTATTGAGAAATATTCCCCAACCATAGCATCTTGCCATACCTAATGTTTTGTAGCTTCCTAATAGCTAGAAGGCTCACTATCTACCAACTAACTATCTAATGCCACATAGTCATTGAACTTGGTTGGTTGTCTCCACTGTCTGGTACTCTTCATAGGAGCTCCCACAAACTCCTGAGTATCCATTTGTGTATCTAGAACCTCATGGTCCTTGTTGCCAACTGTAGAGGATGAAATTTCAACCTCTAAGTCCTCTAGATGCATTTCCTATTTCACTATTGCTCCATACTCTGTGAATCTTCACTACCTCAGTCTATACTTGTATTGGTAACTGTACTTGGAGCTTTTTTGCCCTTGACTTGGTCTTGGAGCTTCTATTGGCTGCTCACTCTAATTATCTGTTGGTGAATCTCTAGATCTCCTAAATGCCTTGTCGTCCATGAATTTGACATCACGTCTGACAATAATTCTTCTAGTCCCTGGAATGAAAATCCTATATGATTTTGAGGTCTCGCTGTACCCAACAAAGTACCCCCCCTCTAAAGTCTGATCTAACTTTGTACGTGTATCTCCAAGAATATGACAATATGCCAGACTCCTGAATACCCTGAAGTGACCAACATCTGGCTTCTTCCTTGTGAAAGCCTCCTTTGGTGTCATCTTCCCTAGCACCTTGTGTGGAACTCTATTCCAGATGTAGATTGTTTTATTAAACACCTCTGCCCATATGTAATGAGGCATGTCCTAGTCATGTAGCATAGCTCTTGCTGCCTCTGATATAGAATGATTCTTCCTCTTAGCAACTCCATTCTTTTGTGGATTGTAAAGAATGGTCCATTCTCTCTTGATTCCTTCTCTAGTAAAGAACTCCTGGAAGACATTTATTTTGTACTTGCGTCTATTGTTTGACTGAAGAACCTTTATCTTCCTTCTTATTGAATTCTCCACAAGAGCCTTGAACTCTTAGAATCAACTGCAAACCTCATCCTTAGTCTTCAAGAAGTATATCCAGGTCTTTCTAGAGAAATCATCAATAAAAGTAATATAGTACTCATATCCTCTGAGAGATTTCATCAACATCAGTCCACAAACATCTAAATGTACTAGATCAAGAACACCCTTAGATCTAGTGTCACTTCTTGGAAAAGATGCTTTTGTGAACTTCTCCAACACACATCATCATGCTCTGTGCTCACCTCTGGAACACCTGTCACCATCTTGTGAAGCAATCTAAGTGCTCCATGATGAAATATGGCCCATCCTCCTATGCTATATATCTCCAAGATCTCTAGGATTATTGCTGCTTATGAGTGTTTTAGGAATATGAAAATACAATCTATAAACGTGACCACTCCTAACTCAAATAGTTATGGGTGATTTCCAATCCTTGTGCTTATCAACTCATTTTTCCCTCTAAAGAGTACATTATATCCCTTGTCTTGAAGAACAGATACAAAAATCAAATTCATACCTAAGCCTGGCACATACAACACATCATAAAGTGGAATTATCTTTCCATTCTACCTCTGAAATTGAATAGTCCCTTTCCCAACTAGGTTGAGTTTGGAGGGGTTTCCCATAGAAATTTGGATGTTGGTGTCCTTCTCCTTGTAATTGGAGAAGTACTATCTAACTCCTGTCATATGAAATGTTGCCCCACTATCTATATACCAAACATACTATGAGGTTGAGCTAACCATACAAACTATGAGTACAAATTCATCTTCCATTCTACTAGAGAGTTCTTTTGCACTTGCTAAAGCTGCCACCTACTTCTTACCCTTCTTCCTCTCTGGGAAATCACTGACATAGTGGCCAAACTCGTGACATCCAAAGCACTTGACCTTAGAAAGGTCCTTCTTCTTCTTCTCACTTTGTGAATTTGATCCTTTGCTAGATCCCTTCTTTGCTTTCCCTTTACCCACTATAGCAACATTCTCTTGTTTCACCTCATTTTTCTAACTCTTGTTGGCCCCATTGACAAGACTTAGTCTAAACTCCTCTTTAGTGAAATCAGTCCATAGTCGATCTCAACTCGGTAAAGTATCTCATGGAGTCTAGAAACAACTTGAACAAAGATACTCCATTGTTTAGTAAACCCATTTAGGGTTATTCTCACTAGCTTGTCATCACTAGGGCTATCTCCAACAACCGCTAACTCATCCTTGACAAGTCTAAGCCTGGTGAGGTAACTTGTGATGTCTTCTCCCTGGTTCATTTGGGTATTCTTTAGCTTCTCTCTGCGAATCAACTTCCTATTGGTGGTAGCATTCTGGTACATATCCAAAATGGCATCCCACATCTTTTTCGCCATATTTAGCTTTGCGATATGTGGAACAATATGGTCCTTGACACCATCAAGGAAAATCCTCCTTGTCTTGGCATCATCCTTCTCATATGTTGCAAGCTGTGTTGCATCCGTTGGTACAGGTACATCACTAGTAGCATAATTCTTGATACCATTCTCTTTCAATAATAAAGAAATTGTAGCCTTCCAGACACCAAAATTTGAGGCACCATCTAGTCTATCCTGATCTCTCAAACTAGCTAAAGCCATCTCAAGGGATTAAAGCAATAATAAATCTAAAGGGATCAAAATTTTTTTACTAGGGAAAAACTCTTCTACCCTTAACAATGCTTTGATACCATGTGAAAAATCAACTATTGCAGTGATTGATTATTAATCTCCTATCATAAATGATTATTAAACTGTCGAAAATAAATTCACAGCTTAATATCGAAAAAATAATACAACTACAACTTAACCAATAAAAATATGGAAAGAAATATATAACGAACACAATATTTTTAGACAAATTGTCCCTGGAAAAACCCCTAAGAGAAATCCAGTTCTATAGATGAGAAATTATATTAAACTTTAGCAAATCAAGAGATACAAAATTTCTTGCCTCTCATTGGTAGAACTCTGACAACATCCTAATTTCTCCCTCTAATATTTGCCACAACTATTTCAATGTTAACACTGCACCCTTGTTAACATTGCAAGACTATTTGCTAACAGTGCAAACTTACAAACTCATTTGCTAGCACTACAAATGTTTCTCCAAATGCCCCCTAGACCCCCTTTTATACTACTCCTGTTGGTAAACCAACCACCATGATCAATTTACAATTGACGGCTAAGATATAAAACAACTTACCAACCATAACAAAATTGGTTTCTAGTTGCTTCTAAAAGAAGTCAATTATTTAATAAATAATTGTCCTTACTCTAACCAATTTGTTAGCTAAAACAATTATATACTAAATAATAGCATATGGAAGTATAGCTGTCCAAGCTACCAAAACTAACACCACCAACATATACTTCTCAAAAATGTGATTGTTTCAGAGATTCAATGAATAAAAGACTTTCTTGTGTTTGCTACTGCATTTTTTCATTTCGGAGATTGAATGAATAAAAGACTTTCTTGTGTATGTTGTTGCATTTCTGATTGAATAAATAAAAGACTTTCTTGTGTTTGCTATTGCATTTTGTCTAATTCTCTATATATTTATCCTTGAGCATAAATTGCCATCTATAGCACATACAATATTTTGTACTCTAGAATAAGTCGACCCCCAATAAAGTACAAGGTTTTTGAAGTAAAAAATATGTCGACAAAGCATTGAGGTAAATTAACAATCTTCATTGTTATCGTCGACTACGTGTTTACGAGGAATCATTTTTTAACACTAAGTTCAATACATGTGAAATCATATATATATGATAGAGTTAAGCCTTTGTATATATCATTCACAGAAGACGCGATTCATAATTAAAACTTTTTCATAATAGTGTTGCAGCTATCAATAGGAAATGAAATTTCATCAATTGAATTTGGGCCTTCTTTATACAATTTTGCTTATCTTGGCTTTTGTTTCAGAGTTGATCCATGCTTTGAGAATTGATGGGCTTAATGGGATGCCATCTGTGAATAAATTAAAAACACAACATTAATTTTTCACTCAGCACTAACTATTGGCAAGTGCCAATTTTGCTCGACACTTTAATAAACTGAGTGGCAGGAGTGTGCCGAGTGAGCTCGACACAAGAAGAAGCCGAGTGAACTCGGCATGAGAAGGGCAACTCGGCACCAATGGATGCCGAGTGAGCTTGATAGTGTGATTACCAAGTGAACTTAGTAGCCACTGGAGGGTGGAGCTCGGTAGAAGAAGGTACTGAGTGAACTCGGTAGCCAATGCAAAGAATGACTTCTTCCAAAAACAATACCGAGTGACAGAATTATAACATGAAATTTTCCACCATTAAAATCAGAGAACCAAAGCTTGAAACTTCCAAACAAACTTCTCAAATACAATGAATGGATTCAAGTATGCTTGCTTGCTATTCAACTTTGATTTAATCATTACAAAATTTGGGAGCATTCGGCTTCAACCAAAAAATCCTAAAATAACCCTAAAACTTTAAACTACTTTAATACTTCAAAAACTTTAAACTTGCAGCTCTAATGGCTGCATATAATAGTGCCTGGAGCAATCACTGCTTCAACAGGACAAACTCAACAAACAATAAACTTATAGAATGATCAGAGAAGAAATATGTGCATCTGTAGGCACAAAATGAACTTCTTTTTGTCTCTGCACTCTGACGACTGGATCTGCTGATCACTTCTCTTCTCTTTGCAACTTCTAATCTTCTTTGCTCTGCTGAACTTCAACTTCTATTGTCCGGTCGAATGAGTCTAAAACATTCCTTTTGTCATGCTTCCAAAAATCATTTTCCTCCTCTTTTCAGATTTCAAAACTCACCTACCGCATTCATTGTTTTTGACTATTGTGCAGATCGTCAGGGATGGTAGGTGGATGTTTGGCTCCAAGGACAAACGTCAAAATGCATTTAATATTCCAACACCATCACTCTAAGGAGGAATCGTATGCGCAGTAGCTTTCCAAAAAGTTTAAAGAGATCTTGAATCACTAATTCTACAGTTTCGAGTACAAGTTTGGTCTCGTACAACTATACCCAAGTTGTGGACCATTTTGCATACACGCCAGAGAGCTATCAAACCTTTTCCCACAGAGACTGAAATGTGATTATTATGATAGAACAGGCTCCTAATTTCAAAGCTCTTGTGGTATACATAGAGGTAGTGCACTGATTTCTTTTTAATTCCATAATGATTACTACAGAACAAATTTAGTATATTTTCGGGATTCTGCTTTAAGGAGTATATTATTGGGGCTAATTGTTGTAAGATATACAGCACCGATATTATGGAACGTCAATGCCATTTGGGGGAGAAAAGGAACCGTATTCAAATGCGAGCACGATGGGTTATTTCACATCCACGCAGGCCTTGGCTGATTATGCCACCGTTATTGTCGATTTGAAGAAAACATCAAACGCTAACAATTGTTCAGTCGTTGTATTTGGTGCATGCTATGGTGTAAGTGAGTAAGGATTCACTTTACACGAATCAGATTTTTTGTGTTTAAAGTATGTAGAATTAAATTAGTGTTAAGTGTTCTATTTATTCTGATGAGAGATGGATGTATGAGTGGCTACACATGAAACATAAGTCATTGAGTTTAACTAAACAATTTAACTTACAGTGAAAAAAATAATCTCCAACATATCCATTGAAATGATATTTTTGCAGTGCTATCTGCATGGTTTCGACTAAAGTATCCACACATAACAATTGGCGCCCTCGCATCATCTGCGCCTCTCCTTTACTTCGATGACATAACACCAACCTATAGTTTTAGTAGCGTTGTCACAAACGTTTTCAGAGTATGCTCACTCATCTGTTTCAGCTTACTCTCACTACTATTACAATCATATTTGACATTTAGACTACGGAGCAGAATGCAAGCGAGATCTGCTCGAGAAGAATCAACGAATCGTGGGGTATGATGGATGAAATCACGTCGAGCTCCCAAGGCTTGCAAAACCTAAGCAAAATATTCAACACTTGCCAGTAAGTAAAGGTGGTGCCTACAATTCTTGAGAGAGAATGTATCATAAGTCAATTTTTTTTTCACATGTAATAGTAAATACAATGTTAGACATAGTGCTGATCGAAATCTGTTAACTCGGTATTCTTCATGCAGAAATATCACGGACAAGAGCGCCCTGTACGATATTCTGGAGGATATATACGATAACGCAGCACAATACAATTTTGAACTTGTTAAAGGAGTAATTAAGCACTTTAACCAAACTCTCTAGCCATACCAATTATGTTTCTCGACATTGATTTAGTTCTATGACACGACCATATCATACTGCAGATTTGCATAGCCATCAATAGCCTACCCGAAGACGAAGACACTGTAACCAGAACAGCATCTGTAGCAAGATTAGCAAATACACCCTTCACATGCTTGAATTTGAGTCCAATGACTTATCCCGGATGGGAATGGCAGGTCTCTAATAATTCTTTTTCTTTGTAAGAACAATAAAGATATATTTATGCTGTCAATGTCTAACATATTCTTCTATGCCGCAGACTTGCACCGAAATAGTGTTTCCAATAAGCAATCACCCCGGGACAACAATGTTACGGCCATCCGTGTTTGATATCAATTCTTACTCAAGTGAATGCTACAAGAAATACGGAGTTGTGCCCCGCCCACACTGGGCAGCAACTGAATTCGGAGGACACGTATGTAATTCTTAAATTACTATGGAATTTTCTTGATAAATGTTTATCTTAGTTAAGTTATAAATACAGTTACACAGACAGGGCATCATGCTTTTGATTGATTTTTGTTAAGATATGAGTCGCTACAATTAACGTGCAGGACATAAAAAGAGTGTTAAAAGAATTTGGAAGCAATATCATCTGTTTGAATGGATTAAGAGATCCATGGAGCAGTGGAAGGTAAACTGTTTTTCTTATGAGGTTTAATGCCCGTTAATCTTTTTATTTATTTTTGAATCGGTTGTTAATTTAATTTAATGATCGTCCAACAATGCATTGCTGATTATTATAATAACTAATGTCAATTGCTTCTTCCGCCTGAAGGTGGGCAGAGACAGAGAAAACTAAAAGACAATAAGAAAACATTATATTTGTTGGTAAACAGATTTGTCATAGTAGAATTTTCCCAACGGAGTGTGTGACAAACCGTTCACAACAGTTGGATAGGCCCTTGGTATCCAGCCTTCCTCTGTGTTTAGAGGGGCAGCTCCCTCGTAAGCTCAAATTTTAGATTTTTCAATACAGATAAATAAAACTTAGAAAATAGAAAGGAAAACCATTGACAGCAAATGCACCACACGCCTTCAACATTTTCATAAAAATGATGTAACCATTAATGAGAGCAATCAAGGACTACGCTTGAGAACTTTCACGAACACAATGCTAATTGAACCATTCATGAATACTCACACCATACCATGGAAATACTCATAAAATGAATCAACACTCAACAATTTAGACCTTTAGAAAGAGAACGCCAAATGTACTTCCTTTCTTTCCTTGCACCAAGAAAGTAAGAAATAACTGATTACAAAAACAACAATTGTACATACTTTCTTCTAATAATTGCTTTGTTATCAGAGCATAAGTGGTCCCTGTATCTCTGTCCAAAAAGTCCCTTATTACATTGATTTTCGAGAATTTATAGCCAATCCTAAATCAAACAACTTTTCGGTTTCATAACTACCTCAAAAGCTAGAGTTTGGAATTGGGCATGCATTTGAAAACTGACTCTAACTCCAACTCAAATGTAGCAAACTCCAGATCCTAACTCTAGTTACAATAAGTGACATGTTCACTTTTACGTAATAAGTTACACATTATGACTACATTGATCCACTTGAGCAACTTTATGAAAATCTTCAATATAATTCCCCATTGTTGCCCAAACAGATAAGTTAATATGCATCCACTTGAAGAAGAGGTACCATGCCAATATCATTAATAATGGCCTCAAGAAATGAAAACTTGTTTAATGTATTTCTTTGCAATTGTACTTCCAAACATGCACCAATCCAATAAGCTATGTGTCCCTTTGAGGTTCTCACTTTACAAACTCACAAAGGAGTACTAAATAAGTTGATGAATTGACTTTCTGTGCACCTGGTCATTACCATGCTACTGAGTTCATATTCAGATTCTATTGGGCAGTTGAATGAGTTTATTTCTATATGAAGGGAGCTTGGGTTCAACCATTTCTTGCATACAAATTGATCAGAGAAATCTTTGATCTACCAGACTTTGCTGCATGCTTGATGAGTGATCGTTCAAACTTTACCATGCTCATTTTGTCAAACATGTAATGAGAAATCCAGCCGAGCCCATTGATCATAGATTCATGGAATGAATATGACATTTCATTGAGCAATTGGGTACATATGAAGATTCTACATATGTAATTCTATTTGGGAGAGCAAAAGATTGAAATGATTGTATTAGCTCAGAGTGATAGTGATGAAGAATGGGAAGATTACTGACTTCTACTATCACCACACATTGAATTGAAGCATGTTTTAAACATAGCTCTTCTCTCATCTCAGACAAAGGTGCAATGTGATCAAAGGCTCCTTCATTGGTCAAGCTATCTCCAAGTCTGCAGGTGATTCTTTGAAATTATTGGCAAGAAGAACCTTTGTTTGAAGTTGCATCGTAGCTTAAGGCTTTAGCAAATATTTCAGACGTAGTGAGAATTACTTTAAAGCTCCGCTCTCCACCTGTGGCTTGTTTATGTATTCTTTAAACCATTATTGTGTTTGTTGTATCTCAACACCATCTACAAGTATATATGTGAGATAAACCCATGCTAAGCATCAGTATTCCCTCCTTACTACGTGCAGGATGAATGAGGACATTTTCTCAAATGTTTGGAAGCTTCCTCTACTCCTAACTTTCCTTGCTTGTGGCTTTATCCTTGTATGATTCTCACTTTGGCTGCACTATTTTGGATCGGTTGCTCTTTACTAGGATCAATAGATAGAATGCTGGCATGCTACCTTGCCGTTATTGGAGTTGCCAATAGAAACAATCTTACATTTTTGGGGTAGTGATTCCACAAGCTTTTCTATGATTGCCAACTTTCAATTGAACCTGTTCACATATAATATGGTGTATAATCCTTATTGAGACCATGTAGTTTCTCTGCGGCAAAGACATCAATAGGATGTCAATGTTACTTTTAAAACCTATACACGTACTCTGGTAACTCACAAGACAACTTTGATGTGAACTATTTTCTGTCATTCAAGAAGTGACCACCTTTCATTGCTAATGATATTAATAATTTCACTCTATTTTAAATTACATTCTCATCCTCGTTTGCATGGATATTATAACCCCCATTTCATTTTCTTGAAAATATAGGAGTTTGGGTTCTGGCAATTTCGAGGTTTGTTCAATTGGCCTTCAATGAAACAGCATACCTAAATTATTCCAAACATTTGTGAACTTTATCTCTAGCCGGCAGTCACCTTCAAGTTGAAGTTTGGGTTGGGAGGTTCGGGTTAGAATTAGGTTAAAATGTTGGAGTACGGGGAGAGAGAAAAATTGGAAGAGAGAGAGTGAAAAACCAAACCCAAAACCAAAACCTGTACTTCTCTCTAAAAGTTGGAGTACGTGGAGAGAGAAAAGTACATGGAGAGAGAGGATTGTGAAAAGGGGAGTGAAAATCTAACTCAAACCCCGTACTTCTCTCTAAAAGTTTTAGTACATGGAGAGAGAAAAGTACGGGAAGAGAGAAAGTTTAATTTTTCTTTATGACTAATCTCTCTCTTCAATTAATTAATTAAATTAAAACTCTCTGTAAAATGTCTGGGTAACAATATTATTACTTCTACTTCTTTGTTTCATTGTCTTGAAACTCACTCCATCCTCGTCCATCACTTGTTTTTCATGTGAAGTGGAAACATTCTACTATCTATCATTTCAACCCTTGCAATGACCATGGTACTAGGAGAAATATCAAATATAGTGCAGATGTTTTCAAAATTAACCTTATAACCTTTTTGTGTAAGTTGTCCCACACTTATGAGATTATGTTTTAAATAGGGTACAAAATACACATTAGGCATAGATTTCTTACCAAGATTTGTCATTCCAACAATTGTACCTTTTCCACTTACTTCCACTATGTTATCATTGCCCAATTTCACTTTTGAGTTGACTGAGGTATCCAATCTTTCAAATATATATCTATTTCCTATTGTATGATTGCTAGAACCACTATCTAGAAACCAAATTAATAGTTGAGCTCTCTTGAGCTACATGACATGTAATGAACAATGTCCCTAGTCTACTTTTAGAAAAAATTGCATTTTGTTTGCCTACATCTATTTGCTTCTTCTGACATTCATTTGCTAAGTGACCAAACCTCTTGCAATAATAACATTGGACATTTGATTTTCCATACCTTTTTGATGCTTGATTGTTATTGCGCCCCCTTGAGCTTAAACTTTGATTTCTCCTTACTCCTTGATCAAAACTCCTTTCCTTTCTTTGATAATTATTTTGTCCTCTTCCTCATCCTCTGAATCCTAGATTTCTTCTTCCTCTACCTCTACCAAATGTCATTTGTGATTTGAATGCATTCTCCAAAGAAGTATTATCACACTTGTTCAACCTGTATTCATGGTTTTTTAATGACCCAAACAACTCATCTATAAATAAATTTAACAAATCCTTAGATTTCTCAATTGCCACAACAATATTATTAAATTTAATAGGCAAGCTTCTTAAGATCTTTTCTACAATTTTTTGGTCTATTATCTCATCACTATTAAACCTTATTTGATTAACCACATTCATAACTCGAATTGAAAATTGCTCTACTGATTCAGTATCTTTCATTTGGAGGTTTTCAAAATCTCTTCTTAATGACTACAATTTATATGCTTTTTACCTTGCTTATACCTTCATATGTTGTTTCAAGGATCTTCCATGCTTTCTTGGCTATTATAGCTCCATTAATCCTTGCAAGAATAGTGTCATTCAAACCTTGTAAAATAATTTGAAAAGCCTTTATATCTATTTTCCTATTTTCCTTGAGTTTATCCTTTTGATTTGCAGTTAATAACGATTCATCCAATGGCTCTACAAATCCATTCACAACAATCTCCAATAACTCTTGGGAATGAATAATTATTTTCATTCTAAATGCCCAATGATCATAATTCTTGCCAAAGAATATTAGAATCATAAATTGATTCATTCTTGATGCTATACTTTAAAAAAACAATAAAGTCTTTTAAAATACTTGAATTCCTAATTATGATAGTAGAATCAATAAGATTATCTAAAAAAAAATCAGATCTCCAACTCCTTTCAAAATTAATGACTTAAGATAACATATAGCTCATAAGCATATAATAAAAATCATAGAGGTGCCTCAACTTCACAAATAAAATATAATACCTTACTGCTAGACTAATCTCATATGTTTGCCACAAAACATTGAGAATGATTCCATTAGGAATTAACACCCCTTTAAACTCATAACATACCTTTTCTCTTGCAGCAAAAATCTATTATTTTAGATTCACAATCTACCTGGACTGCGACTCCACAATTTTCCTATGCTCTCATTGCAGAATCAACCTAGTTTTTTTTTTTGATGAATAGTCCTTTTCTATTAATAAAATATACTAAGAAAACAATTCACAAAAAAGGGGCCGAAGGATACAAGATCACCCTGCAAAAGAGATCACATGGTCATAGCTAGACTTAACAACATGGCCTTAGTCAGAAACAACAACTATTCATCAAGAAAAAATAGAATAAACAACCTTAGGCTGCCAAGGCAGTGCCAACCGAAGGAGGATGATCATCTTTGTCAAGAAATCCCCACGTATTAGTGGGATTGTGGGGCAGACTGGGAAGAGTCTAGCCATCATCTGTAGTAGCAAGATCAGGGGCAGCCTCCGCTTCCTTTACCTTTGGCCGTGGAGGAGAAATTACCAAAGCTAGGCGAGGAAATTTCCTAGAATGCACCTGTCGAGGCCCAGGAGGTAGAGCCGGGGACCAGCCAAAACCACCATGGGGTGGAGAAGTAGAGTGATGCCTCCATCCGCCATCACCACCACTGGGAGAGCGATGGCAGGAAGCTTGGGAGCATGGGGTGTGAGATTGGCGGCCTGAGGAGTGGCGGCGAGAACGGTGGCCACAAGGTGTAGAGGTATCGGTTGAGGCATCCAGAGGAACTCTGGCAATGGTACAAGGAGCATTGCCCCAGTGATTTAACAATTCCTATAAGTGAGCAACTTCTAGGGAAACTTTATTAGCTTGCACCTAGATCTGCATAATCACATTATTACAAATGCATGCTTTAGTGTACATAGCAATGTTAACATCCAAAAAGCTATGAGTGAACAGAACAACATTTCTATCTTTCCACAGAGAAAACAAAATTTCCATCCTGAAGGTATGCCAAATCTAGGTGAATTTTTGAGGAATTCTGGGGGAATCACCCAACAGGATCATGTGCCATGAAAATGGTTTGGGCCTGAAAGGCTTGAAAAAATCATGAATCCAGTGCCAATAATTTTGAGCACACTTAAAAAACCAAAAAATATGCAAAAAGGACTCAAGCTAACCACAGAAGGGGCATATGGGATCAGGAACCCCAATGTGCTTGAGCAAAATCAATCTTTAAAAAGATAGCCTACTATTTGGACTTGTGAGCCCATTCCATACCTTCCTAGATAGCAATGATGTTGTCAAGAATATAGCTGGATTTGATGAAGCTAGTTTGCTCAGGCTGCACAATTAAAGGCAACATGTGCCTGATTTTGAGAGAGAGCACCTTGGCAATGATCTTATAAGACACATTCAGAAGGGTAATGGGCCTCCAATTGTAAATGTCCTCAGGATCACCAGCTTTAGGTATGAATTTGATATTCCCTTTATTTATTATCGCTCCTAAACTTTTAGTATGATATGCTTCAAGATAGACTTTGTGCAGGTTAGGACCTATTTTTTCCTAGAGGTGTTTGTAAAATTCATAGGGAAAGCCATCACACCCAGGAGACTTGTCATCCACCATGGAGTAAATAGACACAAAGAAATAAAACTTATTTCACTGCCTTACTGCCTTTCTGAAATGCATTACATTAAACCTCTATTTATAAAGGTCTAAGAACTTTCTGGAATACAAACCAAACTTATTACACATGTTATAATATTGCATTGAATTAAATGTGGATGGCTTATGTTGTGGCTGGAATGGCTGGGACAGGTAGGTTATTGGCAAATTGTGGGCTGTGGATGGTGGGCGGTTGAGCAATTACTCTGGACATTGAGTGCTTGCTAGAAATTAATACTACCAACACTACCCAACAATGTCTTCTCCATTCAATAGAGTTATTTACAACAAATTATTAGGGACCATCTTTGGTGACATTAAAACAAAAACTATAATTATCAATTGATAATCTCTATCCTTTATGTATTTTATATTTTTTTATTAGAAGCTTTCCCTTGTAATTGATGTTAATATTGTATATAATGGTATGCTTTTTATGGTAGATGAAAGCTTATAGGTGGAAATTATGTATTTTCTTATTTCAAAGCTTTCTATCAATTATTATTTTTTAATAAGAAAGAGTATAGAAATTTGTAAAGAAAATCTATAATTTTACAAAGTGAACAAATTAAATGAAACAAAAATAAAGAAAATACATTTAAAGAGATGGTTAAAGAAAGAGATAAGAAGAAAGGTGAGAGGATAAAAATCAACATAATAATAATAAGAATAAAAATATCAACATAATTTTTTATTAAGAACGTAGGAAGAGAGCCCTTAATTCAAGAAAAACAACTAGGCATCAAGAAGCTAGCACTTGCAAGGGGCATCACAACTAATTGAATAGCTAACAAAACACCAACCATTACAACTTAGTGCACTACCTTCAGACAAAATAATAAAAAACCATCATTGTTCTAAGAGTTACTAGTACTAAAACTATCAAGATTAACTAAAATATTCATTAAGTCTGAGCTATAATATCCATCAAGTCTGACTTTATGGGGTTTTGAATCTACTATAAACTAGGTTTTTCTCTTTAATCAAAGACTATAATATCCATCCTGTCTAACATTTTACTAGCGATATTATCATTTAAGCTTATAAACAAAAACTAGCAGTATCTACAAAATTAACAAAGTTTTTATCAAGAACATTAAGCCAGGTCCACAAAATATCAAAATAAAGTAATAGACCCCAATGACTAGCAAAAATAGCAAACCTATTAGTAATTTTTAATTTCTTCCTAGTCTATAGCAAGGCATTTGAGGTCTTCATTGTAGTCTTTATGCTTTTCTTCCTTCTATTCTTCCATGGCCTTTCCTTCATTATCCTTCCTAGGTTTTTTGAGTTTACTTTTCCTTGTGATAGTGTCAAACACAATATTTTGCATCATCTCCCATTAAATTTACCAAAGATGCATTTTACCAGATCAAAACTTCAAGTTCGTGATCAGCTCTAGTATAGTGCATTTGAAGGAGATGATTATTTTTTGGCAGGACCTAAATGTATCCTTGCATATTATGGTGCAACTCATCTAGAAAATTTTGTACCAAATTAGGAGTGTACTTAGTTTTCTCCTCAACTTCATGATTCAATTTTTTCTTCTCAAATGCCATATCTACCACCTTAATGTCCATTTCTATTTCCACCATCTAGGTATCATCCATTTCTTGTTGAGTGCCCTCCACTTCCATAGATTTGTAGTCCACATCCTTAGAATCAATGTCTTCTAGGTTTTTTGGCAATAACTCTTGATCAATTTTGTAAACTACTTCATCCTCCATAACTTTCTAATTTTCATTATTATCAACTTTCTCTTTTAGACCATTCCTTTAGTTGTTTCTTAGTCTTGATAACCTTTCTTCACTTGAGCTAGAGTCATACATTCTCTCTATTAATTTAGGGTCTTTTCCTCCATCTTCTGATTTTGTGTCCTCATCACACATGTTTTTCCACACCATAAAAATATATTTCAATGGTGTTGCATTTGTGAATTTTAACAATGATACTCTTTGAAAGGAATTTTTATTTTTAGCATGGGTAATAGAAAGAAGAATATCTTCAAAAGAGAGAGTTCTTTCTTTGTTGGTTGAAGGATTCTAAGGTTTATTCTCCATTTGTACAAGGACCTTAGGGTTACTTTCTTCTAGGGGGTGTAAACCTAATTCTTCAATGATCATAGAGGAGTTGTGCTTTAGTTGGGTTTTCTTGCGGAAAGTGATTCAATGACCCACACAAGGAGAATCAGAATAAATATGTTGGTAAGGAACACAAATGAGATCCTAGTGAAGGGGATGATTGGCCCCTTTACTAATCCTATAATTAAATTACACATACAAAAAGAAGGGGATGTTAACCTTTTTCACCATGTCTAAGGAAGTTTAGCATTGGAAGGTGACAACCTTGAAAGATCACAAAGTGACCTTCAAGAGAAAAAAAATCCATTAATAAGAGATTAACAAAAAAAGCTAAGTTAAAGATAGACAATCATACCCATTCATAAATTTCACAATTAGTGACTTCTCCTTATTCATAGATAATTTCTTCCTAAACTAGATGTCTAGTCCCCTACACTCTTTGTTTTTAAACATTCATCCATGAATTTCAAAATAGTAGCTTCACCAATAAGCTCTAGTGTTATGATGAATTTTATGCTCCTTGTGATGACATGGCCTTTATGTTAAGAGTTCAAAAATTTAGTGGGAAGAAGATCAATGAAACCCCACATAGAAAGAACATAACTATCTAGATTTTTCCACTTGATTCTTCCACACTTTTCCACTTTTGGTAGTTAATGTAGCTTTCTTCATTTGTCCACCATTAAGGAGTGTGTCTTTCTCATTGTACTTTACATTTATAAGGACTATGGTTTCAAATATGGTCCATCACATCCTTCCTTTATGTGTCGAAGGAGTTGTCAGTGTTTTCACTTGAACATTTGATTGTTGCTGAAATGAAATATATGTCATTACTTCTTCATTTCTCATCTCTATACATTAAGGAAAATTAGAGATGACCATTTCATCCACTATTTGAGTACTTCAAAAAAAATCAATAAATTCTTCATCTATGGAATATATATATCATCATCATCATCATCATCATCATCATCTTGTATGTCATTTTGTGACAACATTGTTGTGAACCTCCTGAAACCAAATTTTGTTGGTATTCAATAATGTAAATTTCTATCTGTGATAATTCTGACAAATATATCTTGCTTTACAATGAAAATAATAATTTAAAATTTATAAATTTTAGTAAGAAGATTGGACTATGAGACATAATTTCCTATGGTTTAGTTGAACTCCTCCCTTCAAAATAGCATTCTTATTATTTGAATTTTAAACCAATCCTATCTTTTGAGCTCAAAGTATTTATAAAACTAGAATTACTTAGGATATAGTTCATCATAAGAGAGTCCAAAGTCAATAAAAGAAAAAAAATACCAAGAAAATTTTGCCTATGAAAAACATAGTAACCCAATAGATAAAATACCAAGTAATCTATCTTCCAACTTCACTCCATATTGGGCTCCTAGTGTTAGCTTTTATCTCATTGAGGAGTCATGGATGAACCCTATTGATAGTGTTTTGTAAATGATCATTCTAGACTAAATGGATATATATACTATCTATTTTTGGAGATGTATTTGATCTTCCATGAATTTCTTGTGCGTATTTTGAGTATTGGTTTTATTTTATATGAAACCATTACTAATGTTTATACTTTTAGTAGTAGTTCATTTCTATATGAACATGTCATGTGTTCTTTAGTATAGATATTGTCCAGTACAAATCCACTTTCATTTACAAAATAGATTCTTGAATATTATTTTTCATACCTTTCTACTTAAACAGCATGTGTTGCTTCCCTTGATAACATGTTTAAGATGTCTACAATTCTACCTTGGTCTTTGCAAGTCTATTACAAGAACAAGTTACATGGGAAATGGCACTCTAAGCATTGTAGGACTTTTGATAACATAGTGTAAGTGTACTTTTAGTACCCCTATATCAAAATTCCAAATTTGGTTGTCTGGGTCAGTTTTCCCATAGATGGCAAATGACTTGGTTCAGAATAAAATCCACCCAACTTCTATCATCAGTGGATATAGACTCGCAATGAGAGAAGCCTGCAAATACATTGATGATAAATTGGTTGTCAAGGATGAGAAGTTTGGCAATGATTTTCTTATCAATTGTGCGAAGACTAACATGTCTTCAAAAATTGTAGCTACTGACAATAACCTATTTTCAAAAATGGTTGTTGAAGCTGTCCAAGCAATTAAATCTCCTGGAAGCAAAGGTGAAATGAAGTATTTGATAAAGGGCATCAATATTTTGAAGGCACATGGACAAGGATCAAAATATAGTTATCTATTAAATGGTTATGCCCTAAAAATTGGTCAAGCAACTCAAGGAATGCCTACAAGAGTGGCCCCAGCAAGAATTGCATGTTTCGATTTCAATCTTCAGAAGACAAAAATGCAGTTGGGAGTGTAGGTTCTTGTTATTGATCCAAGGCAGCTTGATAGGATCCATGAAAGAGAAGTAGATATATCTATCATTCCTTGGCTCCATAGATGAGTTTGTAGAAGAATGCATTGCTGGTGGTGATGCTATTGAAGTAGCTTTATCTGTATACTTAGAGATTTTTCCAACTACCTTGGGTTCTTGAAAATAACTTGCTATCATAGAGTTTGCAGAATATATTTTTTAATCATACCAAAGGTTCTTGCAGTCAACATTGCAAAAGATGCTATAGAGCTTGTTGCAAAACTTCATGCCTACCATCGTAGTGCTCAAACAAAGTCTGACAAACAACATCTTTCAAACATGGGACTCGATCTCATAAAAGGGCAAGTGAGAAATAATCTCAAAGCAAGTGTTCTTGAGCCAGCAATGAGCAAAGTCAAAATCATACAGTTTGCAACTGGTGATGCATCTGTTATTGGAGATGTGAAGAGTTCTGTTACTAGTAATCCTAAGATTGATCTGATAACTAAGCTTTTCAACTTCTTGAGAATTGAAGATCCCACACCTCTCAGCAATGTGGCATCTACTCCCCAAGCAGATGATGAACCATGGACAACATTTCATTGCAAAAATGACCAGATGGTGGATTCAAAGCTAGGCCAGTCAAAAATGAATAAGTTTTGGAGCTATTGTCACTTAATGTAGATATATGAATGTCCATTGTATTGGTTACCTCCCATGACAAGCATCCAAACAAGGCATCCAAGTGCCTCAGTCAAGGAATTTTAAGCATAGCATTCTCTTGGATGAAGTTATTATAATAAAACAATCAGATCTGAGAAGCATGTTGCATGAGGATCGAGCAAGAGACTCCATCGTGAGATATTCTTACAGCTGGGTGATAGCATACAATATTAAGTTATCCAAAAGTAGTTAACATGAAAACATTAATTAAGAACATACAGTGGTGATTGCATATATATGTTAGAGTTAGCAAAATCAATGTCGGGCATATAAATTATCTAATGAATGAATAGAAATTACAAACATCAATGCCTGGACATTATATCATGTAGTAACAAATTAAATTGAAGATCATCAATGGGACAAATTTAATCATTCAACTTATGTCTTAGTGCTGATGACAATATTTATAGAACAGACATTGATCTAAGACAAATATGGTTTAATGTGTCAGGCTAGTCGATTATTTAACCTTCATACTGTACCCATAGACACGAATATTAGTACTATTGCGGGTGTAAGAGAAGGAAAAACCATTATTATGTTTTAAAAGAAATCTCATTTAAATGATATTTCTTTTAGAATTTGAAAGGTTCCAATTTCAATAGTTGAGAACACATGATCGATCAAGATAAATGGAGAATCTGAAAAGAAAAATAGGAAAAGGGGAATTAGAAAGAAGTAGTGATGAAACCAAAGGTCATCATGCGAGAACTGAAAAGTCATTGGAGGGAAACCAAATAGGGGCTGAAGGAGATTATTTATTGCAAATCTTTTCCTAAGCCAGGGGGTGGAGCCTTTTCTGCATACAGTCAGAGAGCTAGAGTAGAGAGGGGGTAAATTGTTGATGTAATAGACTTAATATTGGAGAGTCAATGGAAGGGTGTTTTATATCAATAAGTTCCTGTCTCATTTAGTTAGTTAATGGTTGCTTCTATGTTTCTTTCTTTAAAATCTGAATTACAGAAAGAAAGAAGAGATGTTTCATTCTTTCGTTATGAAGATATGAATTAACTAAGGTAAGATGTGCTTTGGGAGATTTAGTGAAGGATTCATTGGAAGTTCTTGATCATTTCATTTATATTTTCATTGATAGTTTCTGTAGTTTAGTTGATGCTGAGTATATGGATTCATAAGAATTGTGAGTTCTATGGCTTGGTTTATAGATTAGAAAGTCTTTCTTGCCTGGATTAAGTCCTATTTAGGCTTGATTTGGTTTGCCTCTTCTGCTCTCGAGTTAAGAGCATACCCCATGTTAGTTTAGGAGAGAAACATAATTTCTTGAACATTATTCACATAGGGAGTTGTACCTTAATTTAGAGGGAAACTAGTTATTCTTAGAAACAGTTTCCCAAATGTTCTGTAAAGTTGTTCTTCATTACAAATTGGGCAAATTAAAAAGAGAATCAAAAGAAGAACAATCTTGTTTATCAACAAATAAAAATTAATTGAATGAATTATATTTAAATTACAACCAGATCCAATCTGAATCAGTGGCTAACAATAATATTCCTCCAATTTACCCATTCACCTTTGATATCATCTTTAACTAGTTGATGAAGTCTCATTTTCAGTGAGTATTTCTACCTAAAATGGAGTGTTACTATAATTACATTGTCCTTGAATCTCTAAGTCCAAATTGGTTTGAGGGGCCAATGTGCAATAAGTTTGAGGCATAAATTCCTTCTCCTCCATAAAGAATATTGATTCAACCAACTTATCATTTCCCTCCAATCATCTGAAACTGCACTTAGTTGGACCCACATACAACAATTTAACTCAACTAAAGACTGTCCATGTACTTCAGTAATACCAAAACTTTGAGAATATTTTAATGAGATCCTTTGAGACAAAATTATAACTCATTTGGTAGTCAACCAAAATTTTGAATTTCATGCAACTATTCAAAGGTTTAGAGTTCATACACCCCATTTGGTCTGCGGTTGAAAAAGTAAGCTTTTAAATTCAAAGGTTTAGAGTTCATACACCCCATCTGGTCTGTGGTTGAAAAAGTGAGCTTTTAAATAAAATTTGAGGCATTTCCCTTAAGGTTGGTTGACATAGAGCTCAATTACCTCATTTCAGCATATTGAAATGTTAGAAATTAGACATTGGATTTTTAACAGAGTCATTTTACTTTTGTGAGTTTACATCATACTGATTAAATTTTTTAAGAAAACTTTATAAAAATGGAATACGATCTATTGCTGGAAGCACTTGTAAAATTTGATTTCTCTTAATAATTTATATATGCAGGCATCTATTTTCATAGTATGGAAAGGATCATAAAATATAGAGAACGCAACCTTAAATCTCCAAGGTATATTAATCATTAAAAGACCAATCCGAGGAGCTTCTATTGTGATGAACTCACATTATAAAGGCATGGGTTTGTTTTGATTTGTGGGTAAATTAATTTGACTTGAATCTTTCTTTTTCCAGCTTATCTATTAAAATGAATTATCGTCACTAATCAACTTAGAGCCATTTTTTTTTTGTCTTTTACATTTCTACAGAGGATTCAGATCCTTATTTTCCAGCCTATGTAAAGCAAAAAAATTGTCATATAATATTATTTTAGGATCAGCAAGAAAGTTGAAGTCAAGTTCATCGAGAGGGGCGAGAAGATTGACAAGAATGTGGAGAGAAGATTGAAAATAATGTGGAGAGGGAGATCATGAACCACCATCTCTGTGTTAATTATTGTTAGTTGGACAGCTGTTATTTCTGACCTGAAAATAAACGCACTATTTATGGGTAGCTTGGACAGCTATTCGTCCTTATCTATGAATAGCAGTTGTATTTAGGGGTGGTTTGGACAGCTGTTTGTCCACTTGCCAAAAATTAGTAAATGGTTATTATTTACTAATTTTAGTGATTCCTTTTGGACACTTTGCAACCAATTCTATTATTGGCTGTCGAGTTGTCTTAATGTCAGCCGTTGGTTAGATTTAATCTCGGTCATTGGTTTACCAACAGGAGTAGTATAGAAAGGGGTCATTGGGTCATTTGGATAGGAAGCGTTTGGAGAAGCAGTTTGCAGTGTTTGCAAACAGTCTTGTAGTGTTAGCAAGGGCGCAATGTTAGCGCAGGGATAGCAGTGAGGAATATTAGCGGGAGAAATTAGGAGGTTGTCAGAGTTTTGCTAGTGTGAGGCAAGGAATTTTGTATCTCTTGATTTGCTGAAGTTTAATATAATTTCTCATATGTAGAACTGGTTTTCCCTTAGGGGTTTTTCTAAGGACAATTTGTTCGAAAATATTGTGTTGATTGTGTTGCACATTTCTTTCCGTATTTTAAGTGAAGTTGCAGTTATGTTATTTTTTGATATTAGCTGGGAATTTGTTTTCAGCAGTCTAATAATCATTTACGATAGGAGATTAATAATCAGTGACTGCAATAGTTAAATTTTTAACACTCTGAGGTACTGAAACATAGCTAGCTTCAAAGAGGTGATATTGACAAAGACCCATGTAGACATTGTTGTCGAACATGAAGCAAGGGGTAAACTCTATCACTGTGTTGTGAAATCTAAGCACTTTAGTGAGGACGAGGCGTGTTTCTTCTTCAAGATATTTATTTTAATCAAGCATGAAGATGAAAGTGGGTTGACAATTCCTGAAAATCATGAAGCTTGGGATGAGAGCGTATTGGATGTCTCTCATATTTCCCAAGCCGATTCACCATTTGTTGATCTGTATGCAATAAAAAAATCACATTTCTAACTCAAAATCGATGCATACAAAGATTAAAACCCTGCACCACCCATTAACACAGGTCATTCCATAAGGGTATGTAGCTATTTGTGTGGGAGAGGATCAACAACATTATGGTCCCGATTATAGCATCCTTTCATTATGAAGCTTTTGATAGAGGGAAACAAGGAATTTGAGTATCATAACAGAGGGACCATTAAATTGCATGAAAAATAACAAAAGTCATTGAACCAATTGCATCAATATCCAACAAGCCATGAACAGAAAATGTCCTATAGTTTAAACAAATAGATCTATTGGAGGATAGACTGATTGATAAAAAACCCAAACATTTTTTGGATGGAAAACAAATGAAATAAAAAGCTCTGGATTTTTTTTACAGTGAAAGTCAATGGAAAAAATAAGCAAATATTATTTGAAAAAAATAGTACCTGTCTTTGTCTCTAGCCCTTGTACTAGCTTCTTGTCCTAGCCTATTTACAATTTTTTGTTATGCCTCTACATGCACAATTAAGATTGTATGAAAGATTAAATAAATAAAACTATATTTCTTGCCAAATTATTTTGGCAAGATTGTTTTGATGGGAAAATGATAAGCAAATTGATGACACATGGAAAAAAATTCTCGTAAGTTGGTGGGGCTATTTTCAGCCCCACCCATTTTTCACCCACTCACAATTAAACATCTAAAAAGTAGGAGCTCCTATCTTTTAGGAAAAGATTCCAAATAGAGTTGTAGCCCCCTCAAAAAAATAATAATCATGGGACCTCTTGTTCCTTAAATATAGAGCCTAACCCTCCTCCATGGGATGTCTACCTAATACCTATCCGATTAAGAACATTGTGCTACATCAGAGATGAATAGGAGTAGAGGATAAGGAAGTGAGAGATAGTCTCCTCATCACAATTACATAGCACAAACTAGTTAACCATCTAGAATCCCCATCTTTGGAGATTATCAACTATGGGGATACTGTTATACATAACTAACCACCATAACAAAATAAATTAATCTTGGGAAGAAAGCGAGAATTCCAAACATACCCCTAGATTTCTGAGTAACATCCTACACTAATTATATTGTAATAGGCCATCCTCACACTGAAATCACCCCAAGATTTTTTGTCCCAAATTAATCCATCCATGTCTGATAATGAGGGTATAAAAATTTCTTTTAGGACATTCCCTAGTTCCTCATTTAGAGATGTATCCATCAAATTTAGATTACCTAGGTTGAGGACTTTCCACTTGTCATTCTCAATATAATTGAGCACACTTATTCTATGTTTAGGCACACTACAATCTTATAGTAGAGGACATGGTAAAGATTAGAAGAGAATCCCCAATCAATCTATCTTCTGAGAACTTGATTGAATTTCCATCCCTAATGCTCCATCTAGCTCTTCCCCTCAAGTACTTCCTTCTTTTAACAATATTAATCTAGATCCTTGATCTAGTTGAGAGGTCACTATTATAGAAAGCCTTGTTGAAAGGTCTTGCTCATAAATATGCGACCCTCATAAGTTTGCACCACCCAACTGAGTCATAGGATAGTCTCCATCCTATCTTGGTCATGAGAACCTTGTTGAAGTCTCATATTCTTCATAGGTTCAAACCCCCTAAGATTTTAGCTTAGACATTTTCTCCTATCTCTCAAGACTCATTCTCATATTTTCCTCTATTCTCGATGATGGAAAATTATTCTAAATTTTTTCCTAAATATCCCTAAAATAGCTTGAGATATTAAATAGGGATAAAACATAGACCACAATACCCTTAAATGAGGGAACAATAAGTTGGATATTCCCAACATTGCTAAGCACCTTGCCTTTCCAACCAACCAACTTCTTCTATATTCTTTCAACAATGGTATTCTAGAATTACGAGGTTATTTCTTTCACTACAAGGGGGAGACCAAGATAAGTGTCAAGGATGAATGAAACTTGATAATTTAGTTCCCTATTAATTCAATTTTGGACATCGATCTCAGTGTTGAACAAATATAGCTTACTCTTGTAGTAGTTAACATGTTGTTCTAAAATCTTCACATATTATTTCAAAATTTTCTTCTAGGATTTAACTTCCCTTATAGAAGATAACAAATATATGAAAGTGTCATCAACAAATTGTTGCATCACCTCTAACAATAGAGATGTTGTTGGTTTAACTCCCATGAAGCCATAGAAACTATGTTTCTCTTGAGGATCTTTGGGCCACCATAATAAATAAAAATACAAAAAAATGATTGTCTTGGTGTAAACCCCTCTTAGATTTGAATAGTTCTCCTGGGGACCCATTAGTCGACACCAATAATTGGACCTAATTAATCATTTCTCTAACTAAGAAACTAAATCTCTCCCCAAAACAAAAATCCCCCAAGATTTTCAATAGAAATTCCCTCCTATGTTTATCATAATCTTTTGAATATCTAAGTTCACTACTATAACTAATTTTCCACTCTTCTCCATGCAATGTAGAAGATCATGGGAGTTTATCACTGCATCCCTTATTTGGTGCCTAGGAATAAAACAATTCTCAGTGGGGCCAAGAGCTTGATCCAGGATATGCTTTAGGCAGTTCACTACCATCTTGGAGAGAATCTTTTAAATAGTATTATACAAGATAACTAGGATAAATTACTCCACATGAGAATGTTCTCCAATCATGGGGAACAAAATAATATATGTTTGGTTAAGTTCTTTGAGTATTCTACTAGTCCTAATAAAATCACATGTGACATGCACGAACTTATTTTTTATGATATCCTAGAATTCCTAGAAGAAGGCCGATAGTAGGTCATCTGGTCTAGGTGATCTAAATGCTCCCATAGAATACATAACCTCTCTAACCTCCTCTTTAGAAAATTTTGTACAATCTTGACTCATCCTGTCATTGACCACTAGGTTGATGAAACCAACCATGGATTCCTCTATATTATGATTCACCTGAGTTAGAGGGCGGAAGGGGGGAGGGGGGTGGGTGGGTGGGTGTGTTGGGTAGATTTTCTAGAAGTACTTGGTGGTCCAAGCACCAATCTCCTCCTCATTATTAAGTTCATTATTTCTATCATCAAAGAACTTATGAATAAAATTCATCTTATTTTAGATTTAAAGGCCAACCAATGGAAGAAGTTTTTATTTCTATCACCTTTAGTAAGCCACTATACTATGGATCCCTATTTCCAGAAAAATTCTTCTTTACCTGTTACCAAATTCCATCTCCATCATTGATCATGTTCCTCCTCATGAGTAGCAAGATAAAGGTCCACCTTTCTTCACCCCCTCTCTAATCACTTTTTTTTTTATTCTATTTCTTTCTTCTAGTTGAAAGTCAATCCAAAAGATGATGGATTCCATCCCATCACCTCCCTTCTAATATTCTCTAATTTTCTGGCTATGTGAGACATGTAAGTATATTGGACCCATATATTGCACCATTGAATACCATAGTCTCTAAATTGAGGATGGCAATGTTACATAATCTCATACCTGAAGGATTTCTTGTTGTTGGATCTCTGGCCCATAAAACTATATAGAAGCATAGGTGAAATGTCCCTTTTCTGATTTTATATGATATTTCAAGCCTCAAATCAGATCTTTAAAATCAAACAACCAATATTTCAAAGGTCCACCAATTTCTCAATAAACCCCAAATTGTGTATGCTAGAAATAGTGCCAAAAGCTTCACAGCTTCACCTATTATTAATAAATCTGAAAGTGGAAAGTTTTTTAATAGAAATTTGAGCAGCATAACAGCCTATAAAATGATATTTCTAGATTTGTATAACATGCACACAATAGCTTCCAAATGAAGGACCAAAACAATGCTTATCGAGCTCTCGAAAATAGCACAAAATAGCTCGGAATCACCACAAAAACTTACTAATCTATCATAGAAGTATAATCATATCCAAATAAATATATTTAGCTCTATTTTAACATTTAAAAGTCTGATATACAGCATCAACCAAAACTGATATGAAATACTCAACCAGAAACACCAAATTCTTACAAAAAACACACTCGAAAACCCACAAATCTGCACTGTTAAGCGCACAGGAAAACTCTGCATGAGCATGCACATGGAATGGCTTCAAAATCCCATCCTTAGCCTTCCTAGAAACCTGAAAAATCCCGTTCTTGGGTCTCCTTCTTCACAGGTTTGGCGGCCTCTGAAGAACAACAAAGCAATGCGCAAAAATCAAGTTCTAGAATGAGCCCAAAATGCCTCCAAACACCTTAAAAGAGGGCATAACCCTAACTCACGTCCAAGAGGGGTTAATAAAACATATTTTAATAATAATTTTTATTTATTAGTCAATTAGCTTCTAAAGATTATCCCCTTTTTTTGAAACTTCACCTTTTTGGGCCTGCCTGCCTTAGCAAAGATTATTATTTTTAATTATTTGAAAAGGGGACATGACAAGTCCTCCCTTTCCAAATATTGCTTTTCTTCAAGCAATGGCTGAACAATAGACCAATCAATCCACCTGGATTCCAAATGTAGTCATGAACTATACTATTGTCAATTAACACAGGCTCCTGCAATATCCTCTGCAATATAATCAAGAGGAATCCATAATCAAACTGACAATTACTGCTCAACCAAACTCCAAAGTCACAACTTCCACAGTTAGAAACCCATGAGACACAAACTCTTAGAACATCAAAACTCAAGTAAAGTGGACAAATCAAATTTCCAACAGAGTAAATACCATCAACGCATCCCACTGGCCTATATGGAATATACAATCCAACTTTGCAACAATGGTGAATTCTCCCGAATGAAACTGTACCAAGTATGGAGAATCCACACACTGTACAACTCTTGTAGTCAACACAACTCTTTAGCTCACCAACCACTGTCTCATAACCATAACTCCCATGCACCCCTAATGGTGAAAAGCCATCACAAGATAAACAACAAGAAATGGAACCCAAACCAATTTTTCCTGCCATCAACTCCTCAACAAGAGGATCAAATGCTAACTGATGTACATACCCTGCAATATAATGTTGATTAAAAAAACCAACCTCAGTCAGCAGCTCACCATGAACAAGTGATACAACCCACTGTGACTGATCACTAGCTAAGTCAGGAGATTTCATAGACAAAGGAGTAGAATCAATAACAACACTCACTGAATCATCACTCCAAAATTCCTACTCTAAGTCATGTATTATCAAGCTATCAACTGCAGGACCTATCGCCATGTCGTGCCCATCACAACTCTCATCCCAAGGCATCAAACTATCCCATAACTAATGATAAGCATTAGTAACCAAAGTACATCTCTGTATCATCATCTCATCAACATGGTCATCAAAGGTGAATTGATGAGCATACCTCACAATGTAATGTCGATAGAATGCGCAAATCTCAGTTAGTAGCTTAGACTGTAGTCCAGATGTAACTAACTGCAATTGATCACTAACCATGTTGGAACTGACTACTACCTCTGAAGACATCACCAAGGGAGTAGTATTACTATCAGGAACCATGACAACTATCGGCTCACCAACATCACACATGGTCTTTGATACATCATCTCTAGTCTTCGTGCCATTAGTACTAGAGGTCACCACCATGTCAGGCATACCACAACAATCTGTTGCAGCACCCAACTCAACTGAACCTGACTCTAGTGGGTACAAACCCGATATTCCAATGTTAGTATCAAGGATGGATGCATTCCCATCTCCATTGTCTTTGACAATCTCGACCATGGACATCCTCGGATCACCAGACACCATAGTTTGTGACTGTATAGAATCTGGTAAAGATTGTAGTTGTTCTAACTGCATGGTCACCTTAGCCAAATGAAATTGTGACTCCTTGAAAGCCAACTGTGTACTCTCAAGAATCTCAGAAGTCACCTCAAGCTGTTGAGTAAGCTCAATCACCTCATCTTCCTTGGCCAACAATGAATTGTATGCTGTACTGCCCCACTCCATAAGATAATCTCTATCGGCTATCAACTGCATATAATCCTATCTCATAATTTGGATAGCCTCCCATAAAGAGTGGAAATCTGTCAAGGAAAGATAACTACCTCCCTGCTCATCACTAGTAGGAGAACCCCATCCATAAACTGCTAACAACTAACAAGCAGCATCAAAATGCTGGCAAGCGATAGCAATGTCTCACTCACTAACTCTCAACTGATTAGACACATGATGGCACTAGCTAGACTATCTCCTACAAACCTCTTCTGATGCACTGTCTAAAGGAGTATCCTCAAAGTTACTAGTCTCTAGAGTATTACCATCCATATCCTGTGAATCAACTCCAAAGCTCATATCAACATATGGAGTATCAAAAACTATAGCACTGATGTCTAACTCCTCTGTACCAAAAGAAATTGCCAAGGAAACTAGGTCTTCAAAACTACCCACTGCATCCTCCTGGATGTCATCAATGCCAATATGATCCTGGGACTCATCTATACACACTGCAAAATATGAAAGATCATCAACACATTCTAGCAAGTATGGTTGACTAGATATATGAACAAAGCCCAACACCAGTGTATAAAAAGAAATACCAACATCGGATAAGCTCCTGGCTCAAGAAAAGACAACACCGTGCAATCTACTAATCAAATCCATGATAGCACCCAAACAATCACTACTACCAAAAAGTGTTAAAGATTTCCAGTCAACTAAATTCCAAACGCCAATATAACAATCTTGAGTCCATATCCGTAAACTATAATCAGCTAGTAACTCAAGAAAACTCCTCACCTGAGTAATATGACCAATACAACCTAATTCCACATAACTATCTGACATTGTCCCTATATACTGGATGTGAATGCAAGATGAACTCGCAACATTATCAATGACCACATACGATCTACCGTTCACAGAAAGCTGAGTATTAGGAGTGCAAGATGAAACTAAACTCAATTCCATGCCATGCTTATCCCCATGTCTCTCCCAATCTTGTAATGCCAATGGAGTATTCACCAAAGAAGATCGAGTGTCCTCAAGCTCATGAGAAAGGCTGTCAGCTTCCTCCTCCTTCCTCCTCAAGGCAGCTGAATAGTCTTCGACAAGGCTAAGAAGATGGTCACGATTAGATAGAAGATGTAAATAACTCAACTTCATCGTTCCCATTCCTTCCCTAATCACTTGTAAGTCAACACAAGGAGACTTTGCCTGAACTCCCTTATGTCTACCCTATAACTGAATCATCTAAATGTGATCCTCTATCATATCCTGCATCCTGTCATGATGATTTAATGAAGTCACAATACTATCTTTGTTCACCTTCAGCTGGATGGACAAATCATGTGAAGTACTACCTGCCTCAACCTCACGTGATGAAACATCTAACTGTGCCTGGTACTCTTTCTCAGCAAAGTCATGAATGCTCAATGTCTGCTCATCTCTACCAGGTATCTCACCATCATGCACAAAAACATGCTCATAATCATCATCTAAACCCACTACCTCCTATGGCAGAGTAGAATCTAAGACCTCTGCCTGGCTATAAGTTAGTTTCTCAAACTCCTCATGCAAGTTCTTGGTAATTATGTCATCTGCCCTGTGAGAAAATCTGCCAAATAGAAATCCAGTCAACTTATCCACCTTAGCTGGGTTAGACAACATGTCATTCATCATACGGTGGTGCTCAACCAACTATTTAAACATGTCATGGCTTATTTTCATAAGTTTATCTCGAATGTCTAAATAACCATCCTTTCTACTATTCTGACTCTAGATATCAATTGTCCAAGATCGTGTCCTCTGAGACTTTGTACTATACCTGTCTATTCTGGATAAAGTAGAGTGTAACCCCAATAGGTTATAACTTCTTCAAACACCAAGAACTAACATGCAAATGATTAGAAGTAGCATGGAACCATAGATTTTGACATGCAGCTGATTAGAAGCAACATGCAACCACCAAATTCACCAAGAACTAACATGCAAATGATTAGAAGTAGCATGCAACCATATATTTTGACATGTAGCTGATTAGAAGCAACATGCAACCAAAAAATTCACCAAGAACTAACATGTAAATGATTAGAAGTAGCATGCAACCATAAATTTTGAAATGCAGCTGATTAGAAGCAATATGCAACCATAAATTTTGACATGCAAGATTTGGGTAGTTGACAAAACTGACATGCAAACTTCTACAAACCCTCAGACTGGCAAGATCATAGCTCTAATACCACTGAAATGTCCCTTTTCTATTTTTATATGATATTTCAAGCCTCAAATCAGATCTTCAAAATCAAAAAACCAATATTTCAAAGGTCCACCAACTTCTCAATAAACCCCTAATCAGGTATGCCAGAAATAGTGCCAAAAGCTTCATAGCTTCACCTATTATTAATAAATCTGAAAGTGGATATTTTTGTAATAGAAATTTGAGCAGCATAACAGCCTATAAAATGACATTTCTAGATCTGTATAACATGCACACAATAGCTCCCAAACGGAGGACCAAAACAATGCTCTTCGAGCTCCCAAAAATAGCACAAAATAGCCCGGAATCACCACAAAAACTTAATAATCTATCACAAAAGTATAATCATATCCAAATACATATATTTAGCTCTATTTTAACATTTAAAAGTCTAATATACAACAGCAGCCCAAACTGATATGAAATACTCAACCGGAAACACCAAACTCTTACAAAAAACACACCCGAAAACCTACAAATCTGCACTGTTCAGCAAAAAGGCAAACTCTGCATGAGCATGCACATGTAATGGCTTCAAACTCCCATCATTAGCCTTCCCAAAAATCTGAAAACTCCCGTTCTTGGGTCTCCTTCTTCATAGGTTTGACAGCCTCTGAAGAACAACAAAGCAATGCGCAAAAATCAAGTTCTAGAATGAGCCCAAAATGCCTCCAAACCCCTTAAAAGAGGGAATAACCCTAACTCACGTCCAAGAGGGGTTAATAAAACATATTTTAATAATAATTTTCATTTATTAGTCCATTAGCTTCCAACGATTATCCCCTTTTTCTGAAACTTCACCTTTTTCGGCCTGCCTGCCTTAGCAAAGATTATTATTTTTAATTATTTGAAAAGGGGACATGACAATAGGGTGAGACAAAATAATCCTTGAGAATGCATATAGGGAGGTATAGGGGAGCATGTCACAATTAGTAAAGATAAGCACTCTATTAATCTAACCTAAATAAGACTATGACCCATACAATTATTGGACCAAGTGAAGGGGACTCCTTCCAAGTCCATGTCAATTAGAAAAGTCCTCTAGAGAAACCCATCCAAATCATGCATACTATTTGAAAATTCCTCTAACTTCCATTATTTCTCTAAAGGATACATAGGAGTATTAAAATAATCAACACATATTATTTTGGAGCAATTGAAAGTGGAAATACAAATAGAGGCCTCCTCCAAGACCCCTAGTCCCCCACTTGGTATTTGGAGAATAAAAATTGAGAAGAACCCAACTACTAACCTTATCCAAAAAAGCCACCACTAAGAAATGAAATGAGTGTGGGTTAGGATCTCAATCATATCAAGCTTATCCAGATTCCACATAGACACATTTTCTCTAGACAAATTGACTTTTTCACTATAAAAATATTTTGCACCTTGCCAAATATATTGACCCACTTTATCAAAATTGTTCTTATTCATCTTAACCTCTTCAATTAGGAGAATATCAACCTTATGATCATTGATCATTTTCTCCAAAGAAAATTGTTTCTAAGAGCTTTTCAAGCTTCTCATATTCCACATAACAAACTTTATTTTTACCTTTTTGAATGCTTGCTAAGGTTCTTTTCTTCCAGAGCTATGTCTCAAGAATTCACCTTTGTCCTTAACACTCTTTCCTGTAGCCTACCGGTTTTCATCTTCAAGCCCACATCTACCTTTAATAGTCCATGGTTTTTCTTCTTAGCATCCTACTAGACCTCATCATCTTCAAATAGTGAGAAGGGGTTAGACATAGGTAACGTATCCTTCTCACACATTATAGAGACCAAGTACCCTTTGGGGAGGGGTAGTTTGACCCTTGGATGGGTAACAAGGGCACACTCTTTGTATTCTCTACTCTATTGTGTAGGGTGGAAAAAGAAAAAGGTTCCTCCAGACCCCTGGCAGTCATTAATAGGGACAAAGAATCTTCCATATAAATTGTATTCTCATCCTTGGGGTAGGTTTGAAATACAACTCCACCCCTAAAATATGAAGGGATCTCCCCTTCTTCAAGGTGATCAATGAGAGCCTCTATATTCTTGCCCTTCTCAAGATAAGTAGATCTATCTTCTCAATATTTTCCATAAAAGAATACTCATCTAATACATTGGCCTACCTCTCTGACTTCCCCATAGGGATCAAGGGAGATTTTCGGACCACCCTAGATGAGCATCCTAGGTCATTTTCTCTAGGTACACTCTCCCCATCTAAGGATACCTTCCCTTTCATTTTCTCACCTTCATGAGTAGTGGATTTGTAGTTAGTGACTACATGACCATAATTCCTACATTTCTAACAATATAAATCTGCATTCTCATAGATAAGTGTATGTGTCCAAGCCTCCATTTACATTTTAAATCAATACTACTTGGCAGGGATTTATTAACAGCCATATTAACACAAACTCTGGCAAATACAAGATGAGATTTGTGCAAGGTAAAAACATCTGCCTTTATGAAATATCTGAATGAATCTCCAATCCATGTAAAAGCTGTTTCATCTCAATATTGTAAGGGAAGCCCAAGGTGCGTAAGCTAGTCTAGGGCCATTCTATCCAGATCGACATTGAGGTTAAAACTTGACTTCAATGTGGATAAAGCTGGGTAGTGTTTATCGTGACTTTATGTTCCTGCCAAAACATGGTTTTGCTTCTCATGAACTACAAATTTAAACAAAAAGAGAGCACCCACCATTAAAGCAACCTCCATCGATCCCTTGAATTTCCATTTTTGTGAAACCCACCTCCTTGCCATCTCAATGCTCTATCGGTATGATAAAAACCTTCCCACTAAGCCTATAGAGAAACCTTGAGAAATATTTTCAACCTCAAAATTTGGGAGAAGGTTCTCCAGACAATTATTCCCATGTGACACTCTTGGTATATCTGTAGAATATGAATACCTGCACAATCCAATCTATAACAGCAAAGATGATAAACAAGCAAAATAAACAACCCTCCAACAATGAAGAAACAGAGTACGCTCTATTTTTTAGAGCAGAATCAAAACAACTTTTTATTACAGATTATACTATTCCAAAAAATCATTACATTTAATACCACTACTGGTATACTTATATAGAAAATAACTAATTAAAACTACTACCTAATCTCAAGTTCTATATGGCATCTTCAGCATGATTGCATGCATTATTAACCATCAAATTTAGAAATTACTAAAAAACTGCCGACAACCATGCAATCTAACAACTATCCATGAAAGTTCTAATTTTAATTGTTGTGAACAGTGGTGGAACTGGAATTTTCTATTTCCGAGCAGCAGCAATCTTGGCGTTAATCTTCATACTCCCCCTTGATGCTGAGAGGACTGACAATTCGATCTCTGAGTACCAAAAACTGATCTTTTGCAACTGCCTTTGTGAAGATGTTTGCAATTTGCTCCTTTGTGCTGATGTACTTCAGCTCAACCACTTTATTTTGTACCAAATCTCTAATGAAATGTTGTTTCAAATCAAAGTGTTTGGTCCTGCTATGATGAACCGGATTCTTGGCCAATTTAATAGCACTTATGTTGTCACAAAAAATCACAGTAGGCTGAACCTGTATCTCTCCAATTTCTTCAAGAAGCTTTCTAAGCCATAAAGCTTGTGTGCTAGCTGAAGTGACCGCAACATATTCCGCTTCTGTAGAAGAGAGAGCAACCATACTTTGCTTCTTTGAACTCCATGTAATTAAACCGGAACCCAAAGAAAAACAATTACCAGATGTAGATTTTCGGTCATCCAAACAACCTCCCCAATCTGAATCACTAAAGCCAACAAGCTCAAACTTATTAGAAGAATAGTGAATGCCAAAATCTACCGTACTTTTCACATACCTCAAAATTCTCTTGGCTGCCTTTATATGTTCCTCTGATGGATTTGTCATATACCTTGAAACCAATGAAACTGAATAAGCAATATCAGGCCTTGTGTGAGTTAGAAACATCAAACTCCCCACAATGCTCCTGTATAATGTCTCATCAACAATTTTAGCACCATCGTCTCTACATAATGTAACTCCATGAGCAATTGGAGTGGAAAGAGGTTTACAATCTGCCATATCAAATTTCTTCAACATATCTTTTGCATATTTTTCTTGACAAATAAAAATTTCATCTTTACCTTGATAAACCTCCATGCCAAGAAAGTACTTCATGAGGCCTAAATCTTTCATCTCAAACTCATTCATCATAGCAACTTTAAATTCATCTTTCATCTTTGAACTACTACCCATATATAACAAATCATCAACATACAAACTCACAATGAGAATATCATTACCTTCTTGTTTGTAGTAAAGGGTAGGTTCACTCTTACTTCTTTGAAAGTCATTCTGCTGAAAATATCCATCAATTCTTGCATACCATGCACGTGGTGCTTGCTTGAGGCCATACAAAGCCTTCTTCAACTTGTAGACATAATCTTCTTTGCCTTGAATCTCAAAACCTTGTGGTTGTTCCACATATACCTCTTCTTCTAAGTACCCATTCAAGAAGGCACTTTTCACATCCATGTGATGAATACTCCATTTCTTTTGAGCTGCAAGAGAGATTAGCATCCTAATAGTTTCTTGTCTTGCTACTGGTGCAAAAGTTTCTTCATAATCAATGCCATACCTTTGAGTGAAACCTTTAGCAACCAATCTTGCCTTGTGTCTTTCAACACTCCCATCACTATTATACTTGGTCTTATAGACCCATTTTGTGCCAATCTTCTTCTTCTTATGTGGAAGATCTACAAGCTCCCATGTTTCATTCCTATCAATGGAATCCATCTCTTCATTCATTGCTTGCATCCAAACCTCATTAGCGCATGCATCTTCAAAACATGATGGCTCAAAATCAGCTTTAGCAAGTAATGCAAAATTTATTGTCTCACCTATTGGATCTTCTTCATGTGCTTGATTTTGACACCTCTCATAGATATCACTCAATCTTCTTACCTTCCTTGGAGGACTTGAGGATGAACTTGCTCTTGAAAATTCTGATTTTGGCCCCTTCCCGAGCCTTTGTTGACCTTACTACTACTGCTAGCACCATCGTTCTTTGAAATTTGCATTTGGAAAGCAAAAGCCTTCTCATTAACACTGGTAGATGTGTCCCTTATTCTATCCTCATGTGATATAAGAGATCCAACCAATTCATCATACTCCATGGTAGCTAAATTTTTACTTTCTTCTATGGCAATTACTACAATATTCCATCTTGGGGTTAGAGATCTCAATACCTTTTGTATTATTTTCTCTTAAGCAATAGATTCACCCAAAGTGGCCATTTTATTAGTCACATCTTTCACTCTCACACAAAAATCTCCCACACTCTCTGTCTCCTTCATCTTCAAATTCTCATATTCTCTTTTCAAAGATTGTAGCTTCACAACCTTGATCTGTTCATTGCCATGGTAAGCATCTTTTAGAGTCTTCCAGGCCTCTTTTGCTGTCTGTGCATCAGCAATTCGGGGAAACAAGCTCTTATCAAGAGCCATCTGAATGTGAAACAATGCCATTGCATTCTTCTTCTCAGCTTCTTTCTTCAATCTCCTGTCATTAGGTTGGAGAGTATTCCAATTTGCAGGCTCTTCATATCTGGATTCAACGATCTCCCAAAAATCTTTTCCAATCAAAAAAGTCTTCATCTTGATTGATCAATATTGATAATCAACTCCATCAAACTCTGGGATTTGCAAATTGTTTGCCATGCTGCTGTCTTCCAAACACCTTCAGCTCTGATACCAAATGTAGAATATGAATACCTGCACAATCCAATCTATAACAGCAAAGATGATAAACAAGCAAAATAAACAACCCTCCAACAATGAAGAAACAGAGTACGCTCTATTTTTTAGAGCAGAATCAAAACAACTTTTTATTACAGATTATACTATTCCAAAAAACCGTTACATTTAATACCACTACTGGTATACTTATATAGAAAATAACTAATTAAAACTACTACCTAATCTCAAGTTCTATATGGCATCTTCAGCATGATTGCATGCATTATTAACCATCAAATTTAGAAATTACTAAAAAACTGCCGACAACCATGCAATCTAACAACTATCCATGAAAGTTCTAATTTTAATTGTTGTGAACAGTGGTGGAACTGAAATTTTCTATTTCCGAGCAGCAGCAATCTTGGCGTTAATCTTCAATATCCACAGGTGGGACACGAGCACCAGATTGTCCCACCAGCATACCTTTCTAGTTCAATTTTCTAATCTCAACATGCAACATCTTCACCAGGCTTTCCATGGAACCACTAAAGTGAAGAAATTCCAAGTCATCCGATAACCTCATGTAATTCACAGAAGTCAACTATTTGTTAGGGTCAGAAGTAGCCCCAGCGACAGGGGGTCCCCATGAGAGAAGATGACAAGCAAGAGATCTGGACATCAGTGTTTCAGATCTAGAGAGGATAAATCATCCAGGGAAGATCCCACTATAAAATTATAAATACGGTCAAAGCTACATTCTAGATGCTGCATAGATGTAACCGTCGGTAGGACCACGAATTTTCAGGGCCGCCCATGAACGGCCGAGAGGGACAACCACTAAAGCACGAGTTCATGATTGCCCTTCCATTTGACAATTCATCGCAGAAAAACTCTTTCTCGATTCCGTGCCAAAAGAGGAGTCAACTTTGATGTTATCAATAAGGCCAAACAATAGAGTGCCACTATATGAGGTTCAAAACCGGCAGTCTATTTCGGCCCTATGACTATCAACGGTCAGCTAGTTTGATCTCTTCCAATATTGAACTCGCTATACATTCGAGTGAATTGCTGAGGAATAAATAGTCAGTATGAATTAGTGAGAAATAAATATAACTTTCCAACGAAACTTGGAAATCTTGGCAGAGAATAGTGTCGAAATGGAATTCCATCCATTGAGTTTGAGATTGCTGTGTACAATTCTTGTAGCGATCTCTTCCTCTCTGGAGGGAGGCTGCGCTTTGGGAGTTCGTGGGCACGCGGCGAATAGACTACGCGGTAGTTTTCTGGAGAAGTTAAAGAGCTCTACAACAACAACTAAATCTTATGTTTCAAGCCTGGGCCAGACTTCCTACAACTATACCCAAGTTCTAGACCATTTTGCTTTCACCCCACAGAGCTATCAAACCTTTCCCCAACGTTATTTCATAGACAGCTCAAAATGGGGTGGTGCTCAAAATAATTCTCCGATATTTGTATGGTTGGGAGCTGAACAAGACGTCAGATATGACGTCGGGGACTTCATGATAGAACAGTTTGCTGATTTCAAAGCGCTTGGGGTGTACATTGAGGTAGGTTTACAATTCATGTTGTATTACACGACTATTTTAATAAGTTCAGTTGAGTTTCTCTGGCCTGCTGTTATTAGGGCTAATTATGGCGAGGTGTGTATGTAGCACCGTTATTACGGGAAGTCAATGCCATTCGGGGGAGAAAATGAAGCCTATGCAAATACGAGCACGATGGGTTACTTCACATCCACGCAGGCCTTGGCTGATTATGCCACCGTTATTGTCGATTTGAAGAAATTATTAAGCGCTGACAATTGTCCAGTCGTTGTATTTGGTGCATCCTATGGTGGAAGTAAGTGAGATTTCTTATATGATCTATAGAAACTCATGTCAGTAACTTCGTAGGATTTGATGATTGAAATTGTATTGTTGCAGTGCTGGCTGCATGGTTTCGGCTCAAGTATCCAGACATTACAATCGGCGCTCTCGCATCACACCTTGACGGCATTGCTCCAACTCTTGGCTACGACAGTGTTGTAACAAAAGATTTCAGATTATGTTCATTCAATCTCATTCCCCTTTATCACAACCTTGTAACAATTAAATTTGACTTTCGAAGGTATTGTACAGAATGTAAGCGAGAGCTGCTACAAAAGAATAAATTAATCGTGGGATTTGATGGACCAAATGGCTTCTATCCCTCAAGGCATGCTACACCTAAGTAAACTATTTAACACGTGCCAGTAAGTACCAACACTCTATGGATTTTTGATTAATCATTCAGTTGGTCGAAATCACCTAGTTACCGGGCGGTATTTATGTTGCAGAAATATTACGAATACGGCCGACCTGTACAATGTGCTTATATCAATGTACGATAGAGCAGCACAGTACAATTTTGAAGAAGTTAAAAGAGTAAGCAGATTACATAAAACCGTCTCGCCATACCAATATTGTTTCTCATTAAGATAGTTGTAAGTGGGCTTTTTGTAGATCTGTGCAGCCATCGACAGCCTACCCGGAGATGCAGACACTATTACCAGAATAGCTTATGCAGTAAACTCAACCAACACGCAGTGTTTGGATTTGAGTCCGTTGAATTACTCTCAACCGAGTTGGTTGGTTGGATGGGATTGGCAGGTTACCAAGAATTCCTTTATCATTATCATTATCATTATGGTAATAACGAAATTTAATGAAATTAGGCTGCTTATCTAAACAAACTAGTTAATCTTCAGACTTACAATGAAATGGTGTTTCGCTGGGCTGATCCTGCTGGAAGCACAATGTTTCCGCCATACTCGTTTGATATCATCAACTATTCGAGGGATTGCTACCTCAAATACGGATCCTGCCACGCCAACACTTGGCCACGACGCAATACGGAGGACACGTATGTAAATATCAATCTGCTACCTAATTTGGTCAAAGAAAGTCATCTAGAAGTTTGATGACAGTTGACCAACGCAACAATTTGTTTATATTAATATGACCTAGGTTATGATTGAAATGCAGGACATTAAAAGAGTGCTGAAAGATTTTGGGAGCAATATAATTTTCCCCAATGCGTTAAGAGATCCATGGAGTAGTGGAGGGTAAGCGATTCGTCTTCTCAGATTGCATGCCCAATTAATCATTTCTTCGTTTACTTAACCATTGGTGTGTTGTGAATGGAATTTCAGTGTGTTAGAGGATATTTCTGAAAGCATTGTGGCTATTGCCACCGAGGAGGGTAAGTTGGCTCAGAATATTATTCTTTCTGTTCTCTACAATTTAGAAAAAAATATTGTCTTATGAGAATTGAATGCCATGCAGGAACGCACTGTCAAGACATTCTTCAAAGTTTAAGTGACGATCCAGCCTGGTTGAAAGAGCAGCGACAAAAAGAGATAATTAACATCCAAAAATGGATAAACGATTATAAAAGCTGATTTGAAATGTTTATCCCATTCAGAATAATTTTCTACCTTTAACAAAACCATCTTGAAATGATTATCCAACGTCATTTATAAGAATGAAGAGTTCCATATGATCACTAGTAAAAATTAATATTTCACTATGTAGAACCACTTTAAAGATAATTGAATTAAAATTTTTATTGTATCTGTATGGTGTCTACACGAGAATATTTTTTTAGCTAAATAATATATGTATAGATTAGAACAATTGAATTATGCAAAAGTGAAAATTAATATAGTTTATATTTCTTGACATATAAATTTTTTTTGTTGATTGATAAAATCTTTAGGTCATTATTAAATAGTATAATAACAATCAAGATCCATTCAGTATGAAAGTAAATGAGGTAGTTCAAAAATAATGCATGCACTTAATTGATTTTGATCAAAGTATTCCTATTCTTTTAGGAAAAGATAAATAAATGATGGAGAATTTAAATGACCACTATATTGATATTGAGGCAAGATCTCATGGATAGAAACAATATGTTCACATGAAGAAAAAGTCACATCACCTATATTCAATCCCTCATTGACAAAGGATTTCTTTTAGTGTTGACTAGTGAGGTTGAATAAGGAAAGGTTGTTATGTTTGTGTGTTATTTTGCAACTTTTCAAAGAGTTTTTATTGAAATTATACCATTAATTAGTTGAAAAATAATTGCTAGAGAAAAAGCTCAATTATGTGGAAATCTTCTCTTATTGGCTTTCATTTGTTATTATAAAAATATAAAATGAAAAAAAACAAAAAAAATTTAAAACTAAGTTTATTCATAATGATCACACTATGTTTTAAATTTTGTTTACATATCACCTGAACCTTTTATTAGATTTTTGAAGCCACAAGTTTGTAATCATAACAACCTAATAGGTGTTTGAACCTTGGTGGGCACAACAAAAAAGACACAAACTATCTAACATCTAGTTTAGAATCAATATATATGTTCAACACTCTTATTCATGCACAAGTACCTATGGTATGTGTCTTAAACTCTCAAATTTTGGTTTGCTTGATCCTATATGGATCATGGGGTGAATACAATCTAGATGAGAGTCCAATAGGTGGGTTTTGGAGACTTCCAAAGATGTTTCTATGTTATTGCCAAGATTGGGCAAATTTTTTCAAGTTGCTAGCCAGAAGTTAACAAGTGGGCCAAATTTGGGCACATTGTGGAAAATGGCACAAAGTTGTATATGAGGTCATGTATTGGTGTTAGATGTGCATAAGGGATCTGAAGATACTACTTTTCACCATTAGGTTTTATATATATAGTGGAAATGGAAAAGTGGCACAAGTTGCAAAAACTTATCATGACAACTTTTGGAACTTTTCAATGTTGCATTTATAGTATTTGAATAAGTTTTGGATCTCATGTCCAAACACTTCTAGAGAATGCCCAAAGTAAGTTGGAAGAGGAAGTTTGAACATATTGAAGGCCTATCAAGGCATTATAAAATTGTAACATGAGAAATACATGTTAGATGGATTGAATGTGTACATTTTAATTCTAAATCAATTTAAGAGTTCATTTCCTTTCATTGAGAATTGTGGCATCGAATTTTGTACAATTTTTTTTTTCTATTTAAAAATGTTAATGTAAATAATAATTATTTACACTTTACTTAAGTTTACTTAGGATAAATGTATTATTTTATTATTTATTAGTTAGACACCTAGGGGTATGCATACTCATATGAGTTGTATTGTTGACAACACAAGAGTTAGCAACTCTATTTTAGCACATGGTGTCTACAACATTGGAGTTTGCATAGTCAACTGATTTTTCATGTAGACAAACATAATTGTTCACACTCTAATTGAGCACACGGTGTCTACAACATAATTTTATGTGACACACCTTTGTAAGCTTATCCCCTCATCATCACACTAACACCTATGCTCAATGGAGGATAATCCACTCTTAGTGGACATGTTCTTAGTTGTGAGGCTTATCATTTCTCTAACTCCTAGCTGTCATTCTAGAGTCCTTTATATACAGGCACCTCTAGTGTACTTGTACAACATCAATTATTGAATGATCTGATATCCAAAGATTCAAACATCATTCATTCTCATATTGTTATGATCATACATCATTTCGTCCATATTCTGCTTTGTCTTGTCCTTCTTGATCTTGGCCGCATTATTTTGCCCTAAGAAAAATTTTTCATGGTATCATAATTATACCATATTCTTACATGGTATCAGAGCCATAGGCTCATCATTTCATAGCCACTAGAGACCATTCTTACTTTAGCTCTTAGAGGGCCCTCAATTCAAATCTAGAAAACTTGTAGTCATTAGGAGCATCTAGAGCCAAAGCAAAGCTCACCATTGCATCTAAAGTGTCAATTTGGTGAATTTTGACTATAAATTCACCTTCCCTAGGCCATAGTCAAAATTGAGGCAAATGTTTTTTGCAAATTGGCTCTCGAAGGCTTGATTTGTAGAATTTGGTATGATCTACTACATGTGTATAATTTATTTTTCAGATATGTATTTATTTTCTCTGTAATTTTCATCTGCAATTTTTGGATCTACTTACTTTTTCAAAAAACAAATTGGCCTATCATGCTTGTAAAGAATTTTTTTTGTAGGAACTGGATGGTCAAATGCAAGCCCCTACATAAAATATTCTATCATAGATCAACATATTCCTTAACCACAAGCACTTCATACAACCCAACAATTGCCAAATTTTGACTAAAAAACACATTTCGACAGTTACCAATATTAGCAGCACCCTCGTTCTATTTGAACAAGGCTCTTTTTGGTTTTTAAACAAAGCAAAGTTTTGTTTCCATGCGCATGTGATACTAAAGTCCTACTAGCCAAAGTCTCCTACTGATAGCCATGCTTCAACCAGTGATCAAAACCCTAATGTCGACCTTCCTCTAACCATGCTATGTTCTCGCAGCCTGCCACATGTCTTCCCCACCACTTAGGGCTCCACATTGACACTGCTTAGATAGCACAATAGAGACCCTGACCATGTCATCTTTTAGACATAACACCTTGCACAATTAGCGGACACATCTCAATGACACATCAACACATCTATACATGATGTTATCCACGCAGTCATGACTACCCATACAATTCCATACAGTGATAGTTAGTAGTGATATCATCTGCCATTCAGCCAGGTGGACCCAACTTTTGCTAATGTTAGCATTTGACTATCTTAAAATTGACAACCATTTGACCATCATCAGCGAGCTAGACTACACTGCTGTGACAGCTATTTGGACATCAAATTGAACCTCACATTTTGTTGATCAGACCCCTCTCCATATTTAGTTTTGATTTGATAGTTTGACTTCAGGAGGCCATATATCAGTCGTCCAAAGTCCAAATCAGGTGCAATTTTGTTTTGATTTTGGCTAGAATTTTTTGAAGTTTTTAGTGGTGCTATTATCTTCTAGTTTTGGGGCACAAATTTGTTAGAAATTTTAGTTTTTGGTGATTGTACCTATCCAATCCTACATTTTGCAACTTCAAATGCTCTGTACGGGCTCATTTGGACACATTTTCAGGTCTTTTTCTTTGAAAATGAATATTTTTTCGTGTAGTTTGTGGATCTGCAATTAGATTATAGGCTTGTCTCGACAAAAATACATCCTTCTTTACATTGTATTACTTCAAAATTGTTGTATTTCTAAGCTACATTATAGAGTTTCAGATTTGGACTCCAAGAGGAGGTTGTAAATAGAAAAATTAGAAGATCACTAAGGCCAAAATTGGCAAGTGACCTATTGTCATCGCACTAAGTATAAAGTGCCAAATCATATCTTTGGGGCGAGGGGGGGAGGGGGGGTGTGCAGGGAGTCATTGATTTTGGGGGTGCAAAATTTATTGATCTCATGGAGTTTTGTTTCACATGTCAGTTTGGTATAAGACCGAGGTTGACAAAGATGAACTATTGAAAATGGAGTGCTTTAGTGATTGATCATCTAAGAGAGTATAAGGAAGTATTTCCTTATTTATGTTCCAAAGAACTGCCCTCTTACACTGATCGTACACCTATTAACATAATTGGGTCACTCATTTTTGTTATTATCAATGTTGAATACTTTGTTGTTATTGGAAAGCTCACAGAACCTTATGACATTTGGATGGCTCTTTGGAAAGCATATGGAGATCCTATAGTTCCTCCATTTCTAGAGGACATTTTACCTCCAGTCACTCTAGTTATGGTACCTTCAACTCCAATTGAGATCCTACCTTCTAATGCTCATGTTGCTTCTACTAATCCAATTCCAACCATAGATGCTCTTGATTTAGTGCAACATGATAAACCATGTCTTCCTATTTCAGTTTCATGGGATGACTTCCTTCTAGACATTGCAGGGCTATTTGTGGGGTCTTACATTGAAGATGTTGGAGAGATCATTGATGAAATCAATCATCTCTTTGTTGAGAAGACTTCTTCACTTGTTGTGAGGGAACACTATGACCCTCAACCACTTGATCTTTCTTACAAGATTGACATGATTGTGGACACTTCCTTACAATAGTTAGAGAAGGACTCTTTTACTTCATAGGATACACATCAGTCTTTGGAGATTGTATTCTAGTTTTCTTAGACATCATATCTACTAAGGATTCTTCCTACAAGTTGGGTAGCATTCTCTACTACACCAATGAAACCATTTCTTCCTACAAGGAGGAATATCATTCAACTTTCATGGTACAATTTCTTCAGTCATCGAGGAGCTTCTTTCATGGGCGTGCATTCATCATTAAGGGGAGGCTATATTGCTTCTCTTCCCATATCTTCCTAATAGGATGCTTCATTTTCTTTGGAGGTTGATTCACTTTCATACATGGACATACTACCTTGTTTTCCACCTTCTTTTTGGCATCCACCAAATTAGTTTGTGGTATCTACATCCATCAAGGACTTATCAACATATGAGCAGACTTTAGAGGTAGCATCCACAATATACTACATATGGATCCCTCTTCCATCTTCCTATCCATAGTGTGAAGCATATTTGCACCTATACTTGGTGTATCTTCTTCCTAAAGGGAGAAATGTTATTGTCAGCATTGGATCTTCTTTCATCTTCAAGCACTCACTCATCATCAGGAGATCCTTCACTAAGGGGGGGATTTCACTGAGGAATTCTCTATTGTATATGCATGATGTATGTCATAATTGGGGAGTCTTGATTACTCTATCCATACATGCATCTTTGTTTATTGTACTTATCTCTCCTTTTGGGGGAGGGTTTTTCCCATGAGGTTTTCCCTCTTACTCTATTTTTAGAGAGATTTCATTACATTGCATCGCATCACATTTTATGTAGAGCTTTGCATTTGTACTGGGGTACCTAACATGGCCTAGTAGCCAGGATCCATCACACATTTCATCATAGTTTTTGTGAGCTTAAATACATTCCCCTAAGTTGCATTTAAGGGGGGGTGTTAGTGTAAATAACTATTATTTACACATTACTTAATTTTACTTAGGATAAATGCATTATTTTATTATTTATTAGTTAGACACCTAGGAGTATGCATACTCATATGAGTTGTCTTGTTGACAACATGAGAGTTAGCAACTCTATTTTAGCACATGGTGTCTACAACACTAGAGTTTGCATAAGCAATTGAGTTGTCATACATAGACAACAAAGTTGTTTGCACTTTAATTGACCACATTGTGTCTACAACATAATTTTACATGACACACCTATGTAACCTTATCCTCTCATAATCATACTAAGTCTTGTGCTCAATGGAAGATAATCCACTCTTGGTGGGCATGTGCATAGTTTTGAGGCTTATCATTTATCTAACTCCTAGTCATTCTAGAGGGCTTTATATTTAGGCACTTCTCGTGTACTTGTACAACATCAACTATTGAATGATCTAATATCCAAAGATTCAGACATTATTCATTCTCATATTGTTATGATCATGCATCATTTGGTCCATATTGTGCTTTGTCTTGCGCTCCTTGATCTTGGTGTTAATTTTCCCTGAGGAAAATTCTTCATTGTATCATAGCTATACCAAATTCTTACAAAATATAAAACTCCTATTCATGGTTCACTGGTCAGTTTAGGGTTTGATCCAAAATAATGACACTATCGTTGGGAATTCATGGCCACTTGAGGTCTTCAAGTAGGACCAATGTATATTATTTTCCCTTTGGTTATAGACTATAAGATGATGTTTGTGATTTTTAAATTCATTCCATAGGCGAGATTTATTATAGCCTAGTTACTAAAATAGAGTAACAAAGGATAAAATCTTGTAGGAGTAGAATGGAAAATTGAATCCAATGGTTCAAGTAGGATAGGGATGTCTAAGGCAAGCTTGTTGTGACAACCAATCTTTCTTTCAAACCCCAAGCTCTTCAGCATCTCCACTAGGTCATTCACTTGACCAAATAGGGCTTCTACACACCCTATTGCCTATGAGGATCCTCGCTAATAAATCCTTCTCCTTCAACTAGTGAACATCAATTAGATAGTACAAGCTTACTCATAACTTCCTTCAACAAACACATCCCCCATGATCATTAGACCTTCCCATATGATCAAATGGAAACCTAGGTAAGTCTTAGGTCTCTCTCCAAGATTCAAAACCCAAAACTAGGTCACAACCATAATCAAGTTACAAACCACAATTATAAATACACACAAATTCTTGGAAAGAGACTACAAGGATTAGCCCTCCAAATGCACAAAAGTCATAATATCTTGAAAAAACCCTTAATAAGTTCCCAAAAAAACTACCTTTCCAAATACCCTTTTTAGAGTTCTTAGAGATTTTGGGTGTGAAGGGTTTCCAAACTTACCATACTATATAGGCACAAATTTAGGCAAAATTCAAGGGTTTCAAGGGTTTGACTGGTTGTCTACACATAAGAAGCCATTTCTCACCATGTAGCTCTTCACATAGACTCTCATTGGACTTGGAGATTCATTACTCATTCCTTTAACACCTTCCATGCTTAGGTTGAAGTATCCATACATTCAACCACTCCTCTTAGCTCTACAATAGATTGTGATCTCTAACCAAGTTGTTATTACTTGCCTAGGGTATCACTGTAGTTCTAGCTCTTCCACTTTCTAGGGCCCCATATCTCCTATACATATTTTACATGGAGTCAAGTTCCAATTCCCAAGTGACTGTACTATACCTACAATGAGAAATGGCCCTATTTCCCCATTTATCCAAACCGTATGTCTTAGGACAACTGACTGGCAAAAAAAAAAGTAATTAATCTAAAAGGTCAAAACTTGAAAAAATAACTAACTTCAATTGTACAAAAACTTGAAATAATCCACCCTAACTACTACAACAAAAAAAAAAATGTAGAACTAATCCATTTACATGCCAATAACACCCAAAACATAAAACTTCTATTCAAATTTTGTTTTCTTAGTTTGTACACTATCAAATCCACTATCTCCAACCAAGTGAAAAGGTTGGAAATGATGTTATAGAGGCTCCCAAAGAGAGCTCCACACTATTTCAAATATTTGAAAATCCCTAACTAAAATGTTTCTTATTTTGCAAGAAAATTGTCAAAAAGTTGTTAATGACAACTTTTGCAAGATTGGGCAATTTTTGTAATTGTTAACATCTTCTTCCCAAACTTTCTGTAATTGATACCAAATTATGCATAAGGCCTTAAATGGTTAATAAACACCAGATAAGGACCTTAAAACACTTACTTTCTCTTTTTGGCCTTCAAAACCCAAAAATGCTCTATTAAGCAAAATGAGCAATTTTTGAGCAACTAGGTTTTAGGCTCATCTAACCTATATTTCCATACCTTAGGACCAAGTTAGTCCTCTCATTGATCTAGTGATGTGTCTAGGATCACTATAAGACAAAAACATCTAAGAATCCCTAGGTCTACCACTAGCCTACCTAGGTGTACCTACACCATACTACTTCCTTCAAAAACCCTAAGTTGTACACAATGGCAACGTGTCGAGGGGAATGCCAACCTTCTTGAACTCTATCTCAAAAATTGGAGTACCTTCTAAAGTTGGATTTCACTTTCATTTGATGAGATGCTCCATGTATACCTTGTGCCTTTTAGACTTCTTCACTCTTGAATCTAACACCTTATGTTCCTCTAACTTGCTAACACTAGGTGGTGCAGTATGTTCAATGTCATCTTGAACACCTAGACTAATCTAAGGTAATGTTCCTTTGAATGTCACCAAGTATTGTATATTGAAAATGGGGAATATGCCTAGATCTAATGATAAATCTACCTTATAGGTATTTTCTCCATACTTTGCCAAAATTTTGCAAGGCCCTATCCTTTTCATCTATAGCTTGGTAGGTAGGCCTTTTTATAGCTTTGCTTTGTTCAAATGGACCATAACATAGTAACCAACAACAAACTAAACATATTTCCTCTTTTCATGGACTTCGACTTTTAGTTTTAGAGTGTTTGATTGGATAGTTTTCTTGACTTGCTCTTGAATCTCCTTCATAGTTTGAAAAAGTATTTAGCTTAACCACTTCTCTGATCCATCTCTCCAAGATACCTCAATTCACATACACTGCTTGGATGCATTCCATAAACAATTTTAAAAGGACTACTTCCAATAGTCCTATTCCTACTGTCATTATAAGCATATTATTCTTGTGAGATGATAACATCCCAAGTTTGACCATATTCTTAGTTAGGCACCTTATAAGGTTACCTAGGGTCCTATTAACCACTTCAGTTTGACCATCAGTTTGGGGATGCTAAGTTGAACCAAAAGACATATTTGTGCCAAGGTTTCTCCACATTTTTTTTCCAAAAATGGCTCATAAATTTGACATCCCTATCTAATACTATGCTTAATGGAAGTCCGTGAATCCTTACAAACTCTTTGAAAAATAGATGGGCAATATGAATTACATCATTATTTTTCCTACATGGGACGAAATGCCCCATTTTATTGAATCTATGAACAACATAAATGCTATCATAACCTTGCTTGGTCTTGGGCAAACCTACAACAAAATCCATAGTTACAAAATCCCATGGCTTGTTTGGAATTGGTAGAGGTTAGTAAAGACATACATTTCTCATTACTCCTTTGGCTTTTATGCATATCATACACTGCTCCACATACTTAGTCACATCCTTTATAAGCTTAGGCAAATAATAGAACCTTTACACTAATTCTAAGCATTTTATCACACAAAAGTGTCCACTTAAGCTTCCATTGTGTTTCTCCTATATTAAGTTCTCTCTCATTGAACCCCTTGGTACACACAACTAGTTAGCCTTGAATAGCAACCCATTTTTCAAAGTATATTCTAAATTTTTTCTATGAAATTGATTCTCAAAATCATTTAATACCTTGTAGGCTTCAGCAATATCCTCATCCTCCTCATAAAGGTTCTTAAAAATCTCTATCTCAATGATTTGGAGTTGAATCTCTTGAAGTGTCATGACCCTTCTACTTAGTGCATCTACCACTTTGTTCAATTGCCCCTTCTTGTGCTTGATTGTGAAGGTAAAGGCCTGCAAGTACTCCATCCACTTCAAATGTTTATTTCTCAAATTCTCTTGAGTTTTGATGTAGCTAAGGGCTTGATTATCTATAAACACAACAAATTCTTTAGGCAACAAATAATGCCTCCAGTTTCTAAGAAATTGAACTAAGGCATAGAGCTCTATGTCATAAGATGAATACTTCTTCTTCGCCTCATTAATTTCTCACTATAGAAGGCTACTAACCTACCTTCTTGACTCAAAATGCTACCTACTGCTAAGCCTCTTGCATCACATTCTAAGGTGAATAGTTTTTTCAAAACTAGGCAATTGTAGGATAGGTTGAGTAGCTAATTGTTTCTTCAATATGTCAAATGGATTCTTATCTTCTAAAGACCGCTTAAACTTAGAATTGACTCCACCCTTTATAGTTTCAAGTAAAGGTGCAAAAATACCATTGAAATTCCTAATGAATTTCCTATAGAATTGTGATAATCCATGAAAACTTCTTACCTTAGTAGATGTGGTAGGTGTTGGCCAATCTAGTATAGCAACAACATTCTCCTTGTCCATCTTCAAGGTTCCCTGGGGCACCACAAAGCCTAGGTACACAAGTTCTTATTTTAAGAAATCACACTTCTCAAGATTTATGGCTACCTTCTTTTCATGAAGTCTTTTCAAAACTGCCTCAACATGCTTGATATGGTCCACCTTAGTCTTTCTATAGATGAGTATATCATCTAAGTACTCCACCACAAATCTTTGTGTGAAGTCCTTGATCACTTCATTCATGAACCTCATGAATGTTCTAGGAGCATTAGAAAGACCAAAAGGCATCACAAGCCATTCATAAAGACCATTAGTAGTCTTAAATGTTGTTTTCCATTCATCTCCCTACTTTATCTTGATTTAGTGATAGCCACACTTCAAATCCAACTTAGTGAAATATTAAGCCTCTCCAACACAATATATAAGGTCTTTAATCCTAGGTATGGGAAACCTATACCTAATTGTAATCTTATTTATGGCACTTGAATTTGTACACAATCTCCATATCCCTCCTTTCTTAGATGACAACACAACATGGACTAGACATGGGCTTATGCTCTTTTGTATTAGACATTGATCCATCAATTCTTGGACTTGTCTTCCTGTTAGGAGTAAGGTGTCTCAACCTTGGATAGTTCCTATTCTTATTTTTTTTTTGTAAATTTATATTTTGCAAATAATATAATTAAATGTGAGCGTACATGTCTAGTTGGCATGTTTATGTGTAACTCCTCTTGTATGTGTCGACATCTTGAATTGTGTGTAAGGAGATCATGGCTGAAATGGTTATGAAAGATGCTTATGATATGTAATAGTTATCTCTAGTATATTTAATAATGGGTGAAGATGTGAAAACATGTGGCAATTGATCATTGAGTACTATACACTTGAGTCTCCATCTAGGTTCTTACTTTTTCAGAGAATGGTAAAACCCTAGTATTGTTGTTCTCTAGAAGTATCTCTAAAATGGAAAGCACATGATATAAGCATTTTTAGGGTTGAATATAGGAGAGAGTGAAAAGTGTACTATTGGTTGCTACTGGATTTATCTTCCATGTCCTAAAAGAACTTACATTTTAAGTGTATTGTAACCTTTTGTGTTGAAGATAATACATTGTGCAGGTTTTGGAGGGGTGGGGTTGTTTTCCCGAAAGGTCTTTGCCCACTGACATATCATTGTGTTCATGTATTTTCTTTCTCTATCTATTTTTTGTATTCATGGTTGATTTTAATATTATTGTAAAAATTACATTATCAAATATGAAATTGTAAGAATTTAATTGAAATTTCCACAACGCTTTAGTTAAGGGATAAGTGTAGGATGTTGTTTCCACACCTGAGTTTCCTCACAAGTGGTATCAGAGCTTGATCAATTTTTGATCCTAGTTGTTGGGTAGGGTTTTTTGAGCTAATATCAAGTTAAGTGGGAGTTTTGTGTAGAGAATTCTAAACCTTATTTGCAGATTGAGATGGCTAGTTCAACATATAGAAAATGGAGGTGGAGAAATTTAATGGCTGTAATTTTGAGTTGTGGAAACTCAAGATGGAAGACTTGCTTGAAGATTTTGATCTATGGGAGGTGGCTTCACTTCATGTGAGCCCCAAAAAATATCTCAAGTAGATTGGGATCTCAAGGATCAAAAAGCTAAGGGTCTCATTAGACTTTATCTAGTTGATTTAGTTTTCCTAAATGTTCTTGATGAGAAGACTGTAGGGTAAAAGTACAAAGCTATGTCACCTTTTAGGTTGACTTATCAGAACAACAGAATTTGAGTATTTCTATCTAGAAACCAATTTTTTTCAAACATCTGATCTAAGATAAATTCATTGTAGCTAAGTTATATATGGTCTCATACTTTTCCAATTGGAAATATCTATTAAATGCATGTTTTATACTAGTTTGCATCCAATTACAAAAGAAATAACATTATTTTAGAACAGTGGTGTTTCAATAACTCATACTATTTTTTAATAATATATAAAAATGATTTTATAGAGCTCAAAGTTAGGAATATTCTCATATAGATTTTATATTATTTTAATTAGATATACTATACTGTAATTAAAAATTTCTACAAGCACATATTTTAACACGTGACAGATGTTGATTTTGAGAAAGAAAAATATTAAATCATATGATTTTTTAAAAATAAATTATATGATGTTCAAGATGAGAGATTCCTCTTCTATAATGTGCAAATTTTCTTTTGGTTAGAATATATTTGTTTTGAAAAATGTGGTGGAAGATGAAAACCATTGATTTCAGGTGAGTTGATATTTGAATCATTTTAAAAGAGAAAATATAGGTCTAAAGTCAAACTTTTTTTTTTATTATTCTAGCTACATATGTTATCTATAACATAGTCCGAGATCAAAAGGAAATAAGTTTGTTTGCATATAGTTTTGTGGTGGGAACTAGACCTCTAGTTTTCAACATTTTTTAGTAGCTAAAAAATTATCGATAAAAATTAGGAAAATATATAAATTCTTATTTTAAATAATTATTAAAAATTATAATCCTAAACATCATATATTTCTACACATTTCATTAGTTTACTTCAGTTTCAAATTCAAAATATTAATACCAATTTTATGTCATTGAAAGTGAACAATTATACTTTTGTTAGCCTTTTCCTTTACAAAAGGGTGACATAGGTTTGTGATTTTACCCCACAAATAGTTTGTGGACATGGCTTGGGTCTATGTATTAGGCCAAATCTTTAGTGAACAAGTTATTCCTCATGAATAATTTGTATTCTCTAAGAATGGAAGAAGGAGGATCTATTATAGATCATCTAAATGCTTTTAATTTACCGATTGCACTTTTCACATCATCTAGTGTCAAGATAGAGGAGGAGGATCGATGTATGACCTTGTTATGTTCCTTGTCAGACCCATGGGACCATATTGTGATGGCTCTTGGAAGTACCTTAGTCACTTTTAGAATGGATGATATGGCGTCTTCGCTATTATTTGAGGAGATAAGGAGAAAATCTTCAGATTTTCCTAAGGAAGCTCTTGTTATTCATAGGAGATCTAACAAAAAAGGGAAGGAAAATGACAACAAGTATAGAAAGGGTAGATCCAAATCCCATGGAAAATCAAAGAATCCTAGAAAGTCTAAAGAAAAATGCTATAACTGTGATAAAATTGGCCACTTCCATAAAGACTATAAAGAGCCAAAGAAGAAGAGGAAGGCCTCAAATTTAGGTTTAGAAAAATCTCAAGAAGATGGTGATGCTTTCATTGCAGCCTTGGTAGTACATGCATCTAATGATCTATGGTTGATAGGATCGAGTGCTTCTTTCCACATGACCTCTCATCGAAGCTAGTTCTCAAAGTATGAAGTTTTCAATGGTAGAAAGTTGTACTTGGGTGATGATTCTCACTTAAAGATAGTTGGACAAGGATAGGTTACTATCAAATTCCCTAATGGACAAGTAAAGTTGATCAATGGTGTAACACACATCCCTAGTTTGGCATGAAACCTATTATTAGTAAGTATGTTGATTTATGTAGGTGTGCAAGTTTTTTTTTTCTAAAGATGGATGCAAGATGATGAGATGAGCTATGGTGTTTGCTAAGGGCACTAGGAGAGGTGCAATAGTTCTTCTATTTCAAAGAAGAGAGTAGCTATCACTTCAACCCCACCATTTAAACGAGTAGTAAAGAAGATTGTGGTTATTGCTTTTGATGGCAGTGCAACATGTGTACCTAAGCATGCAAATACATTGAAAGGCAAGCTTCCTATAGAAAAGACAATTTTGTTGCATATGAAATTTTTCCTCATTGGTAAGAAGGGTCTTAGAACCCTAAAAATAAGAACATCATTGAGGGGTTAAATGATTGTAATCTCAAGTTTGACTTCTATGAACATTGTGTCTATGGTAAACAAAATTGTGTTCAATTTTACTCTAGTTCTCACAAATCTTCTAATATTTTGGATCTTATTCATTCTGATGTATTTGGTCCTATAAAAGTTCCTTCAATCTCCAAGTCTATATTTTTTGTATCTTTCATAGATGATTATAGTAGAAGGAAATGGATTTATTTCCTAAAAAGTAAGCCACAAATCTTTAGTTAGTTCAAGGAATTTAAAGCTCTTGTAGAGAATCAAACTAGTAAGAAGATTAAGTCTATGAGAACTAATAATGGTGCTGAGTTTTTCTCAGTAGAGTTCAAACAATTCTTTAAATATTGAGGTATTGAGAGGCATAAGACAACTCCTTGTACCCCATAGAAAAATGGAGTTGCAAAAAGAATGAATAGGATATTGATGGAGAAGGCTAGGAGTATGCTTAGTGGAGCTAGTCTTGAACAAAGGTTTTGGACTGAAGCTATGGTCACTACTTGCTATCTGGTTAAAAAATCTTCTACATCAGCTCTTATTGGTAAGACACCCATGGAAGTAAGGTTTGGTAAGAAGCCTTCAATTAGACCTCTTCTAGTTGTGAAGCTTATACACATGTTCCAAAGGAGAAAATATCTAAGTTGGAAAACAAAGTTGTCAAATGTATTTTCATCAGATACAATGTTGGTGTGAAAGGATACAAGCTTTGGGACCCTATGACTAGTAAGGTGTTGTGTAGTAGAAATGTTATTTTTAGAGAGCTAACATCTTCTCCTATTTCACTACAACTAGAGGAAAAAGAAAAGAAGGAAGATATTATTCAGTTTCCTTCTACCCTTGAGAATACTAAACAAAAAGACCATGTTGAGTCAAATAATGAGGAAAGTTCTAGTAGCTCTGATAGTTCAGAAGAAGATGAAGAACAACCTTAACCTCAACCCTTGAGGAGATCCATGAGAGTAAGAAAGTAGCCATAAATGTTTGGTTATTCTATGTTAGATTCTAGTTGTGCCTTCACTTTGATTACTAACACTGATGAACCTAGATTTGTGAAAGAGGATTTGGATATGGAAGATGAAGATTCTTGGATTGAGGCCATGGATGATGAGATGGCTTATTGGTTTAAAAAAAAACTTGGGACCTTGTACCTTTTCCTAAAGGACAAAAACCTATTGGTAGCAAGTGGGCATTCATGAGAAAATTCTGTGCAGATGGCAATATTGAAATGTACAGTGTTAGATTGGTTGTGAAGGGGTACTTTCAAGTAGAGGGAATAGATTATGGTGAAATATTCTCTCTTGTTGCAAAGTTGACATCCATTAGATTTCTATTATCTCTTGCTGCATCATATGATTTATAGATAGAATAGATTGATGTGAAGACAACTTTCCATCATGGTGATTTGGAGGAAGAGATTTATATGTCACAGCCCGAGCCCTACATTGTTAAAGGTAAAAAAGATTTGTTTGCAAATTAAAGAAGTCTCTACATATGGTTTGAAACAATCTCCTAAGATGTGGTACCTTAATTTTGATACCTTTTTTTGTCAATTGGGTTTGTGGGTAAAAGCATAGAAATGTGTCACCGTTAATGATACCAAAACCTGTTTTGGTCAAATATCATTTCTCTATCAAAACTCAATTTTTTTCAAAAACTTAAAATACCCTTTTATAGATCTTAGGTTCAATATCATCATTATATAAATTTTTGATTTTTTTAATTAGTTATATTATATTATAATCTCAAAATATTATAAGTCAATATTTCAACATTTTAGAAGATGCTCCCTCAAAAAAGAAAAGAAAAAAGTCAATCATATCAAGAAAAAAGAAAAAAGATTATCTCTAGAGGAGAGAATCCTCTTCATGAATATGTAATTTATTTTCAAGAAGGTATAGATTTGATAGGGAAGTTTCAACGGGAGGAAAAAATTGTTGGATTCTGATAAGGTCAAACTTGAGTACTTAGAACAAGGAAAATATATGTCCAAAAAAATATAAATAAATAAATAAATAAATAAATAAATAAATAAATAAATAAATATATATATATATATATTGTTCACTAGCTATACATGTCATCTATAAGATATTTTCAAATCAAAACAAGAAAAGATGATTTGCATATACTTGTTTGATGGGAATTACACCCTATATTTTTTATAGTTAAAAAAAGGACTTCAAAATAGAATAAAATGAATAAATTATTACTCAAAAAAATTATAAAAATTATAGGCATAAAATTCATCCAATTCTACACATTTCATTAGTCTACATCACCTTCATATTTTAAACACAAATACCATTTTTTTTGTCATTAATGTTGAATTGTCACATTCTAATATCCCATTTCTTTATAAAAGGTGACACAGGTTTGTGCTTTTACCCTTGTAAGATAAAAATCAAATCATTGTTTTTATTTTAGGGCTGAAAATGATCACCTTCTTATTATTGCATTATATGTTGATGATATGTTGCTGTTTGCGAAGGGTAAGGGTGTGATTTTTGATTTAACATCTTAGTTGTTAGCATAGTTTGAGATGAAAGATCTTGGGGTAGCACGGTACATCTTGGGTATGGAAACTAGTAGAGATAGGTCTAACAGAAAAATTTGGTTGAGTCAAAGTAAGTATGTGAAGTTTGTGTTCGACAGGTTTAGTATGGGATATTATAGACCATTGTGTGTTCCTGTTTCTATGGGAACAAAGTTATCTATAGATGATTTTCCAAAATCTCCTAGTGAGGTGGAGGACATGAGTAGAGTACCTTATGCTAGTGTAGTTGGTAGTCTTATGTATTCTACATTTCCAAAGTGGTGAGACTTCTAAGCCAATTTATGGCTAATCCTAGATAGGTACATTGGGATACAATTAAGCAAGTATTCAAATATTTGAGGGGTACATCAGATTACTCCAATTTTTATCATGGTTACTCTTTTAGATCTCTGCATTCAGTTTGTATTTGTGGGTATGTGAATTCAAGTTGGGTAGGTGATATTGATAGTAGGAGATCCACCAATGCTTTTGTGTTTACTATGTTTGGCAGTGCCATCAGTTGGATGAATAAGTGACAATCGTTAGTTGCTTTTTCCACTAAAGAAGCTAAGTACATAGCTACTACTCATTCTTGTAAGGAATCCATTTGGCTTAGGAGATTTATTTGTGATATTGGTGTTGATGCATGATAGGTTACTATTGGTGCGATAGTTAGAGTACTATTTGCCTTGCAAAGAATCCAACTTTCCATGCTAGAATGAAGCACATTAATGTGGAGTTTCACTTTGTGAGAGATATGGTGGAAGATGGAAAGGTACATTTGGAGAAGGTAGATACTATAAAGAATATTGTAGATGCATTGACAAAAGTAGTGAGCATAGAGAAGTTCAAATGGTGTTCAGAGTCTATGGGCCTTTTGGCCTATAGTGGTTAGTTCATATTATGTTCCTTTTGCTCAGATGGTGTTTGAAGTCTATGGGCCTTTTGGCCTATATCAATTAATTCCTATTATGCTCCTATTGCTCTTACAAGGTTTTTGACAAGTGGGAGAATGATAGGAATAAGGTTTCTCAACTTTGGATGATTCCTATTCTTATTACTTGTTTTGTATATGTATTTTTTGAAAATAATATAATTAAGTGTGAGTGTACATGTCTAGTTGGCATTGATGTGTCACTCCACTTGTATGTGTTAGCATCTTGAGTTGTGTTTAAGTGAGATCATGGATGAAATGGTTATGACAGATTCCTGTGATTCGTAAGAGCTATTTCTAGAAGATTTGATGATGGATGAAGACATGAAGACATATAGGAACAGATCATTGAGTACTATACACTCGAGTCTCCATCTAGTGTGAGGGGTTTGGGGCATCACTCCAAAAAAAAATTGAGTTCCTACTTTTCTAGAGAATGGTAAAACCGTAATACAATTTTTCTTTAGAAATTGCCCTAAAATGGAAAGCACATGGTATAAGTATTTTTAGGGTTGCAGATAGGAGAGAGTGAAAAGTGTACTATTGGTTGCTATCAGATTTGTCTTTCTCTATCTATTTTCTCTATTTATGGTTGACTACAATATTATTTTATGCATAATATTGAATCTAAAATTGTAAGGATTTAATAGGAATTTGCGCAATACTTTCCTTAAGGGATTAGTGTAGGAAGTTATTTCTGCACCTAAGTTTCCTTACACTTTCCACTTCTAAGTTCTGAGCTTGTGTGAGCTTATATGCTATTTATTTGGCAAGGAGGAACCTAGAACAAAATCAATTTGATGACTTATAACCCTCCTAGGAGGTAGGGTATCTAGAGTACCATCACTCACTATGTCTTCAAGTTTCAAGTAAATTTTGGACTTCAAATGGTAAAGGTTTCTTGACTATATATATATTTTTTCTTCAAACTTCATCACTACTACATAATTCTAACATTCCTCATCTCTGAGATCTTGAGCAAATTCTTTTCTAGTAAAAAATAGTACACTAGGTACTTTAGACTGTGATCCCTCCCTTTCTAACAAAGACTAAATTTTAAAGGTTTGGTCTCCCATTTTAAAGCTCTTACCTCCCTTTCTCAAGGCCTACCTAGAAAATGATGACAAACATCCATGGGAAACACATCAAACAACAATCTTTCCTTATATCATGCAGTAGACAAGTCTACCCATGGCAACTTATTAACTAAGATGCTTTGTCCTTTATTGAACCAAGTGACCTTGTAGTGGTTGTCATGTGGAGTCTTCTTCAATTTCAACTTATTAATTGCCTCCTTTAATATCACATTATCAGCAAACTTGGAATCCACCACCACATTGTACACTTTCCCTAGGATTTTGCATTTTGTCCTAAAAAATGTGCTTCTATGTATAGGCTCATCAAGAACTGGTTGTTTATCAACAATCTCCTAAACATGAGAGTCTATCCCTTCTATAACTCAATATGATCCATGCTAAATTCCTTGCTACAGCTGTCCTCCTGAACATATGCCATCCTTTTATCCTAGCTAGAAGAGGAGGGTTTTTTATGACACCTATAGGCAGGGTAGCCTAGTTGACCACAGTTATAACATTTCATACTTTCAAAGTATGAATTGGATCTACTTGATCATCTAACTATGTTTCATCCTCCTTGATTGCCTCTCCCACTATTATAACCACCTCTTGAAGAGTTATCACTAGGTTGCTCTATGGGCTTTCTCTCACCTTAATTCTTTTGTGTAATACCTCTACCTTGTTAGCCTCCTCTTTGTCCTTTGTGATTCCCCCCCTTTCCTCTACCTTTGAAGTTGGAATCCCCTTTCCTTTTTCTCTTTTCTTCCACCTTTAGAGCTAGTTGATGATACCTTTGGATAGTGCTAAGTGCCCACAAACTAAGCTCCTCTTGTATATTCCATGTTAAACTACTTTAATATCTACAACTACTTTGATGTGATAACTAATCTTTCTCTCAAACCCAAAGGTCTTTAAAGTCTCCACTTGGTCATTCACATGACCAAATAGGGCTTCTACACAACCTATTGCCTCTTAAGATCCTAGCCAATAGATCCTACTCCTTTAACTTGTGCACATCATTTTTATTGTACAAGCTTACTCATAACTTCCTTCAACACACATAGCTCCAATGCTAATTAGAGCTTACAATATGATCAAATGGACACCTTGGTAAGCCTTAGGTCTCTCTCCAATATTCAAAACCAAAAACTAGGTCACAAACCTAATCGAGTTTCAATCCACAAGTGTAAATGCACACAAATGCTTGGAAAAGGGCTACAATGATTAGCCCTCCAAATGCACAAAAATAAGAATATCTTGACAAGTGCCCAAAAAAACTACCATTCTCAACACCCTTTTCATAATTCTTAAATATTTTTGGGGTCTATGGTTTCTAAACAAATCATACTAGATGGGCACAAATTTAGGCTAAATTCAAGGGTTTCAAGGGTTTTATTGGTTGTCTACACATAAGAAACCATTTCACACAATGTAGCTCTTTCCATATACTCCCATTAGACTTGGGGCTTCATTACTTATTTCTTTAACACCTTCCATTCTTAAGTTGAAGTATCCATATGTTCAACCACTCCTCTCAGCTCTGCAATAGATTGTAATCCCTAACCAAGTTGTTATTACTTGCCTAGGAGATCACTATAGTTCTATCTCCTCCACTTTCTACGGCCCCATCTCTCTTGTACATATTGTATATGGATTCAAGTTCCAATTCCCAAGAGATCGTACTACACCTATGTGGGAAATGGCCTTATGACCCCACTTATCCAAACAATGTGTCTTAGGACAAGAAACTGACATAAGACAAAATAATTAATCTAGGCAATCAAACCTTGAAAAAAATTAACTTTAACTATAAAAAACCTTAAAATAATCCACCCTAACCTTTCCAATACAAAAATATGCATAACTAATCCATTTACATTCCAATAACACCCTAAATAGAAAACTTCTATTCAAATGTTTTTTTCTCATTCCGTACACTATCAAATCCACTTTCTCCAACTGAATGAAAAGGTTGGAAATGAACTTATAAAGGCTCCCGAAAAGCACCTCCCAAATTTTTTAGATACTTAAAAATACCCAACTAAAAGGTTTCTTTTTTTGCAAGAAAATTGTTAAAAAGTTGTCAATTATAACTTTTGCAAGATTGAGCAATTTTTTGCAATTTTTAACATCTGCTTCCCAAACTTTCTCTAATTGATCCCAAACTATGCAAAAGACCTTAAATTATTACTATTATCATTTTTTTGCCTCGCCAAGATTCAAATTTCAAACATCCAGCCCGCCCAATGGCTAGTCCCAGAATTAATATTGTTTTAATGCGTAAGAGACATAGAAAAAATCTAGGCAATCAAACCTTGTAAAAGTTTCTACGGCCCGCAGGTTCTCCATTGTCAGATCTAAGAAGATCAACGGTTAGCACTATGTCACTTTTTAGAAGTTGCACGGTGGATAGCATAGCGACATCGCGCCTTGTCGATGCGTGTCCGGTGGGTCCAATTTGCAGGTCATCCAGGGTTCTTCAGCAGGTCGGAAAAGTTTCACGATAGGCGGTCAGTTTCACAGGCCAAAGATGAGAAATGCCAATGAGGTGCTATGTTTCCATAGAAAAACTCATGAGTTTTTCGATAGCAACATAGTGCCTAATTGAAAATTGCCGCAGAAAAGAACATCAGGTAGCCGAGTTGGGTCCCATTTTGTACTTCATTTTCCTAGTTGGAAGGGTCGTTGATCCATGCTAACAAATTAGAACATGCCACATCTGCAAGGAAGAGCTACTCAATGGGTCGAGGTGGTACACATCACCAAGATGATGCTACACGAACCAGTGTGGGGTCGCCATGTGTGTTATGGGGTCGAGGTTTCCAATGTGGCCATAGGATCAAGGTAGGTCTTTCATGGCAGTAGGATCAAAGCAGATCGATGGTTAGTGCTATGTCACTTTTCAGAAGTTGCACAGTGAATATGATGGTGACATAGCACCCTTCTGCCATGTGTCTAGTAAGTCTCAAATGTGCTCCGTCAGATGTCAGCAAGGATCCATCAGATAGTTGGTACATGGCCAATTCCTATTCATTGATGCACTAAGGGGGATGATCTATCTTGCTCGCTGTTAGATCGATTCAGATCAATGACAGGTGCCATCTCACTATCGTGAAGTTGCGCGATCTTTACCATGGTGACATAGTGCCTCAGTGACATGTATCGAGTGGGTCCATGTTATCTCATAAATCTTAGGGGTGATGCTAGGTGTGCTGATAGTGGAGGAGCAAAGTGTGAGGTATGATGAGTCTTCATGATCATCAGATTAAGTTAGATCAACAGATGGCACCATCTTGCTATGGTGAAGTTCGCGATCTTTACCATAGCGACATAGCGCCCTTTCGCCACATGGATCAGTGGGGCTAGGTCTCACCAAGGTATGTCTGTCAAGTATTGCCAGGTGTCATTCAAGTGTGGTGCAGTTGCTGAGGTGACACCAGGTATGATGGAATCAGGGTAAGAACAGTAGAGTGGTACGATAAGTCTCCATGATCGTCAAATTTAAGGCAGATCGACGGTTGGCGCAATCTTGCCATCAAAAGCTGCACAGTGGATACCATGGCAACATAGTGCCTTGTTAACACATGTCTCACTAGGTCATCCAAGGTTTATGGTTAACGACTAGCAGTTAGTGTTGCGATCAGGTTTGTGTGACCATCACAGTTAATGATAACAGTTTGAAGGGTGGCATGGTTAGTTTGATAAAGGGTGGTTGACACAGAAGGACTTAGCAGGGTGGCAAAGGGATAAAAAGCTATTGGTCCACGTGGCTCATTCTGGTGCCAAGGATATGTTGACTTGCCAGCTCTACTAATTCATGCACTAAAAAAGGAAAATTGAGGGTTATCTCATGGATCTGATCTCGACGATCTATCCAAAACCACCATAAATGAATGCGAAATATAGAGAGACACTCCACCATCTCAATCAATCCATCTACCTGGTCAGAGCATAGTTATGGAACCATTTCTATCTTCTCATGTGATTATTTGGCAACAAGATCAGATTTTCTTCAAATCTCCATGATTGTCCTCCGCAGGACTTTATGGCAGGTAGCTGCGAAGTCGTTTCAACAGGAAAAGATCTTAGTTATGCCTAAACTATAAAGGTAGATTTTGTAAATTTTGGAAAGGGGGACCTTCTCTCTAATTTTCCTCAGCTATTACTTTGAAATTCTAGGGTAAATTCCCCTGTGCCTCTGAACTATCTGATTCTCCACTTATCTCCTTTAGCCATTGGTATTAAGGTGCAAGAATTCTTTGCCTGTGCTATTGCTTTGTGGAAATCTGTAATTTGCATGACTATATCTCTACTAGCCTGTGAATAATCTATAAGTCAACTTCTTCCTTGTGTCATTCATCTTGGTTTTCTAATCTGTATGTGGTTATTTGATTAAAGCAAGTCTGGATGAGTATATCCTTTGTTTCATTCTAGTTCAATTGTGCATGTATGGGCAGAGAATTGGTTTGAACACTCTATTTTGGTGCATCACCTCCTTAGATTAGAAATAGGTAGATTTCCTTTCATGCTCTCCTTCTCCCTTTTCCTCTCTAAGAGTAGTTAGGTGCGCCCTGATAGTAAGAGGAAGCTGGCCTTCTCCGGAGACTCAACCTCATAGTTCAAGTCCCACAGCTGGAGGTTGTTTCCATGTTTCACTAGGTTTTCCTTGTGCATAGGCCTTGGACAAGGGTGCAAACCTCAGTGACAATAGTTTTTGGCATGCCCAGTGGGACTGTATCAAAGATTCAAATCAGTTTCGAACCTCCACCGGTCATACCAACAATTTTTGGCATGCCCGGTGGGACTGTATCAAAGATTCAAATCAGTTCTGGACCTCCACCAGTCATACCAATAGTTTTTGGCATGCCTAGTGGGACTGTATCAAAGATTCAAATTAGTTCCAGACCTCCATCGATCATACCAATAGTTTTTGGCACGCCCGGTGGGACTCACCTATTAAAGATTCAAAGTCTACTGGTGTCAAAGAAGAAAGAGTTTCAAGATTAATACTAAAGAGATAGTATTGGCTTCAGTGTTTAAGCCTTCAAGAGGCTGATTCTTCAAAGTACTTGGCAACTGTGAGCTTTGACAAATCTGGTTCCAGGCCAAAGTTGTAGAAATTCATGCCCAGAGCTGAAACAAGGGCATCTTCCAGAGGTAAATTTCAATATCAAGAGCTTTATCTTTCAAATCCTAGAAGGAGGACTAGAATTTCATTATCACTAGTTAGGGGTGTAATAACAGTCGATATACCTATAAGATCTGTCTCTACTCCTCCTGTTGTTCGAACTCAGCCTAGATTGCCATCAACGCTCATCAATAGAACACTTGTTTACATGACACAACCAAGAGTTCATGCTTTTGCCACCTTTAATGGTGGAAGTCCTCTATAGTTAGCCCAAAGACATGACATACCAGTATCTGCACTCAAAAGTATACCTGATTTTACTGGTGAAACTTCCATCTCCCCTTTAGAGCATATCCAAGAAGTAGCAAATGTCTGTAATATTCATGGTATTATAGAGGATGATGTTGCTGTCAGACTTCTAGCCTCATCTTTAAAAGGAAAAGCATTACAGTGGTATAGAGGCTTAGCTCATGGTTCTATAACTGATTGGGATGGACTAGGAGTAGGATTATGCAAACATTTTGAGGATAGAAGTGACTATCTGTCACTTTTAGAGTAGTTGACTACTATTAAAAGAGCCCCCCATGAGTGTATGACTAATTTTAACTATAGATTTCAAAAGACATGGGATAGAATACCTACTACAGTGAAACCTACCCCTAGTAATGCCTTCTTGCATTACCTTAAAGCTTTTAACATTGATATTGCCACTACAATCCAAACTATGGGAGGAGATACCTTGCCTAATGCCTATGAGATAGCCATAAAAGTTGAGAACATCCTAATACAAGGAGGAAAGTTGGCTCCAAGGCCCCCTATGCCTTTCTTTCCTGATGTTCCCAACCACCAACCAGCAATGGCCCCTCTTCCTACAACTTCTACATCACAAGCCCTTCCTCCAGACCCTCAAGCTTCCACATCCTCAAATGGGATAGATGAACTCAAAGAGATGCTCCAAGGTCTAGTGCTGAATACAGATAAGAGAGAGAAGACCCTGGATAAAAAATTGCAAGATCAGGGGAGGGAGTTGAAAGACCAAGGAAAGAGATTAGAGGATAACTTTTCTATGATACAAAAAATGAGTAACAAGGTGGTGGCCTTAGAGAGGCACCAAGCTCAAGGTGGCAAGCCTCCCCAATTGCAATATCAAGCTCCAAATGGTGGCAGGCATCCTAATTAGTGGAATAGCTCTTTTGATCAAGGTAGGCAAAATAGTCATGTTTTTGCTTCAAGCTCAAATCAGAACAGAGCTATAGTCCCTCAAAATAACTTGGCACAAGATCAAGATTTCTGTCCTTCCTGCAACTATTCTTATGCCTATTGCATGTGCCAGAAGCCAGAATCTTATTTGGCCCTAACTGTCCAAGAACCTACAACAAAGTAATCATCCAAGGAGGATCATTCCAAGGAGGCCTCATATATTCAAGGGCATGATGATTGCTCTTTCATGAATCATCAGATTGGGGAGCATTGTCATGTAAACTAAGATTCCATCGCTCATAACACTAGAAGCAAAAAAAGAGCTATAGAAGATGTTGTTCCTCCTCCTCCTAATCAGGCCTCAACTTCAAATGTAGCATCTCATGAGCAAGCAACAAATGAACGAACAAGTACTTCGCAGCAGCAAAGGTAAGATTCTAGAAGGAAAGATGCAAGTGATCCTTATGTTGTTCCATCTCAACCCCTCATAAGTGCAGCTCCCAAAGTTTCTACCAAAGTTCCCAATGCACCATTTAGTGTGGTAGATCAAATGAAGAAAACAAATGTGAACATTTCTATGTGGGATGCTATTGCTACCATACCAATGCAGAAAAGGATGCTGCAACAAGAATTAGAGAAGATTGAAACCAAGGATCAGCCATCTACCATGGAGAGTGCCACAAGTCTAGTACAACCAACAAGGGATGTGGAGACAAATAAAAAGCTTAGACCTCCTCCATTCTATGTTTCTCTGATTATAGGGGGAAAATTAGTCCACAATTGCATGATAGATTCAGGGGCTAGTAGCTCAGTGATGCCTAGGTGTGTTGCTGATGCTTTAGGAATGAAGTATGAGCCCATTGTTAGGGATATGTTACAGTTGGATGGTAGTACTATCAAAACTATAAGTATCCTTAGGGATGTGGAGATGGCCCTACATGCATGCCCTGGTTGCACTGTGATTCAAGACATATTTGTTACTGAAGTTAAGCCCCACTTTTCTATCTATCTTTCAAGAGACTTCACTGCTCAAATTGGTGGATTCATATCTGCTGATTGGTCATATATGTCTTTTAAGACTAGATATGGAGCCAATGCTTCAATTAGAGTAGAACCTCAAGCCCTTCATCACACTAAATCCTACACCCCCAACTTCATCAATATGAATTGTTCCATTTTAGAAATGAACGAAAATGACACAGTAAATGAGCCTGCCACTTCCATAGCAGAGATTCCTGATTTCTTCTTGGATGAGTGGGAAAATGCATATTAGTTTGAGCCTATGTTAGAGACTCTTGAGAGAGGCCTTAGTACATATTGCATAATAGAGAAAGATGCTCAAGTTCCTGATCTTGTTGGGACTAATGATGATATAAATGGAACATGGAGTATGTACTTTGATGGCTCAAGGAATAGAAATAGATTAGGGGCTGGTATTATGTTGATCTCTCTTGCACAAATAAGATACTAATTCTCCTTTAGACTCCAATTTAGTTGCACTAATAATGTGGCCGAGCATGAATCCTTGATTCAAGGCCTCCTACGTGCCCAAAAGAGAGGAATTCAAGCCTTGAAAGTATATGGAGATAGTGAGTTGGTAGTCAATTAGGTGAGAAACTAGAACATCACCAAAAATGGCCTACTCAAGTCTTACAAACACAAAGTTTGGGATTTTCTTGAGGGCTTCAATGCATTTAATATTCAGAGCATTCCTAAGAAAGAAAATAAATATGCTGATAGACTTGCAGCAATAGGTGCATCTTATGATGTACCAGGGAATCTTGAGGAGAAGAAGAAGCAACAAATAAAGGTGGTAGTGAGGCTTGCCATCCCTGACAACAACACTCATTGGCAGGTGTTTGAATCTGATGAGAAAATTGTGAGTTTCTTGAAGAATGAGGTAGAATTCTCAAATAGAAACCAGTCAAGACTACAAGATCAGTATGGTGATCAGATCATTCATCTCAGTTCTAACAAGTTTCCCAAGGGTCTCATTACCTTGGAGAGTGTATTTAATCCTGAAGATCAAACAAGAGGCAAAGGAATGAATCTAGCTGCAAAAAAGGATGATCATGCCCCAGTTACAATTGTTGATGGAAAATCTCTGAATATGGGGAAGGTATGTTCTGAAATTGAGCAAGAAAGCTTCATTCATCTATGTCAAGAATTTAATGATGTATTTTCTTGGATATATGATGACTTAAAAGGGTTTGACCCTAGTTTGTTTCAGCATACCATAGATTTAATTGATAAGGCCAAACCAGTAAGGGAAAAATAGAGGCCAGTGAATCCTAAGATTGAACCTCTAATGAGAAAGGAGCTATCCAAGTTGATTGAGGCTAATATAATTTTTCCCATTAAGCACTCATCATGGGTAGCCAACCTAGTCCCTGTTAGGAAGAAGAATGGAGAAATCAGACTGTGTGTGGACTTTAGGGATCTTAATCAGGCTTCCCTTAAAGATCACCATCCCCTCCCTTCTATGGAGCAAATTTTGTCCAAGGTCAGTGGTTCAAGGAGATTCTCTTTTCTTGATGGATTCTCTAGTTATAATCAAGTGCTGGTTAAAGAATCTGATAGACATAAAACAACAGTTACTACTAAATAGGGCACCTATGCTTATTGCAAGATGCCATTTGGGTTAACAAATGCATGTGCCACATTTCAAAAGGAAATGGAGATGGCCTTTAAAAAATTAATTGACAAGTTTGTCTTAGTATACCTTGATGATATAACTGTATATTCAAAAAATGTAGAAGATCATTTTGACCATCTAAGACAGGTATTTCTAAGATGTAGAGAGTTTGGGGTTTCCCTTAACCCAACCAAGTGTGTCTTTGCTACAAGCCAAGGAAAATTATTAGGACACATTGTATCTAAGGATGGGCTGACCATTGATCCAAAAAGAACAAAGGAAATACTTGCCCTTCCTATTCCTAAACACAAGAAGGGGCTGCAAAGTTTCCTTGGTAGGATAAATTTTGTAAGAAGGTTTATTCCTAATCTTGCTACCATGGTGAAACCTCTTACTGCTATGCTTAAGAAAGGTATGGTCTTCTCATGGACCAAGGAAGGGAAGGAGAATTTTGAAGAGATCAAGGCAGCCATAGCCTAAGCCCATACTCTCATGAACCCACATTTTGAGAAAGATTTCATCCTCTACACTTTAGGTGGTGAGTCAAGTATTTCTGCTGTCTTGACTCAAACAAATGACAAGGATGAGGAGTAGCCCATAGCTTTCTTCAGTGAAGGGCTTAAGGAATATGAAAATAAGTATAGCTTTGTTGAGAAGCAGGCCCTTGCAGTCATTAGAGCCTTGAAGAAATTCAAGCACCTCTTATCCCACAATAGGATCCATTTGTTGATGCCCCATGCCAGTGTAAAAGACTTCCTGTTAAGCAAAGATATTAGTGAAAAGAGAGCTGGATGGATCACTAAGGTAATGGAGTATGATGTTGATATTCAGATTACCAAGCTGGTAAGAGGAAAGGGGTTGTGCAAAGAAATTTTATTAGGTCAGGATTTTGATGAAGAGGTTGCTATGGTATTAACAAAGCAACAGGATGAAGGAAATGTTAATGGTCCAAGGAGCTGGATAAATGATATGAAGAGCTTCTTATCAGGGAGTGGATAGCCTTAGGGATTGGACATAGGTAAAAGAAGACAATATAGACTATAGTCCATTCCCTATGTTGTAATTGATGGTATCCAATTCAGGAGGGATTTTAATGGGACCTTGTTGAGATGCATTGAAGAGGATCAGGCTGAGAGGACAATTAAGGAACTTCATGATGGCCCTGATGCTGGTCATTTCTCTGCAAGAACAACTGCCATGAAGATCATGAGGGCTGGTTATTACTGGCCATCCTTGTTTCATGATTGTTATAGATATGCGAGAAAGTGTGAGAAGTGTGCTTTCTTCTCAAGAAAACAGAGGCTTGCAGCTCTCCCCCTTCATCTTATTTAGGTGGACCAGCCCTTTACTCAGTGGGGATTGGATTTTATAGGCCCTATTAATCCTCCATCTAGTGCAGGTCACAAATGGATTTTGGCTGCTACTAATTATTTCACTAGGTGGACAGAGGCAGTTGCCTTGAGGGATGCCACAAAACCATCAGTTGTTGAGTTCCTTGATGGGATTGTATCTAGGTTTGGTGCTCCTTCTACTATCATCTCGGACAATGCTAAGTCTTTTGTGCATGGGCAATGAACCACAATATCTACCTGAGCACATCATCAAATTACTATCCCTAGGGTAATGTTTGGCTGAGTCTTCCAACAAGAATCTGATCAAAATCATGAAGAGGACAATAGAGGACAATCAGAGGGCCTGGCATAAGAAATTAAGAACTGCTCTATAGGATGATAGGATAACACCCAAGAGATCTATTGGGAATTCACCTTTTGTGCTGGTATATGGTAGGGAGGCTAGACTCCCAATTTCATTGGAATTCCCATCCTTGGAGTTGGCCCATCAGCTAGAATTGATTGAAGATAGCGCCATGTCAGTAAGAATGGCAGAGCTAATTGAACTAGAAGAGAAGAGAAATAAAGCTATGCAAACCCTAGAGATACATCAACAGCAGATGAAAAGGAATTTTGACAAGAAGGCTAGGGTCAGAACCTTTAGAGAAGGAGATTTAGTTCTAAAATGGGATTCAGATAGAGAAAAACTAGGAAGACATTCCAAATTTGATGCATTATGGAGTGGCCCCTATCTGATTGCCAGTTGCAAACAGGCTAATGCATTCCAGCTGAGCAGGCCAAACAACAAAGTTTTGCCCATTCCAGTCAATGGGATTTATCTCAAAGCTTGCTTCTGATGAGGGTCGAGTTCTTGTATATAAGTAGTTTAGTTTCCTTCTGTTGTTTCCTGCTTTTCAAGAAGTGCGCAGGCACAACTGTCTTCTTGTGAGGTAGCAGATTTTGAGGTGTTTCAATTTGCAGAGGAAGTTTGTTTCAGTTCTAATTATAGTTGCAGAGTTTTTGGGTGTTCATGTTTTAATCTCTCACAGGTAGGGTTAGGGTTTCACAGTATGCACAAACCCATTTTTTGACTCCATAGCCCAATGGATACATGAGGCCACTAGTCATACACATAGCAGGCTTGTGTCCCCTTTGAGTCGCCAGAGATGTTATCATTTTTTCACCCTGCCAAGATTCAAATTTCAAACATCCAGCCCATCCAACGACTAGTCCCAGAATTAATATTATTTTAATGCCTAAGAGACATCAAAAAAATCTAGGTGATCAAACCTTGTAAAAGTTTTTATGGCCCGCAGGTTCTCCATCGTCAAATTTGAGAAGATCGATGGTTAGCACTATGTCACTTTTTAGAAGTTGCACGGTGGATAGCATAGCGACATCATGCCCTGTCGATGCATGTCTAGTGGGTCCAGTTTGTAGGTCACCCAAGGTTCTTTGGTGGGTCAAAAAAGTTTCACAGTGGGCGGTCAGTTTCATAGGCCAGAGATGAGAAATGCTAGTGAGGTACTATGTCACCATCAAAAAACTCATTAGTTTTCCAATAGCGACATAGCGCCTAATAGAAAGTTGCCGCAAAAAAGAACTTCAAGCAGGCGAGTTGGGTCCCATTTCATACTTCATTTACCTAGTTGGAAGGGTCCTCGATCCACGCTAACAAATTAGAACATGCCACATCTGCAAGGAAGAGCTACTCAATGGGTCGAGGAGGTACAAGTCGCCAAGATGATGCTACGTGGAACAGTGTGGGGTCTCCATGTGTGTTATGGGGTCGAGGTTTCCAATGTGGCCATAGGATTAAGGTAGGTCTTTTTTGGCCATAGGATCAGAGCAGATCGACGATTAGTGCTATGTCACTTTTTAGAAGTTGCACGGTGAATATGATGGCAACATAGCGCCCTTCTGCCATGTGTCTAGTAAGTCTCAAATGTGCTCCGTCAGATGTTAGTGAGGATCTGTCAGATAGTTGGTACGTGGTCAATTCCTATTCATTGATGCACTGAGGGGGATGATCTATCTTGCTAACCATCAGATCACTTCAGATCAATGATAGGTGCCATCTCGCTATGGTGAAGTTGCGCAGTCCTTACCATGGCGACATAGCGCCTTAGTGACACGTGTCGGGTGGGGCCGTGTTATCTCGTAAACCTTAGGGGTGATGCCAGGTGTGCTGATAGTGGAGGAGCAAAGTGCAAAGTATGACAAGTGTTCACAATCATCAGATTAAGTCGGATAAACAGATGGCGCCATCTCGCTATGGTGAAGTTGCGCAATCTTTACCATAGCGACATAGTGCCCTTTCGCCACATGGATCAGAGGGGCTAGGTCTTGCCAAGTACATCTGTCAAGTATTGCTAGGTGTCATTCGAGTGTGGTGCAGTTGCTAAGGTGGTGCCAGGTATGATGGGCCCAGGGTAAGAACAATATAGTGGTATGATGAGTCTCCATGATCGTCAGATTTAAGGCAGATCGACGGTTGGCGCTATCTAGCCACCGGAAGCTACACGGTGGATACCATGGTGACATAGTGACTTGTTAACATGTGTCTTGCTATCTCATCCAAGGTTGATGGTTAACAACTGGCAGTTAGTGTCACGGTCAGGTTTGTGTGATCATCACAGTTAATGATAACAGTTTGAAGGGTGACGCGGTTAGTTTGATAAAGGGTGGTTGACGCAAAAAGACTTAGCAGGGTGGCAAAGGGATAAAAATCTATTGGTCCATGTGGCTCATTCTAGTGCCAAGGATATGTTGACTTACCGGCTCTGCTAATTCATGCACTAAAAAAGGAAAATTGAGGGTTATCTCACGGATCTGATCTCGGTCATCAATCCAAAACCACCATAAATGAATGTGAAATATAGAGAGACACTCCACTATCTCAATTAATCCATCTACCTGGTCAGAGCACAGTTATGGAACTATTTTTGTCTTCTTAGGTCATTATTTGGTAGCAATATCAAATTTTCTTCAGATCCCCATGATTGTCCTCCGCAGGACTTAATGGCAAGTAGCTGCGAAGTCGTGTCAGGAGGAAAAGATCTCAGTTATGCCTGAACTATAAAGGAAAATTTCATAAATTTTGAAAAGGGGGACCTTCTCTCTGATTTTCCTCAACTATTTCTCTGCAATTCTAGGGTAAATTCCCCTGTGCCTCTAAACTGTCTGATTCTCCACTTATCTCCTTCAGCCATTGGTATTAAAGTGCAAGAATTCTTTGCCTGTGCCATTGCTTTGTGGAAATCTGTAATCTACATGACTATATCTCTGCTGGCCTGTGAATGATCTATAAGTGAACTTCTTCCTTGTGTCATTCATCTTGGTTTTCTGATCTGTATGTGGTTATTTGATTAAAGCAAGTCAGGATGAGTATATCCTTAGTTTCATTCTGGTTCAGTAGCACATGTATGGGCAGAGAATTGGTCCGAACACTCTATTTTGGTGCATCACCTCCTTAGATTAGAACTAGGTAGATTTTCTTTCATGCTCTCCTTCTCCCTTTTCCTCTCCAAGAGTAGTTAGGTGCGCCCTGATAGTAAGAGGAAGTCGGCCTTCTCTGGAGACTCAACCTCGTAGTTCAAGTCCCATAGCTTGGAGGTTGTTTCCATGTTTCACTAGGTTGTCCTCGCACATAGGCCTTGGACAAGGGTTCAAACCTCAGTGAAAATAGTTACTAAACACCTAGTAAGGACCTTTAAAAACTTACTTTCCATATTTATCCTTCAAACCCAAAAACACTCTATTAAGCCAAATGAGCAATTTTTTAGCAACTAGGAGCAACATTACTATTTTGGGATCTTCCAACCTATGTACCCACAACTTAGGGCCAAGTAAGTTAGTTTAATTATCTAGTGATGTGGCTAGAATCAATACAAGGCAAAAAAAATCTAAGAATCCTTTGGTCTACCACTAGGCTACTCAGGTGCTCTTGAACCAAAGGCCTAGGAGAAAGATAATTGTTGGGTGGATCCATTTAAGACAGATCAAAGCTGTCTATTTTCTTCTTAGACTAAGTTGGTCTAAAATTTCCTATCTTAGGGTTTAACCTTGTATGGATATACTTGGAATCCATCCCTCAAGAATATATGAGTGCATGCAAAAGGATGTTTGCAATGGAGATTTAATCATAGGTTATATGTCATAAATTTTAATTAGAGACCAAAAAACAAAATTTGGAGGGTTAATTGAGTCCTAAAAGGATATTAGATCTAAAAGATATGAAGATTAAGATTGGTATAAAATATATTAGAAGATCAAGAAAAATGGAGTGTTCAATGATTTTCTTATTACATTTTGAAGCCCTTAGCTAGAGCAACTTAGGGAAGGGCAAAACCCTAAAAGCATTTTTGGCTTGTAAATAGTCTAGCCAACCATTTGATAAATAGGGACTATAACTAAGTCCCATGGTATGTCTAGGAGATGTGAATAGGTAGAGGTGAAGTCCTAATCATGAATATAGAAGATAGGACCTAAGTAAGACTAGATACACAAAATTTGGTCAAGGGGGAAAACTATGAGAAAATATCTTAAAATGGGGTAAGCATGGATTTGTATTAGTGATTAGGTGTTCTTAGATTAATATAGGATGTTTGAAATCAAAATTGATTAGTTTAGAAGTCCAAGAAGCCATATTTCCAAAAATTGTAAAATTTCCAATTGACAACTTTGGAATTTGGGTAAAGTTACAATGACAATTTTTTCTTTTTTCTAGGAAAAGGAAAAGGGGGTTTTCGGAACTCAACCATAGGGGCTGAGTGGTTAAGGGAAGTATATATAAGAATTATCGAACTCATTAATAAGGGTGGGTTATGTGAATGTATAGATAGTTCATGGAAGAACAAGAAATTGCTAACATGAAATGATGTCTTTGATTTGAAGTTTTCTTTCTTGCATTCATTGGCTGATTTTTCTAAATGGAATGGATGGTTGAGGTCACATAGTGATTTTATAAAACCTTCATTTGGTTTTTGTCATTCTTTTTATCATCTTCTAAAAATCATTTTGTTTCTTCATTTTTGGTGGTTAGTTTTGACAGAGTTGCACTAAAATTCTAAAACTTGAATTCCCATTGTCAGAAACCTATGACATTTGGAAATAAAGTGATCACCTATGTACATTATATAAATATAAATTTTGGTGGTTGTAGGAGTCTAGTTTCTATTATTGAAAGTAAGTCATAGGCAAGCTAACGAAAGCTTGGCAAGGTGCAATGATGCTTGCAAGTGAGTTCTATTATGAATAGTGGATTGGTTTGTGCCAATCTTGGTTGAGAAATAGTAGATTGGTGTGTTAGGTGTCAAAAAAATGGAGTAGAGGTCTGGTCCATAGTTTAGGTCATCTTTTATGTTTTATTTTGAACATCGCCATTAAAACCCTTAATAATAAGGCTTTCTAAAGAAGCACTATACGGACACCATGGAGGCCTAAGACCTTGTAAATACTTGAGTGTAGATAATTTGGAAACAAATTATAGAAGGAAGCTATAGGTCTTGTTAAGAGTTTTAACAAGTTATTGAAGAACACTTTTTTTTAGGAGGGCTAATTGGGGCTCTTTGGGCTACAAAGCCAAACAAAGAAAGAATGATTTTTGGATGTGTGAGACCGAATAAGATGGTGAATAATGGCTTGAAATGTGTCAAAAGATTCATGATGAAGGTATAAGCTTGTTTTTTCCTTGTTGGGATCATTTGGTGCACTTTTTTCTTGATAACCAAAAGGGCTCATAGTTGGGATTTTTGAGTTAAATGAGTGAAAACAAAATTGATTGGTGAGTCTCTTGGTGGAAGGGGATTATTAAGGAGTCCTATGGCTTAGGGCTAGACAAGAGACCCTAAGAAGGATAAGAGGTAGCCTTGGTATAGAAAAATGAATCTAAGAAGAAGAAGCTCCCCATTGAAGTGGTATCAAAGCCATAAGACTAAGGCTTGTATTGGTAGGTTGTTTCCTACTGAATCAAGTGGGTCTATAAATATGGTGACCAATGTTGAATTAGCTAAGGAGATAGATGATAAAAATAAGATCATGGATGAGAAAAATAGGCTTCTAGATGGCTATAGAAGGGATGAAGGAAAAATTGAAGAAAATGGAATAGGCAGCTCTAGCAAAGGGAGATGAAGACACAAGCACCAATAAAGGTAAGAAGAGGGTATATTTGGAGGATGAGATTCCAGAACCTGATCCTCCACTTGGTGGGAAAAAAAAATTCCTTAAGGACCTCAAAGAATTTTGGGAAAATAGTTTTTAGAATATTCTATGTTCTATGGGAAGATGGATACAAAATTAGTCTTAAAATAGATTGAGAGTATTGAAAACCACATTTAATGTGAAGGGATAAGAGAGGCTTAGAAGGTAAAGGTGGAAAAGTAAAAATTGAAAGGATAGGCACTAACTTGGTGGAAGTATGTGTAAGAGGAAATAGGGAGTGAAGGAAAGAAACCAATAACCAATTGGAAGTCTATGGTAATAAAGATAAAGTAGACCTATTTATCTTAGGACTATGAGATCCAAATTCACAAGAAAAGTAAGAATCTCAAACAAAAGGATCTTGATGTGGATTCCTATTGTGAAGAGTTCCAAAAAATAGCTCTGAGGTTAAGGGTACAAGAGGCAAAAAGTATAGAGGCAACAAGAAACCAAAATGGCCTAAAGTGGTCTATTGAAGATGAACTAAGTTTTTTTAGTCTCACTAATTTGCATAGTTGTTTCTAAATGGCTAGAAACATGGAAGAAAAGTTGAGAAAGAAGAATGAATCAAATTCTAAATGTAGAGGTGTGGGTAAAGATTTCAAAGGTAACTTTAGGGGTGGTCCTAGTGAAAGGACTAGTCCTAAGAGGAGCTATGGAGAGTCCAAATAAACTAAGTAGACTAGCAAGACTAGTTAAAGGGGAGGCTCCAATAGAAGAAGAGGTTCCAATAATGGTGGAAGAGGAAGATATGGGAATAGCAATAGGGCATCACATTTAGCAATATGAAATGTTACCATTGTGGAAAGACAGGGCATCCTACCTATAGGTGCCTCAAGAAGAAGTCAACATTTTATGGTGAGAAGAAAATAACCTATGTGTAAGAAGATGATATTCAAAAAATAGGGGAGGTAGACCTTGAACTAGAAAAAGGTGAGAACCTAGTGTTGAGAAGAGTTTTGGTCAAGGAACTAGTGAAGGAAGAAGCTAAACAAAGGGGGAAACTCTTTAGGACTACATGTAAGGTACTTGGAAAGGTATGTAAGGGGACCATAGACTTAGGTTCTATTGAAAATGTGATATTATAAGAGGCAATGCACAAGTTTGGTTTGACAAAAATTCTACATGCGTGTCCTTATAGGGTAACTTGGTTGAATAAAGTATAGAACATATTAGTAAATGAGCGAGTATGGGTGGACATCACCATTGGAAAGTACCAAGATCATAGGTGATTTACTTCCAATGGATGCTTTCCATATGATTTTAGGAAGGCCTTGGTAGTATGATAGGGAGGCAGTAGACCATGGTAAGGAAATTAAATATTCCTTCAAGAAAGATGAAGTCACCTATAGAATACAGTCCTTGTTAGAGGAAGACAAAGGGGAGAAGGCTACTATTAGTACCATGTTGAAGAGTGGGAAAGAGTTCCTCAAAGACTTACAGGAAGGTGAACGAGTTGGATATACTATCATTGTGAGGCCAAAGGAAAAGGAGCCATCAACAAAAGAACATATACCTATAGAAGTACTAGGACTGCTAGATTATTTCAAAGACATTATATGTGATGAAATACCACAAAAATTACCCTAAAAAAGAGCCATAACTCATCAAATTAACTTCATGCTAGGTGCATCTTTACCAAATAAAGCTGCATACAAGATGACACTAGAGTATAAGAAGGAGATAGCAAGGTGGGTCCCATAATTTCTTGATCAAGGGTTGATTAGGAAGAGAACTAGTCCATTAGAATTCCTAGTTGTCCTAGCCCCTAAAAAGGGAGGTAACTGTAGAATGTGTAAAATTTTTAAGGAAATTGATAGAATTACAATTAGATATAGATTCCCTATTCCTAGGATAGAGGATCTAATCATAGGCTATCTTGGTGGAGCTAGATAATTTTCTAAAATTGATCTTAAGAGTGGCTATTATCAAATAAGGATGAAGGAGGGTGATGACTGGAAGTCTACATTTAAAACCACTAAGGTTCTTTGTGAGTGGTTGGTAATTCCATTTTGTCTTACCAATGCCTCAAGCACCTTCATGAGAGTTATGAATGAAGTCTTAAAGGATTATATAGGAGTATTTATACTTTTGTATCTAGATGGCATCCTCATCATTAATAAGAGAAAAGAAGAGAACATGAAGCACATAGAAATGGTGTTGAGGAAAATTCAAGAGAAGTTGACAATGAACCTTGAGAAGAGTGAATACTAAATGAAGAGCTAGTTTACTTGGGTTTTGCAGTTTCCAAAGGAAGTCTAAAAATGGATAAGAGATTGGTAGATGCAATCTTGAGTTGGCCTACTCCTAGATCTGCTATTGAGGTTCAAATTTTCCATGGCCTAGTACAATTCTATAAGAATTTTGTTAGAAATTTTAGTGAGATTTGTGCATCTATGGTGGATACTGTTAAGGGAGACATGAAAAAAAAGTTCACATGGACCAAGGCTATAGATGGGAGTTTTGAAAGGCTAAAGAAGGAGGTAGCAACCCAACCAGTATTGGTCTTGCCAAGTTTTTAGAAACCATTTTAGTAGAGTGTGATGCTAGTAACATAGTAGTTGGGGTAGTATTAGGAAAAAAGGAGAGTCTTGTGGTATTCTTTGGTGAGAGACTTAATGAGGCCAAGAAAAAATATTAAAAAAATGACTTGGGACTCTATATAGTTGTTCAAGCCCTTAAGAAATGGAGGCATTAATTATTGCCTGAGGAGTTTGTTGTCTTCACTGAAATCCAAGCACTAAGCTTCATGAAACCAATGGAGAAGTTTAGTCTTAGGAATATTAAATGGATGGAATTCCTATGTAATCCTACACCTTTACAATCAAACATAAGTAGGGAACTAATAGAAAGGTGGCAGATTCTCTAATCATGAGATTTTTGACAGTTCAAGTAGTCAAGTTACAAAGCATAGGGATGGAAGGATTCAAGGACATGCATGGTGAAGATATTGATTTGTTAGAGGCATACAAGGTATGTGCTAATTATGAAAACCATTTTCATAGTCAATTTTTTGAATATACATTGTAGAATGGTTTTTTGTTTAAGGGTTAGCAATTTTGCATCCCAAGGGGATCCATGAGGAAGCATCTCATTTAGGAAAAACACATGGGATTATGAGTGGGAATTTTGGCCCTAAAAAGACCATAAACCTAATAGAAAGGTTCTACTATTGACCAAAGATGTAAAAATATGTGAGGATATATGTAGAAAAATGTGGTATATGTCAAAAAGAAAAGGGCACCTCATCCAATGCAGGACTTTACCAAACTTTACACATTCCTAATAGGCCTTTGGAGTGTATAGGCATGGATTTCATAGTGAGCCTACCTAGGACTAAGATAGGGTTAGACAATGTATTTTTGGTAGTTGATAGGTTCAACAAGATGATACATTTCATACTATGAAAAATAACTCATGATGCTAGCAATATAGCTAACCTATTCTTCAAAGAGGTGGTCAAAATTCATTGGCTACCAATGTTTAGTTTTTGATAGAGATGTCAAATTTATGGGGCTATTTTGGAAGAACCTATGGAGGAGATTAGGTACAAATTTGGCTTATGGTTTTGCCTACCATGCCAAAATAGATTGGCATACATAGGTCATTAACAAGGTCCAACATATTAAGATGTCTTATCAAATAATATGGGAAAAGTTGTGAACAAGTAATTCCTTAGGCAGAGTTTGCCTATAATAATCGCAAGAATATAACAATTAGATTAAGCCCTTTTCAAATAGTGTATGGGTCACATCCAACTGGCATAATGAATTTGAGGGAACTACCAATACATAACACCATTATGTTGATCTAAAATTGGTTTTGACAATTGAGTGTCAACACACTTAATATATTTGCTAAGTTCATGCAAATCTAGCAACATATGCCGAGTATAATATATACAAGTGCAAAGTTGCAATATGTGCAAAGCCAAAAATCCAATAAGTGTCAAGTCACTTAGATGCCAAGAAAATAGATAGTGCTGAGTGAGTATATGTTCTAAGTGAACAATAGATGCCAAGCATGTTGAGGTGCCGAGCAAGACAAAATTTTAGTAAGTGTCAAGCATCAGTAATCAACAAGTGTCGAGCAACATAGAATAAACATAAGAGTTTGTGCCTTCACAAACTAAGATGTAAACCATTTTGCATGCCAAATAATGGATAGGTCTCAAAGCTTAGAGATAAGATTGAATATATTTGATTCCCTATGTAATCAACATGCAACCAATAAAATAATTGGAATGCTAAAGAGGCAAAATGGATGAATCTTAGTCATAGATTCATACCTAACCCTAAGTCACAAAATCATTTTAAGGAAAGATGAAGCCCCATATTTTATAGAGTGTGTGAGAAAGAATGCATGTGAGGAGGTAATGCTAGAAAATATTTAAAAAAAAGTGAAAGGGGTGAATTGATCAAGTTGAAGGCAACTTAGAAGAAGGTCAGAATTGCAAAATCAGTTAGCAAAACAAAGGATTAAGATTACAAAAATTTCATATCAAATAAGAGAAGACCAAGATGAATTGAATAGGGATATGAAATCAGAAATATCAGATTGTAAGTATATTAGATCAAACATTCTACTGTACTCTCTAACACTTGTTACATCAGAATGAGATTTTACATACTTAAGTTGGTTTAATAGCCATTATATAAAGCCTTTAATAGGGTGACATTCCAAGTGAGTGTTTTAAAGTCCTTTAGCCTGGCACACTTTTGATAGGGTGTTTAAATCCTTTAATAGGGTAGGATCTAGCAATCCTTTGTAAGTACACTACTAATCTCAAGGTTGACTCCTCTCTCCAATGCAACTCCTAGGTGTACAATGAGTTGATGAATTTGGAAAGAAGATTGGGATAGATGTAACAAGACCAAGAAGCTAACCGAGATAAGATCATTCAACTAGAAGTTCAAGTTGGTAATATCCTAGATAAGCTAAAGGGATATGAACATAAACTTCATCTTTTGATTAAGGAGAGTGGCAACAAGATGGAGCAGGTCATTTCAAGAATTTGTGTAGCAGCTTCCAGCTTAGGGAAAATAAATAATGAGGAAATCATGTCTCCTGATGGACCAAGCAAAAGAATAAGATAGAGTTCAAGAAAGAAGGTTGCTAAGGTTACTAGGAGATCTACTATTGATACCATCCAAAACACTGCAAAAGTGGGAAAGGATGTGGTGAAAATGATTAAGGAGTTGCAATAACTACCAGTGGTGTTTCTAGTAACTAGTCTCTGGTTTAGGATTTTTAATTAGTTTTTGATCCTTTTGTTGAAACACTAGGTTCCAAGTCCCTGTAAAACCTAGTTTCATTTTATGGTCTTATTTTGTAGCTTTAGGTCCCTATAAAACCTAATTTTGTAACTATTATACTGTAGGTTTTAGGTCCTTGTAAGACCTAGTTGTGCTTACTTGAATATCTTTTAGTTTTCTATTAAGGGTTTTAGGTCCCTTAAAAATTTATTTTTACCTTAATCTAAAACGATCCTTTGTAAGCCTTTAATAGGGCATGCCTTTCACAGGCCAGATCATGAGAATGGTCAAAACATGCAACCTTAATAGGTGAACTTTGTTGCTACAGTAGTGAAGAATTGTGGGTGTCATCCCCACTCCAATTTTACCTTCTCATTTTGGAGGGTTTCTAGGTAATCATATATGGTGTCAAGTTCTTATGTGAATGCATTTACTTTACATGTTATTTTAATATGTTTATACATGCAATGTTCCTAAAAGTTAAAATTTTTATTGGTTAGAGTTTAGTACTTTTGATTCACTTCCCCCTCAAAAGTATACATTTCCCATTTGTAATCTCAAAAATTGGTATTAGATCTAAGTTCTCATCACAAGAAGCCTCAAAAATTGGAGAAAAGATCTTGAGATGGAGGTTTACAAGCTGGGAAAGACTATTGAGAATTATGAGATTGAGATACCTCTCTTATTTCAGCAACTAGATGATGCCAGAGATTCCTTGAGAAGTTTGCTAAAGAGAAGGAAAGAGATTTCCATAGCTAAAAATGACACCTAAATATAGAGCCTTCAACATTCTTCATAATAAGATTGAAGATGTTGTAAAGAAGTCCACTCAAATGTAAAGCTAATATATGGGCTAACCACTATTAAAGAAGGAGAGGAAGATCCCTTTGAGGGAAGAAATAATGGAGAAGAGGAAGAGAATGTAGAGAAAGAAGAAAGAGATAACACAGTGGAGGAGACACAACAAAGAAAAGATGAAGTGGCAATAACTAAGGAGAAACAAATAGAATAGAATGTATTAGACACAATTGCCACCTTTGAGCCCTCCATATGACACCTCTACACTTGTAGACATAGTAAAAGTAAAGGATGTTGCTAAAAACTTTGGTTAGAACATCAATCCATTGACTGCAGAGGATCTTAAAAAGATGCTTGACTAATTGAAACTTTACAAGAAAAGTTATGTGACAACCCAGTTTTGGTCAATGTAGATGAGTTATAGAAAGTAGTAGCTGACCTAACTAGGGACAAGGTGGCCACACAAGAAACATTCCCTATCATCCCTACAACTACAAGTGGACAATCTCAAGAGCATGTATCAAAAGATTCATCAGCAAAGGTTGACTATAGAGAAGAAAGAACCTACAAAGGAACAAATAAGATAGATGGATACTTCTATTCCTATTGGACAAGTACAAGGTGCACCACCACAAATAATTTTTATTGATAAATAAAAATCAAAGGAGGAGAAGGAGATTCCAAAAGAAAAGGAATAGGAAATAATCCAAACTTTGGGACTCCTACAAGAATGCCTCAGAAGCCAAGCACTGATGTTATGCCACTCCAAATATCAACACCAAGCTCAAGATCCACAAAATTTTCAAGGGTACTTCATTATGGAGACCCTACATTAGATGAGGAAATAGCCATTCCAAAATATGGCTATGAAAACATTACACTTGAATATATAAACTTAATGTAGGAGACATTGGAAAGGAAGAAGAAGTTGGAGATACTAAAAAATGAGTATAAACAAAAGAAAGCATTACATGAGATTAAGGAGATCTTCTTAGAATCCTTTAGCTTGCATCCACTTGATGAAACAAATAACATATTAGAATAATTATCATATATTGTTGAGAAGGTAAAAAATGAGGACTAGGATGGTAATGTTAAACTTATGGAATCGTTAGAGAAGAAATTTCAAGAAAAGGTCAATGAAAAGATATCTAGTGAAATAGCATTATCATAGGTAGAGATGGAAAATAAAATTGAGAAGGTGAAGATAGTACTTGAGAATAAATTCTCACTATACACAAAATTGTGTGATCCTTCAATCTTCACACAAGAAACCAACCAAAGAATAATGAGCTTGGAAGGAAATCTAAAAATATCAAGCATGAAATTGCCAAAAGATCCAACTCAAAGTGAGATGCACTTTCATACAAGGAATCACACACAGAAGAAATTAGTTGTATTGACAATAGAAGAGGCTAATACTAGAGGCAAATTAGTTCAAAGGGAAGCTTCCGTAACCCCTCACATGGAGATTCTCCATAAGGAACTAGCCTATGAAAAAAAATGTATTGAAGAAAGATCCTAATCTTTCAACATTAGATGGTTTATTTCACCTTGCAGTAGAGACAACAATACAAATCAAATCCCTAGAAGTTGCAATACAAAACTAGGATGTTGCTCTAAGAATTGTGATGGAAGTAAACAAGACCTTCTTGGAAAAATACTCAATCAACGTATAGACCATTTGACATAAGTGTCAAAAAAATGGGTGAGAAATTTTAAAAAGGGGGAGATAAATCAAAAGGCCACAAGGAGACTTAATCTGCAAGGGGAGACATTTGAAAGGGGGAGCCAAAATGAAAGGGGGAGCTAAAAAAAATCGAGTAGAGCAAACAAAGGGGGAGTGCAATGCAGAAATGCAAAAATAGGATATATCAAACCATATCAGAAAAAGAGTATCAAAAAAAGGAGTAAATTTTTGGTTGCAAAAAAAGGCACATCAACTCAGGGAGAGACACAAAATTTTGAGCTATATAGTCCTTCACAAAATGTTGAACAGTTTTGAAATTTTGTATATATGTTGAACTATAAATATATTATACTTAAGGGAGACGAACTCATCATGCATAGTTAAGTGTTTTTGGCACTCATGTCAAATGGGGAGATTGTTGATCTTAGATTGGTTTTGACAATTGAGTTTCAACACACTTAAGCTATTTGCTAAGTTCATGTGATGATAGAAACATATGCCCAAGTATAATATATACAAGTGCCAAGTTGCAATATGTGTCGAGCTAGAAATTCAATAAGTGTTGAGTCACTTAGAGGCCGAGAAAATAGATAGAATTGAGTGAGTATATGTGCTAAGTGAACAATAGATGTTGAGCATGTTCAGGTGCCAAGCAAGAATTTTTTTTAGTAAGTGCTAAGCATTAGTAATCAGCAAGTGTCAAGCAACACAAAATTGACATAAGAGTTTGTGCCTTCACAAACTAAGATGTAAACTATTTTGCATACTAGCTAATGGATAGATCTCAAATCTTAGAGATAAGATCGAATCTATTTGATGACCTATGTAATCAACATGAAACCAATCAAATAATTGGAATGCTAAAGGGGTAAAATAGATGAATCATAGCCGTAGATTCATACCTAACCCTAAGTCATGAAATATTATTAAGGAGAGATGAAGCCAGATATTTTATAGATTGTGTGAGAAAGAATGCATGTGAGGAGGTAATGCTAGAAAAGATTTAAAAAAAGTGAAAATGGTGAATTGATCAAGTTGAAGGTGACTTGGAAGAAGGTCAGAATTGTAGAATCAGTTAGCAAAACAAAGGATTGAGATTATAAAAATTTCACATTAGATCAAAGAGGATCGAGATGAACTCAATAGGGATCTAAAATCATAAATATCAAATTGTAATTGTATTAGATCAAACATTCTATTGCACTCTCTAAAAATTGTTACAATAGAATTAAATCCTATGGACTTATGTTGGTTTAATAACCATTGTGTAAAGCCTTTAATAGGGCAACATTCTAATTGAGTGTTTTACAGTCCTTTAGTCAAGAAAACTTTTGACAGGGTGTTAAAATCCTTTGGTGGGGTAGGATCTAACAATCCTTTGTAAGCCTTTAATAAGGTAGGCCTTTCACAGGGCAAATCATGAGAATGGTCAAAAAATGTAACCTTAATAGGTGAACTTTATCGCTACAATAGTGAAGAATTGTGGGTATCATCCCCATGCCTATTTTACCTTCTAATTCTGGAAGGTTTCTAGGTAATCATATTTGGTGTCAAGTGCTTTGGTGTCAAGTGCTTCTGTGAATGCATTTACTTTACATGTTATTTCAATATGTTTATGCATGCAATGTTTTCAAAAGTTAAAAGTTTTATTGGTTAGAGTTTAGTATTTCTAATTCATGCCCCCCCCCCCCCCCCCCCCCTTAGAAGTATAAACCATTTGTAATCTCAACACATTAGTGGACATTTAGAGGATTTTGTTCAATCAATGAAGGAGATACATGATCAGATTAAGAAGACCTTGATGGAGGAAAATCTGAGGTTAAAGGAAAAGAAGGATGAAGGGAAGAGAGAACTACAATTTTATAAATGAGATTTGGTCATGGTCTACTAGAAAAAAGCTAGGCAATAGAAGGGCATTTGAATAAAATTGCAAATGAAGAGGATTGGGCCATTCAAGGTCCTAGAGAAGTATGGTTCCAATGCCTACAAAGTTGGCTTACCAAAAGACATGTCCATCTCTCCCATTTTCAATGTCAAAGACTTGATACCTTAAAAGGGTATGCATAATGGTGAAGTGAAGTATCAAAAAGAGCTAAATAAAGATATATCAGACTTGCAGGCACTTGAAAGGCAACAACCACACATGGAGAAGATACTAGGCTCTAGGGTGAAAAAGAGCACAAGGAACAAAGCTTACAAGGACAATCTAGTGAAATTGAAAGATACTCTTGAAGTTGAATAAAACTAGATTTATAAGAGTGACTTAAAGAAGCATGGCATTGACAAGGATTTCCTCTCAACATAGATACCTTAGTCTTCTTCTTGTAGGGCGAGTATGGTGCAGGAGCACCTTGGGAAGGGAAAAACCCTGAAAGTATTATTGGCTTGTAAATGGTCTAGCTAATAATTTGATACAAAAGGACTAATGATGAAGTCCCATGATTTATTTAGGAAATGCAAATAGGTAGAGGTGAAATCCTAATCATGAACTTAGAAGATAGGACCCAAGTATGACTAGTAATGCAAAATTTTGTCAAAGAGGCAAAATATAGAAAAATATGTTAAAATGGGGCAAGGAGTGATTTTGAGTAGTGTTTAGGTGTTCTTGGAGAATTATAGAAGGTTTTAAATCAAAATGGATCAGTTTAGAAGGCCAAGAAGCCATACTGCCAAAAATTGTAAATTTGTCATTGACAACTTTACAATTTTTGCAAAATTGCAATGACAATTTTTGCAAAATTGCAATGACAATTTTTGCATTTTTCTAGGAAAAGAAAAAGGGAGAGTTTGTAACTCAACCCAAGGGAATGAGTGGTTTAGGGAAGTGTATATAAGAATCATCCAACTCACTAATAGGTGTTAGTTATGTGAATGTACAGATAGTTCATGGAAGAACAAGGAAATGTTGATAGGAAATGAGGGTTTTGATTGGAAGTTTTCTTTCTTGCATTGATTGGCTTACTATTCTAAATGGAATGGATAGTTGAGGTCATTTAGTGATTTTGTGAAACCTTTATTTGTTTTTTAGAATTCATTTTATTAGGTTTTAAAAATCATTGTGTTTCTTTATTCTTGGTAGTTAGTTTTGACAAGGCTACACTAAAATTGCTAAAACTTGAGTTCCCATAGTTGAAAACATGTGAAATTTAGGAATCAAGCACGATGACATGTGTAAATTAGCCAAATATAAACTTTGGTGGTTTTATGAGTCACTTTTCTATTATTACAAGCTATATCTAGGCAAGCTAATGAAAGCTTGGCAAGGTATAATAATGCTTCCAAGTGAGTTCTAGTTTGAATAGTGGATTTGTCTATGCCAATTTTTGTTGGGAAATAGTAGATTTTTTTGTCAAGTGTCCATAAACTAGAGGAGAGGTTCTAGTGCATAGTTAGGTCATCTTTTAAGTTGTTTTGCTAACTTTTCCATTGAAACCCTTAAAAGTAGAGGTTTTTGAAGAAGCACTATACAGACACCATGGAGGCCTAAGACCTAGGAAATACTTGAGCCTAGGTAAATTGGAAAGAAATTTTAGAAGGAAACAATAGGGCTTGTTAATATTTTTAACAAGTTATTGAAGAAACCTTATTTTTAGGAGGGATAATTGGGGCTCTTTGGGCTACAAGGCCAAACAAAGAAAGAATGGGTTTTGGGTGTGTGAGACCCAACAAGATAGTGAATAATTCCATAGAATATGACAAGGAAATCATGAGGAAGCTAGAATCCCCATTTTTCCTTGCTTGGAGCATTTGGTGGACTTTTGTCTTGGTAGACCAAAAAGGTGCATAGTTGGGATTTTGGTGTTAGAGGAGTGAAAACTTAATTGATTGGTGATTTTCTTCGTGGAAGGGGATTACTAGAGAGTCATCTAGGTTAGGGTTAGAGAAGAGAGCCTATGAAGGCTAAGAGATATCCTTTTTATAGAAAAAAGGCTCTCCCTATCAACCCTAGAGTCCTTCAAGATGAATTTGGAAGGGATTTTTTGTTGGTGAGAAATATTTTCCTAACAATCTTGTGAATTAGTTGATTATCCTTGAAAAAAAGGAAAGCTTTACTAAATAAGAAAGGAAATGAGTTTTATCCCTTAAGCTAGTAGGGTTGTGTCTTGAAGAAAGCCCTAGATGAGTCCTTAAAGCAATCAAGTCTAAGCATTTGTGAAGTTGTGTTAGAGCCTCCCTATCAATCTGGTATTACAACCTTAAAGGATTTGGGAAAATTCTTATTTAATGACAAGTGAAGAGTCAATTAGAGAGACAACCATGGTGAAAAATGTAGAATTTGAGTTTAAATCCCTTAAGCTATCAGGGTTGTGTCTTGAGGAAATCCCTAGATGAGTCCTTAAAGTAATCAAGTCTAAGCATTGATGAAGTTGGGCTAGATCCTCCCTTTCAAAATAGTATCACAAACCTAAAATATTTGGGAATGTTCTCCCTAAAATATTTGGGAATGTTCTTTCTTCATGACAAGTGGAGAATAAATGGGAGACACAAACATGGTGACAAATGCAAAAATTGGCCAAGAAGATCCAAGAACATGAAGAGAAAAATAGGCACTGTAGGGAGAATTTGGAGAAGTTTGACATTAAATTAGGTGAAATAAAATTAAAGACTCAAGAAGTAAGTGAAAAAGTCATAATAAAGAGGAGAAAGGAAAATAAATATTGAATCAAGATGAATTCCAAATACTTGACCCAATCTAGCAAGATGAACCCTTACTTGAAGCCCTAAAATATATGGGTGTAAAATAATTAGAAGTAACACCACTCTTTAGAGGATATATGTGACCAATCTTGTAATAAAATGGATAAAGGGCCTGGAAATCACATTGAATGTGAGAGCATAAGTGAAGTGAAAAAAGAGGAGTTTCTATAACATTATGGAGGTTTTTCCAAATAGAAAGAAGGGAAATAATCCAATTTCTATTTGAAATTACATGATTTCCATTTTTTTTATGAATAGTTGATTTTTGGCCTTGGGCAATTTGAACTCACGAAGTGATCCAGTATCCCCCCCCTTTTTTGTTAATATGTATCTTTAATATTTTAATTAATGGAAAAGGTATATTCATCAAAAATTAAAGGGATTTAATACCTAATGGCTATGAGATTCAACTTCATCGAAAGAGGGAAATTTTAAGGTAGACAGATCTTGGTGCTAGCATGTACGCTGCAAAGTTTCAAAAGTTGTGTTTAAGGTCTAATGTGAGAGAGGATGAAAGTATCAAAGTTGCAAGATAGTTTAATAGGTTGTGATGGAACATCAAAGAAGGGATAAGTTTTCTATGTCCTACTACAATCCAAAAGTGCTATCAGTTGGCACTCAAGGTGGAACAGAGGAGAAAAAAGAAGCATGACCAAAGCTATAGAGCTAGAGGTAGTAGGAGAGATGGTAGAGGTCATAGAGGAAGTTATGAAGGGAGAAATATAGACCAAATATGTGAAAGGTAATCCATGTTTCTAGAGAAAAGTGATGATTCCAGTAGCAAAGGAAGCTACAAATGATGGGGGTATAATAGCAATGAAGGAAGGTCTAGACGATTGGGGAGAGGATCATATTTATCCATAATGAAGTACTATACTTTCCATTAAATTGGGTACCCTACCTCTAGATGACTTTAGAAGAGTTGTCCATCCCAAGGAGGGGATAAGAGAGTGAATTTCATAAAATACGACACTACAAGTGTGAAGTAACCAGAGGTGAGTTTGGATTAATAGGTTGGAGAGAATATTTGGTTAAGATTTTTTTTGATTAAATTAATATGTAGAAGAGGATTCAAGACAAAGAATCTCCTTCATTGAGGATAAATTATAATATTATGAGTAAAGCATGTGCAAATATTATAAATTTAGGGTATACATACACTACAATTTTAGAAGAGATAGTTAGTAAGTTGAAATTTCAAATAATTCAACATAGTAATCCTATAGAGTAATTTTTTTTAACAAGGTCCAATATGTTCTAGTTAATGAGAAAACTTGGGTAGAGTTTATCATAGGAGGATATGGTTACCCATACATGGTCCACATCAATATCCATTTGGGACATGTCAAAACAAAACCTACATTTTTGAAATAAGTCTTGAAATTGAACCGAATGGTTTACGAGTTCAAGAGTTCAATGCCTCTACAATTCTTGTCATGAAAGTTCATTCATTTTAAGCCTTGTGCTTTTCCAAGATTTAAACATAAGGAAAAACTTGAACTCTAACCAGGTAAATTCAAAGTTCAAAGTTCATGAGTTCATAGGTTCGTAGTTTCATGTCAATTTAAGTATGGTAGGTTTGATATCTTTTTGAAGCTTGCTACTTATTAGTGAAGTTGAAAATTGAACATTCTCATTCAATTTCATAAGTTCAATTTTTTATCTTCAAGTCTTATCAATTTATGTGCATTAGTTCTAATATGTTACAACCTATGCCTCAACAAAGGCCCGTGCTTGAGTAAGTGGAAACTAGGAAGACGATCTTTCTTTCCCTAAATTTATGGAAAAGACATGTATTTATTCATGATTAATGGTAATGATGACAAGACATGTGTTGTTATGTGAAAAATTGAAGGAATAATTAAAATGATGGAAAGTACCATGTCACTTCAATCATTCCCTCACCTATCTTCATGAATCTCCCTCCAGGTCGAATGCCTTAAAAAGACTTTCATTTTCATTTTCTTTAGATTCCATTACTATATAACGTAAGAACTTTGTTTTGATTGGAGATACAAGGAGGTAGCATTAGACACTTCTACTAGAAATTAATTTTCATGCAACCATCTCAATGAGTCCTCCATTTCTTTTTCTCTCAAGTTTTTGTTTCTTTTCCATGCACTTAAGTTATTGTCTATGTATTTTCTTTCCTTTTGTACTTTGTTTGTGGGTTGCAAAATTGAAATCATCCATGGCTACCTTCCATCCCAAATTACTTGAAAAGGAGAAATATTCATCCATAATTAGTTTCCTAAATGTGATTGAGGATACTTTTCTTGCTAATGAAGACATTAACAAATTAGTAGCTCAATTTTCAAATTCTAAACTAAGTTATATTTTAAAACAAGTGTTTGAAAGTTAGTTATTGCAAGCCTTTGGATTGCTTGAAGCCATCCATTCCCTAGAACTTGTCCTAGGATACTGAGATAGATATGATGCAACTGAGAAATGTATTTGAATCTGTAATGGAGAAGTCTTAGTGTAGGGGAAAATGGTTTTTGTAATGGCACATTAAAGATTCCTCCATGTGAATTGTATGAAGATTTCACTATTAGTTCAACCTATACCCAATTCACCATTAATACTAATGAGTTTAATAATACAATTGCTAAGAGTTGGGCACTCAAACTAGAAAGAGGCGGTTCTCATCTCCCACATCCTCTTACTAGTGAATACATGATACCAAAGATCAAGGATTTTGTGACCTTGTTGAACAGAATAAAAGAAAAACCACATGCCTTTTATTAGGAGAATTGAATGTACTTTTTCATCCAAGCCATTTTGGGAAAGGAAAAACATTGATTTGGTTGTTATCATAGTAGTGAGACTACAAGAGAAGTTTTCGTAGGTGTCTAGAACTTTTGACATTTATATGTTATCCTACATATTTTATATTATGGCTTTTGTTAGAGAATGGAAAGGTGTTTCCCATTAGTTGTGTAATCAAAGCATGCCCATCTGTGAGTACTACCCTCTATTAATAAAGGAATAGAAACCCACAAGGTTTCAAAAAGGTTCAAGATAATTTTCTTAGAAATTTGGTTTTTAAGCTCCAAGGGAAGGAGAATAAGAGGTTGTCAAAGAAGCATCTCAAATGGTTACCATTTTTGGAAGTTTCTTTGCATAGTTTCCAAAGTTTACATATTTGAGAATAGAAGGGTATGAAGGAAAACCTTTGATGTTTCCCTAGTAATGCCTAGATTGTTATGTTTTGATCAAAGTATGTAGATAGTGGGTGGAAGTGACAATAACTTGAAAGGCCCAAAAAGGCTTTGGCTAGAGCTTTCCTATTGAGGTTGTGTATTACTGATGCAAGACTATTCAAGATTCCCTTAGCCTGAGTGCCAAAGTTAAGAGCATGAACCTCCCATTCTACTCTCCACATTCCAATTTTTACAGCCCATATTTTCATCACAAATATTTTGAAAAACACTCATCTTTCTCCCATGTCCCTTAGATAGTCTATTTTTGGGTGGATTGCAAAGATGACTATGAGGTTAAGAAATGGTGGTGGTCATGGCTTACCTTGAAATAGACCAAGGATTTTAACCTTTAAGTGGACATTTCTCAAGTTGTTGAAGGGAAATATCAAGAAGTGGTTGACTTGGTATATGTTGAACAAATTGAAGCTAGCTAAAACTAGAGCCAGCTACATGTAAATTTCTTGCTTGTAAGTCATCTTCTTTTAGTATTTCCCAATCAAATAAAAGATGGCCAAAAAAAAAGCTAGTTTCCTCTAATATTCAAAAAGCCTCTACTAGTTATAGTTTTCCTCACCTTGTTTGTAATACTAATGAGGTTGTCCCCTATCCCATTGTACATATTCAAAAGATGATAATTGAAAATGAACCTATTGTTCAAAGTTTAGTTCAATTGAGTGGACTTGTTCACATAGAAGAAAGAGAAAAAGTCAACAAAACTTAGCTAAAGGGACTCATAGAGGACCAATTGAGGTAGATGAAAGAGAAGAATTTTCACCAACTGTTCAAGTGGTGATATGTATCAAGGGAGTAAGAAGGGTGTAGAAGAAGCCAATACCTTGAGTTCAATGGCTATTGGCACATACTTTATTTTCCAAACTCCTCTCCCTAAGGATAATTCCTCCATCCCTAACTAGCTCAACCAATTAGTATGAAAAAAGAGAAGTATAGTCACATTAGGATATGGTGAGTAAGAGTATGGGAAAGACTCCTAAAAATAAGAGGCCCAACATTAAAACTTCAGTAGATGTTGATGAAGAAATAGGTCATTAGTTAGTTGAGGTTTTGAGGCTAACAACCAATAATAATTTGGATGATGTGATGTAGCAATACTATACATTAGAGAAAAGATTCATTGGCCTAGCATCTAGAGTAGCCTTAGAGATTCATTGAATAAGTCAAGAGAGTCATGTCAGTTGCTCATGCCTATGATGAATGGTTATGTGTGGTGAATACCCAAGGAGTTGGTTATTTTTATCACTTCACTATTACTAATACAAGATAAGAAAATGTGATGATTTCTTTATAATGAAAGATGAATTCCTGAGAATTGGAGAAAATGAAGTGAGATGAATATATCATTTATATTTCCAAAGTCCAATAGTATGGAGTAGAAAAGTTTTTAGCTAAAAGACCATGCTTGAGTGTTAATGTATATTTTCTATTTATAGCTAGACTTAATCTAGAATGAAGGAACATTTTAACTAAGCAAGGCCTAGAGGAGTGCATGGAGTTGCAAAAAAGATCAATTATTTAAAGAAAATCTTGGCTGGTGACATTAGGAGCATCGATGTCAAGATTATGGAGAATGTAAGTCAAGAAGATAAAAGATCAATGGAAGTCAAATTTACTTTCTTTTCAAGGATATATGCATTGAAGCTAGAGAAGAAAGTCTCTATTAAAGATTTGATTATAGTCATGTAGTGTCTCCCATGTTTGGATTTTGTACTTTGTTATACTTTGGGTTTGAAAGATACTTTGATACTCATGTTAGATGACATTCGAGAAAACCTAATGGTCAGATAGAATATTTTGAATGTCAATATCATAGATATTAGATGCTATGTTGTTTAGTTTGATCATATCTACATGGTGATGCTTATTGATGTGACATGATGCTTTCTAATGATATCTGGTTATTTTGTATTTAGACATATACTTTTTTTATGATTATATAATAGACTTATTGGATTCTAGATACTATGATTCTATGCTATGTATATTTACTTCATTCTTGCTTTGAGATGTTTTATGATACAATGAGTGATGTAAATAAATTATTTTGATAAAATTAAATGAATGATTATTTACATAATTTAATGCATTTATCGATTTGGCTATATTATTATATGCAATTGCACTTGATCAATTTTTTTAGTGTGCAACATTTATATCCCCAATAGTGTCACATGGAGTTAGTGATTCAACTATTTTTACCTACCAAATGTTGTCCCTGTATATATGATGTATCTTGTTTAATTGTTAATTCAACCCTTTAGTGATTTAATAAATCCAGATTTCTTTTGCATTATGTGATTAAAGCTATGAGAGAGTCTATGCATTTAGAGGTTCACATTTATTGCAAAATTTATTAAGGAATATTGTGATTTAATATTTTTTGAATTTTTGTATTTGATTTGATTATTTTAATTCCTAACAGCTTTTCCAGAGTTGAATTCCATTTAAATGTAATTATCCAATTTTGTCTAGGTTGAGAAATGTTTGTTTTAGTGGGCCAACTAATTTACTAACATTATATTTTTCCTTAAATTAAAAGTGAATATATATTCCAAAAGTGAATTATTTCCCTCATGTCTCACATGTGGAATATAAATTTGGAGAGAAAATTCTAAAATCCTCTTAAAAGGTTTTTTTAAAAATTCATTGTAGTAGCCACAAGCATGAGATCGTCATGAGGTTGAGCTTGTTGGATCTGACTTAGGGAGACCTTTGTTTGCCAGGACTTTATGTGCTTACATCAGAGTGATTATTTTATCATTTGCATTCCTATTTAGATATTTTGGCTACAAGGTAGGGCTCTCCTATTTTATTTATTTCAATCCATTTTGGAGTCTCTTTCTAGCAGTAAACTATTTGGAGGTAGAGAAATAATTTTACCCTTTGTTTATGTATGCTAACTCTACCTAGTTGGTTGAGCATGAGCATTTGAAGGTTTTTTGGCTTGGGGTATTGGGGTTTCAGGCTATTATGCTATCCATTTTTGCATATTGACTTAGAATCAAAATTTTATTTTATATTTGAGAATTTTATACTATGAGGCCTCACCCTGATCTGTTATAGCATACACATGATTACTTGCATTTTGATATTCAAGATTTTGATATTTTTACACTTATTTGAGACTTAGACAGAAAGTGGTTTGTTTTATCTATTGAGTTTTAAATTATAGTAGTGTTTGCACCTATGATATGTACTAAGAACCTGATATTGTGAATGGAATGATGAAACACATATGGATGCAACTTTATGACATGATTGAATTGGATTATGATATGATGTGAAATTTTAATTTGATTAAAATTATTTATGATTTAATGTGATATGTAAATAAATGTTAATTTGATTATGATGATTTATGATATGCAGATTTTGACATTTTAACATTTTGAATGATTTATTTGAAATGATTAGGAAAGGAAATTTAATTGAATTATGTTAATATGGATTATGTATGATTTGAATTAAATACATGTACATGACATATATTTTATATGACCTCGTTAGACTATTGATGTTTTATTTTAATGTGCAAGAAGTGACACCATGGAAATTTTTGGGAGAAACAAGTTCCAAACCTATGTGAACACAGTTTAACCAAGGTGAATCTTTGGAAGATTCAAAAGCTTCATTGTAAAAGTATTTTGCTTTGCGAATGTAAGCTTTCTTGTATTTAGAAATTTTTAATAATAAAGATGCATTAGGGACATGCCATGGTGATGTGGAATGTGCGTTTATGTGTTACTTGACACTTGTGGACTTTGTGTGAAATTGACATGTCATTTAGGGTTTCGGTCATGGTGGTATTTTACTCTAAAATTAATTACCTTGTTAATGAGTAAGTAAACCCACTTGAGAAGGGGTAGGATGGGTCACAATCAAAGGAAATTCGAATTTGGACTTGGCTAGGGTTTTGAGGGGTCATTAGGTGGTCCAAAAGTGCTTTTATGTGAAAATAGGTTACCCATATGATAGTATATCGTGTTAGGAACCTAATTTTGACCATGTTAGTGCCTAGATAGCCTAGGGGGGCCCTTTACCCATGCATTCTTCCATCAATTCTAAATTGGAGTTATGACATGTGTTTCTCCCATGTCTCCACTAAGTCAAATATAGCAAATTTAGAGGGAGACAAGTTTGTAAGAGCAAGTGGCTTGGTGTATTTGCTAAAATAGTTAGTGAGAAGGCCTTATTAGAGAGTCTTGGACAAACTAGGGGGGTGTTCACCCACTCTCTAAGTTTAGAGATAATTAGGGTTTGGAGGGAGATTAAGGGATCTCTACATCAACTATCATTTCCTTTAGCTTGGACCAAGGTTGGTGTTTCAACCATGTCCATTTTTCTTTCTTTTGGTATTGCATAATTAATTTGAAAGCATGGAGTATTTTTCATGGGATCATGCATTGCATTGTGAACCTTTGTATGGTAAATTTTGGTATTATGTTGTGACAGTGTGGATGTGTATTGTGATCATGTAAATTTCTTGTCTTTCCTTCTTGATTTCCTTGTTTTGATTTGAATGATGAATGTGATCATGGGTGTAAAGTCTTGACTCACCCTTGGGAGGGAAGAGAAGCCTTGGGTGAAGGAATTAGTTGGGCTCAACAATGTAATAGAGAGCCTATTCTATTGGAAAGAAGGGAAAAATTTCATGGAGTATGGGCTCCATTGAAGACATTATCTTGATATATGATTGGGGGTGATAAGTGGAATTATGAATTTGGGGGTGATAAGTGAAAAATTGTGAAGAAAAGCATGTGTGATGCAAGCCTTGTAGAGGTATGGTGAATTCAATGAGTGTGAGTTGTATTGACATGGAAAATCTCTTCTTGAAGATCCCACCTTCACCCAATGTTCTTATGATTCCAATGGTGAATCAATGTGTAAAACTTGGAAGGGAGTATTATATGTTGTCTTGGAAGTTCTCATGCATTATGATATGTTGTATGTATGTATCCTATTTGGATGTTGTTTTCCCTGCTCGGTGGGTGGCTTCAAAGAAGCCTAGGATGGGAGGTGAGCCTCCATGGTTCCTAGTTTGTGTGTTTTTGTAGGTTTTGTAAAGATGGATTCTTTGAAGACATTAGGGTTTTACCCTTGACAATGTTGAAAAATTAAGTGTTTAGAGAGACCAATCTTCCCATGTTATCACAAAATGTGTTGTGATGTTAAGTCTCCATGTTGTTATTTCAATGTGATATAAAATGAAAATTTCATATTATTGTATATTGTTGAAATGGTGTAGGGATAAATTGATAAATTGTATATAGTTACTTGTAAGGAAATATTCATTGTAATATTTTACATTATGTGGTTTGATGTAATATGGAGAATCATGTAAATGAGACACTTCTTCTTATAAATCAATTCGTGAAAATATTTCATAATGGTTATGTTTCTTTTGATATAGTTGATTTAAATCAAAACATAGACGATTGCATTGTAAGTTTATATGTTATGTATTCGATATAATGGAAGAAAGTTGTCATATTTTGATAGTTCATTTTATGTGTTACAAAATTCAAAAATTATTGCTACATGTAAATTTGTAGAATATGACTCATAAATTTTAAAATTCAATAACTCAATAGAATTTCATAGAACCCACAAGAAGATGCATTAATTAGTATTTTAAGATTAATGTTAAACTTAATACCTAAAGCAATCTCATGTCACAAAACATTTTACCAAGGAGAAGGAATGTGTAGAAATCGTAGTATAAGACTTCATAAAATAAATAGGCCATATGTGCATAAATTACTCTTTGGATTTTGTATGGGAGAGACAAATAAGTCTCCTCTCTATTATAGTCTAATAGTTTAATCCAGGGAATATCCCTTGGAATCTCCCAAAATGGTTTCATGAAGATCAACCCCCTAACCAAGGAAAAAAAAAAATATAAAATTAAGCTAAAACAAATACACCATAGGTCCATGATGGGATAGGAGGATGGAAAAGAAATATAAAACCTAACACTTGAACCAATCCCCCCCCAAAAAAAAAAAAAACATATATATCTATAACCAAAATTATACATTGGTGGATCCTGTTAATCTAGGCATTACCTTTAAGCTGAAGGAATATCATATTCAACACGAAAAAGGTAGGAGGGGTCTATGGTCCCCACTAGGTGGCCTATTCTTGTCACACCTTGAGTAAATATAAAAAGGGAAATGATGATGACCCTTCTAACATGACATAGGACATACCACTCTCCTAGGTGCCTAGCAAATATGAAATTTTAGAAAGTTTTAAATTTTGACTTTTACCTAACCACATCTTGCTTAGCAAGAACTAGTTAGGTGATGGGAAAGGGGCCAAGTTAGATTTTGGAAGCACTTTGGGATCAATGATGACCCAATCTTGGAACTAGGCACCTAAGGTGGGAGATAAATGGGGAGAGTCACATCACCTTGGAAGAGGAAAGGAAGAGGGTCATCTAGCCTAGATCCTAGGGAAAATTTGCATGGGAGAATGGGAAGCTTAATTGAGGGGATGTTCTTCCAAGGTGTGGTAAAGAGATGTCGAAAAAGGTATGTAGAATGGGAGTAGGAGTAAGTGGTAGTTAGCAAGTAGATTAACGGGTAAGATTTGGTTGTTAGTGAAGATAGGTTAATTAAAGCATGTTATGGGGTGGTTAGTGCTATTTAACTAGAGCTCATTTTGTTATGAAAATTTATAAGTGGATTAACTACTATACTAGTAATTAGTAAGTATTGTGGAATAGTGGATTAGGTTATAAAGTAGAATGAAAGTATAGGAAATGTTAGTGTTTAGTAGTTAAAATACTATTTAAAAACCATGTGTTAATAGAATATGTGTATTTTTTGGGGTGATAGTTATGGGAGCATATGGTAACTATTTTTTTAATTATCCAATAATTAATTATATGTAAATAGTAAATCAAAAGATTAATTAGTAATAATAATAATAATAAAATTAATTAATTAAGATAAAATAAAATAAGTAATTAGTAATTAATCTTAAAATAAAATAAAATAAATAATTAATAATACCTAAATAGTAATGTATCAATATGATTGAAATTGAAAAGGGATAAGATGTAATAAGTTCATTAAAGGGGTTGCATATATGTACAAATAAATGGAAATGGAACAAAAATGGACAAGGCACATAATAAGGTTGTGACTTGTAATTAGAATTCTTAGGACCACTATAAAACATCTCCGCATTCACAACCATTGCATCATTGCAACTACATTGACATGAAATTTGTACTTCACTTGCTTATACAAAATGTCTCAATTGGGGGGTATAGAAGGTGAAAATTTAAAACAATAACATCATATAACTTTGTCAGTATAACATGGAATTTCAACCAATGATAGAAGACAAGGTGGCCTCTCATGGAAAAATTGAAGTCGAGATTTTCAAATGTAACAAATTCCTTTACACCAACTGACTTTATCATCTCCAAATTCAATGATCAAGTTAGTAACTTTCTAACATCCTCAAGGAAACATGAATTGATTATTTGGACACCTCACCATTTGATACAACATTCATAACAAGTATGGATCTATGTACATATTACCTCTAGTTCACTTTTCAAAAAAAAATGTTGGTTGTGTTTTGCATTGTTAAATTTAGGGCATTGCATATACCCAATGGCATAATGGGTTTTAATTTTACGGTTTTTAGGTGTTTTTGGCTTTCACTTCAATTTTTGTGCTACCCTATTCTCTTGGGTATTTCTTGGAACTGAGGTTGGTCATGGGCTTGGATTATTTGTAAGATATTTGATCTGGCTATGAATGTTTGTAATTGTGTTGGGAGTTATGTTGAATCTGTACTCCTGACTATGTACATGGTTGAGTGAATATTCACTTGACATTTTTATTGTTTCTCATCTAGCCCTTTTGTTTATGGTCATCATGTAGTTGGTGTGCTCACACATAAGAATGTGAGCATGTACTTGATGGGTTAATGCGAGACTCAAGACCCAAGTTTCTAGTTTCTTGTCAATTAAGTTATGTTCATTATGGTTCGGTTGAGAAACTACATTTCCTATGGGCACTCATCATGTGATGAGCATAGGTATGTATGTTAGACAAGTGGAGGGACTTCTCTTGTGACCTTGGGTTATGTTCTTGGTAAGATATATGTTAAGAAGTTTTTAATAAAATATAACTAAATAAATTCATTGGTAATTAACTAAGATAAGAAACTATTGCATACCTACATGACTATTCCAAAAGTGTGTTGTGCATGTTTAGTTATCTAAGGGTTAATGTTTGCATAGTGCCTCCAGAGACCTAGTATGATGGCAAGTGTGGGTCCATACAATGATTAACTTGGGCTCTATGATGCCAAGCAATCTACTCTCCACCAGAGTCTCTATAGAGTAGACCCATAGTGCATCTGACCAAGACCTATTGTATTGCATTGTCTCATGATCTTGGTTTTAGTCCTCTATATTATTTGGCATGAGTGTTAGACATGTATGATTGTAGGATAAAAGCACAAACTTGAGTCGTCCTTTTACAAAGGAAAAATCTAACAAAAAGTATAATTGTTCAACTTTAGTGACATAAAACTAGAATTATTATGTAGAATTTGAAAATGAAGTAAACTAATGAAATGTGTATCAATTGATGAAGTTTAGGATTATAATTTTTAATAATTATTTTGATAAAGAAATAATATATATTTTCCTATTTTTTAAACATAATTTTTTAGTTGCTGAAAAATGATGGGTAAAAGTATGTAAACATGTGTCACCCTTTTATAAAGGAAAACACTAACATCAAAAAAAGTGTTAAACATCAACAATGTAAAAGTCATATTTCTATTTTGAATTTTAAGTTGGTGTAAACTAATGAAATGTGTATAAAAGGATAAAGTTTATGTATGTTATTTTTTAAAAGTTAAAAAAAATAAAAATAGTATGTTTTTATAATTCTCAATGACCTTTTTTGATAGTGTTAAAAATCAAACAAATTAGGGGTTATAGTTCCCACCACAAAAAAAACTGCAAATAAATGTATTTTCATCTAAATTTGAACTTTTCATAATTTAATAGTTTTTTGTTCCCACCATCTTTTCCCTAGTAAATCTATGTTAACAGTTACAAATGTTATATATTATTGAAGAGATCTCTCTCCTCTAGAACAATTAACCATTTAATTTTATTTCTTTTATCATCTACTAATTTTTATATTTTTTTGAATGTGTATCATCTTCAATGTTGAAATACCTGCTTGCATTATTTTGCAATTGTTGTAATTGATATTGGGTTAGCTATAACAAAAAAATTATATTGGCATAATTCTAAAACCAACCTCTATCTAGTGCTATTTTTTATTTTTTTTGAAACCTAATTCTAATGATGAAATTGGCCTCTAAAGTGTTAAGTTCTTCAGAATAGCAAAAACCATGAAAGAAAGTGCCACATTGGATGGCACCTAGATAGTTTCGGTTTGATCCAATCTAGTCATACTTGATCCACCGAATCATGGTGACACAAAAATTGCTCATGCAAGGTCGCCCATATGATTTGGTTGGTAAACAATTCAAATAAAAAATTTAGATTATTATTTTAAAATATCTCTAAATTAATTATAGTTAAATTAATCAAATAATAATATATCTTTCATTTATTTACTATGATTTCTAATTTTAGTATTTCATCTGTTATTTTAAATATATTTGATAAAAATAAATCAACATAAAAATATACATTTAATTAGTATAATCATTTATATGTTTTAATTAAGAGATATATTTTAAAATATGTATTAATTTTGAATATTAAATTTAATTTTTATTATAACAAGGCCCCTTGTATTGTTTTAGTTTTTATTAATTCCATAAAATAGAGTTTGAAATGTATTATTTTAGTTTTTTATTGATTTAATAGAATAGATTCTTTGATTTTAAAGGTAAGACTTTATTTTTAAATTGTTAAATTTAAGTTAATAAAGTTTTAAAAACAAAATAGATTTTCTATTTGAAATGTAATGTTTTATTTTTTAATTGTTATATGTAATTCAATAAAATAGGTTTTATACTTGAAATGTAATGTTTTATTTTTTGAATTGTTATATTTAATTCAATAAAATATGTTTTTATTTATTTTAAAGGTAGAGTTTTATTTTTAAATTATTATATTTAATTCAATAGAGTTTAAACAATAAAATGGGTTTTCTATTTGAATTGTAATGTTTTATTTTTTTAATTGTTATATTTAATTCAATTAATTAGTTTTTTTAAAAAGAAAAAAGAGGGGTAAAAATTTATTCAATCAAGTCCAAGTTATAGAGAAAAGGTCAAAAGCCCAAAACAACACTACATACTCTTGTCTTCTAGTAACAACTGATTAATGATCTCACAATACTTAGAAGGTAACTCATCCCTACCACTAATATCCCATCTACCCACATTCTCTAAAGCCCACTTTTCCAAACAATCTACCACTCTATTCCATTCGTGAGGGATATGGTAAAAGGAGACAGAGTCCAAGAGACTACAAAGATTAAGAATTTGTCTAGCCAAAGAGGCAAGTTACCAACTAACATCCTCCAAACTCTTCTTGTTCAGCATATCAACAACAATCTAAGAATTAGACTCATAGATGATCTTCTTCCACCCTAAAGAGCATCCACGCTCAATAGAAATCTTAATAGCAAGGGCCTCCATGAGATTATTAGAATGTTGACCCTTGCAAATAGAGAAGAAAATAATTTCATCACCCTAATTATCTCTACATATAGCCCCAATACTAGCATGACTAGGGTTCCCTCAAGAAGAGCCATCCATATTAATCTTCAAGGTCCCAACCTAGGGAGGAGTCCACCTCCCATCTTGAAAAACCCACTACTTAACATGGTAAGGTCTTTTTTTGAGAGTGCATTGCCAATTATTGTTCCCCAGGTTCAAATTCCTGACAATAACATGATCACAAAGATTTATAGAAATAGACATATCGTGCACTTATCAAAAATAGTCTCCTAGAGCCTATTAAGAATTAACATCCATAGTTGAAATCTTCCTAATTTGGAATCATAAAAAATTCTGTAGTTTCTTTTTAGCCAGAGGTTCCAGAGAATAAAAATTGGTCCAAATGTCCAGGCAACCTACAAGAGAGAAGTCTTCACTGGAGGTCTGCCCAAGCATTCCCAAAAATCAATTAAAGAGGTAGCATGAATACAATAGTAACACCAAGCCTCCCACCATCTATGCTATATCCCTCTTTAAAAAGGGTAGAGAAAAAACAAGTGGGAGGCACATTCTTCATTGTGCGAACAAGGGAAGAAAATAGAAGGTCCTTGAAAACCTCATTTGTGATGATTCTCCTAAGTGAGGCATTTCTTTTAAGCCAACAACCATAAGAAAAATTTACATTTGGGTGAAGAAACATTGCTCCAAACCTTCTTCCACTAGTGTACCTCTACTAGACCATGTAAATTCTTGTCAAGTATAGCATAGCCTTGAGCCATAGTAAATTTACCTTTTGGACTAGGACTCGAAGCCAAATTGTCCCTCCCATTAAGGGAACTACAAAACCTATTTCCAAAACTTTAGAAAGAAGAGCACAATCCTCATCAGAGCCACCAACAAGCCACTCCTAGGGATCCTTCAAGCAGGTCACCTCAACCTGATCCAAGTGCTTGATAGTCTTAAAATGCTCCACCTTAAACCATCCAGCATTAGAAAAAGTATGGCAAAGGGGTTGAAGCTAGGGAAAGCTTGAGAGAATGGGAGGGTGGTCATCCCAAGAGTCCTACCAAAATAGAGCATCTAATTCTCTATTACAAATCTAGAAGAGACCCACCTTAACAAGTTGGGCTCACTTCTTAAGAGTATCCCAAATATAAGAACCTTTACCCAATAAAGGAAGTCATGGCACATTAGAGCAATCAACACCAAGAAAATACTTATGGGTAAGAATCTTGGCCCCATATTGATCCTGATTGTTACACCAACACAATTATAACTTGGTAGCCAAAGCCATAACAACAAGAGCCATTGATCTAAGACCTAGGCCACCAACATGCTTTTGCCTACATATAGACTCCCACTTGACCAAGCTCCACTTCAAGGATAGAAGGCTACCTAACCAAAGGAATTGTTGAGATAAATCATCAAAGTCACTCACAAACTTAGAGGGGGTAACTTGAACACAACACCTAGAAATGGGGAGACTACACTACCATCTTTAGTAGAACCACTCTCCCAACAAAAGATAACCATTTATAAGTCCAGTGACTAACCTTGCTCCAGAATTTATCCAAAACCCCTTGGTAGTAGTCCCTCCATTGAGCACCCAAGGACAAAGGGACCCCAAGGTACATCAAAGGAAGAGACCCAATTTGAAATCTAAGAGTTCTAGCAATCCTACTTTGAATAAGAAAAGGAGTATTAAAGAAATAAATAGAAGACTTATTATCATCATTAATTCTTTGACTTGAGGCTTTCAAATAGGTATCCAAAGCTTTCTTGATATTTACCACCTCACTGATTCTAGCCATGCCCATCAACCTAGTATCATCCACAAACTGAAGATGAGAATATGAAGGATGATCATTTTTCTAGCTCCAACCTTGGATAAGATCCCACCACACCTAGGAATTAAGAAATCTACCAAGACCCTTTGCCATGATAATGAATAAGTAGGGAGATAAAGGGTCCACTTGCCAAAGTTCCCAAGAGGCACAAAACAAATATAAAGGTTCTCCATTAATAAGGACTGAGAAGGAGGGTGAGGCCACATAGCTAAGAACCCAATTCACCCACTCCTCATCAAACCCAAAAGTCAAAGAATTTTCTATAAGAACTCCCAACACACCTGATCATAAGCTTTGGCCATGTCCAGTTTAATGAACATAGCTTTCTCCTTAGAAGTATCCATAGAGTGGACTACCTCCCTTGCTATCACAACCCCATCCAAAAAATTCTTCCTTAAACAAAGCCACCTTGCTTAGTAGAGATCAAAAAACCAAGGAGTGGTTTGAGTCTCTCAGCAATCAATTTGGTGATGATCTTGTAGACAACATTGTATAACACTATAGGCCTGAATCGATCCAATTGATTAGCCCCTTCCTTCTTAGGTATGCAATCCAAGAAGGTAGAGTTCAAAGATTTCAACATCTTTTTATTCCTATGTGATTCCAGAAGTCAAAATTCAACCCTTGGTCATGAATCTGATAGGTAATATTGTCTAGCTTGGTCTAAGTAGTAATCTTTTGAGCATGTAGATTCCCAAAAAATTGTTTATTGCATCTCTTAAGCCTATACTTCACATCTTAAATCGTCTTGCTAAAGTGAACATAGCCATACCATGGGCAAGCTTCCCCTCATACCACAAATCTAACATAAGGTTAGGTAGAGACAAGTCTCTTAACCACATTAGTTGAAATTTGAAAGAGGGGTTTTTGGTGACTCTATAAGAGGTGATGGAGAGATTAATAGGCTAGTAGTCAAAGCCCCTCCAATCTAGAATTTTAGAACTTGTGATCCACCTGTCATTCATCTAGTAGTAGGAAACCAGAAATCTATCAAGCCTTTTTGAGATAGCTTCATCACCACTTCTCCAATTATTCCATGTAAAGACACCATTGGTTGGCTTCACATCAATGAGATTCAAAGAACTAATCATATCCCTAAATAGATTTGAAGAAGGGTTCAACCTACCTAATCCTCCTTGTTTTTCATCCAAACTAGTAACGATGTTAAAATATCCAACCATAATCCATGGGAGATAAGGGTCTAGGACTGGATGAATCTAATATGAGCCCATAACTAGGGCTTTGCTAAAAAATTAGTAGGAGCATAAATATTGGATAAAAGACACCTTTCTCCAGCCTCAAAACTAGAGGCAACCAAAGAAATGGAGGACTGACTAGAAAACCACCATAGTGGGGAGATTTTTCTTGGGTTCTAGAAGCAAGAAACTCCCCCTAAACTATTAAAAGTACCCACCCCCTTCCAAGAGCCATAGGGCTAGATCCACGAAGCATAGTTAGCCAAACCATCCATTGTAAGATAAGTTTCCTTAAAAAAGACCACATCAGGAGATTGAGACTCAATTAATCTACAAACAATTTTTGTTAGGGGATGTTGTTCAACCCTCTTACATTCCATGACAAAATAATCATTTATGGGGTTGGGAGAAATGAGAATCAATGGGTTTCATAGACCTAGAGTCAACCAAATTTTCACCCATTATCTTCACCTTCTTTTGATTAGTCTTCCTGCCACTCTTTGATAGTTTATCTAAAGGCCCCTTTTTGAAGGATTTCTACTGTATGCCCAAGATAGGAGGAGCCTTATTACACTTTATAGAATTATAGGTCCCCTTAGGCATAAGGTGATTAGGAGCCACCAAGAGTGAGCTCTTTGAACCCTATGACCCTCGAAGGTCTCCAATATCTAGAATAAGAGGTGGCAACTCAATATCCAATTGTCTAGCCTGTTGGTTCAATAGGGATAATGTTTTATCCTCCTTCTACATATCTTCAACTAGAACTTCATGCTAACCTTTGGCCCTAGAAAAGTGCTCAACTAAATTACCTTCCTCTTGGACCATGTCCCCAAGAGCATCAAACCTATTAAAGGTGCCATCAATCCGCTTATCCATCTAGGTTCTCTTCTTACCCTTGCCTTTGTTACATGACTTAACCTAAATAAATCCCTCACTATCAAAAGGTCCATTAGATAAAGGGGCCTTTACCTTGTACTCCCTATGGAGGCTAGTGGCAGCCAAGGAAAGGGACATATTCCTGGGACACCTATAGTGTAAATGACCATATTCATGGAAAATTCCACATCTAAATGGAAGGGTCTAATAATCTAGCTATTGGATCTAGGAAGAAGAACCCATGCAATTCTCCATAGAATCTAGTAGTGGATTATTTAAATCAACTTCTATACAAATATGGGAAAAATAAATTACCTTACAATCCCGTGTCTGACTAGCCAAACCCATAGGTTTTCCAAGAAGCAAAGAGATAGAATGAAGGATATGTTCTCTCCAGAATTCTAAAGGAAGCCTCAACAAATGAACCCACACTAGAACTTGTGAGGAGATCTCCTTTGTAGAGTTGAATCCCATATGTCAAGGCATGATGAAAAGCCCTACCTGGTTAAAGAAATAAGGGCCTCCTTCAAATGCCTTATTCCTATCTATCATGCTAAAAAAGATAACCATTAAATAGTTATTAGCTACTAATAAAATCTCCATATCTCCTTCTAGGTTCTACACCTAGCATGCCCAAGAATCCAACATAGGTAAAGAAAGGCAAAGGCTTAGAAATTTGCAAATAAGAACATGATTACTCCAGTATTTGACATCCTCCAAGACTTGCTCCAATTGAATAACCAAAATAGGCTAGTCCTATGATCTCTACAAGCATCCATTAACTTTTCGTAAATGTAGCATCCTTTTTGGAGAGGAAACACCTTCCCTCAATTGGGGTTTACCATTTAGTGCCTGATTATTGGCATGTAGCAAAAAAGATGGCTCGCCCATCTCCATATCTCTGATTGAGAGTTGAGATGAGGCAATACCTTGGCACCCCATTCCATAATGGATTAGGACATAGTAAGAAGGAAGGAATATGGAGAAAAAGCCCCAAACTCACAATAAACTACAAGTCCCCCTCCAAGGACACACCCAAGGCAGTGTTTGATGTAGAAAAGCCCACCTACGAGGCTCAAACTAGCCAAGCCAGTCACTCAACTAGCGGACACCCTCAAAAAAAAGCATTGCAACTCCTGTCATAGCAGCAAGGACCCCTTAAACACTCGATCACCTTCTCAAATGCCCAAACACCTCTGTCACGGATCAGGCTAGGGCAAGCAGGCCTTGGCATAGACTAAAGCTACGCTCGCCATCATAGAAATCGATGAAAATTCATTAAATAGGTTTTTATTATTTTAAAAGTAAAGTTTAATTTTTTAATTATTATTTTTAATTCATAATTGCATTTGTAATAGTAAAAAAGTAAAGTTTCAAATGAAACTTTATTGAAGAAATATTTAGAAATTAGATTTTTAAAGTTATTTTTGTGTTGCAATTAATTAATTAAATTATTATTTATTTAAAATTAATTAATTAATTTTATTTAAATAAATTATTAGAATGAATTTATGTGTTTTAAAATATTATGAAAATGATTAAATTTATTAAATAGTTGAATTATTTAATTTATTTAATACATTTAATAAATTGTTTATTCTAAATTTAGTAATGCTTTAATGTAACTACTTGTCTTAAGATTTTCTAGTGTTACAGGTAGTCAAATATAATAACCTTCTAATGTTGAATTTTTTTTCTAAATTATCTATGATCTACCAATATTTATGTAACTGAATTTGGAAGTCTTTTATATGTAGGTGATATTAAGCTCTCTCTTCAGGTTTTTATGCAATGGGGAATAAAGACAAAAGAGGTAAAAGATATGATCGAGTCAGAGATGACTAGAAGAAAGGATGGACAAAACATAATATAGAGCCACCAAATGAAGATCCATTGATTGAAGTTGAAGAAGATCATGTTGAAGTTCCAAGAAGTAGTAGGACATTTGGAAAATATGGTTTACGGTTGGAAAATTTGATGGAGATGGACAAAGACTCTCTTTTAAGAGAAATTGATTCATCTCAATACATGATGCCTAAAAGTAAAATTAAACTACATCTTAAAAAAATGTGAGATCAATTTTTTGAAAATAAATATTTGATTGGTAAAGCACAATTATTTGTCAAATTATTTAGGAAAAGAGAAATGAGTCCTATCCTAGAGTTGTTAGTTGTGAACAATAAGAAAAGCTCTAGAGATAATGTGAAGGCAACAATAGTTAATAATTTGAGAGATGCATTAAATGTTATTGATAACAGAAGTTGTGTAGCTGATTTAAGTGTTGCATGGAGAACATTGATGACTATAATTACAAAAAATGACTTGTCACAAAAAAAAAAGTTCATGCAATTTCTGAAATGTTCAATCTATCTAGAAGAACTATTCAAAGATGCTTAAAAAGGAGAAAACATTGAAAAGAACTCAGTTAATATTTGTTAACTTACTTGAAAGGATAAAATTTATGAAGATATTAAAAGATAGGTTGTTGAATATTGGACCAGCTAGTCATGTGTTTCTTCCAATAGAAGAGACACTATACAAATCAAAGATGAAGAGATAGGTATGAAAATAGCACATTCAAAACACTTTGGAGACACAAAACAAAGTGAATTATTTGAAGCTTTCAAAAAAGAATTTTCAAATGTAAAAATTTTCCAAAGAATGTTTGAGAGGTTGTGCCCATGTTTTGTATGCATAAATATGGTACATGAAACTTGTTGTTGTTTAAATCATGTTGAGTTTCATCTTTATTTGCAATCCTTTAGAAAAGCTATGGCAACTCTTAAGCCAGATGTGATAATTTCGAGAAGCACAATAGAATTTGTTAATTCTTTGTTATGTGATAATACTAAAGAGTTAGATGAATTCAATGTAGAATGCATAAGAAATGCATGGACAAATTGTGGAGAGTTGCAAAAAATTTCATATGAAATGGACAATATTGATGTTTCAACACCAATTGTGTGGAATATATTTGAGTATGAGATCTATCGAACAAGGAATGGAGAAGAATTTTTAAAAAAAGTTTTGAAGGAGAGAAATTTTTGATATGGGGAGTTTATGAATAAATTTAGAACTATGATTTATCCACACATCCAACATTGTCATGGCGCAAGATGGCAAGCCAAATAGTTTTGAGATTCAAAAAATTGTTTTCCACAAGGATGTATTCTATCAATTGTAGACTTCTCTAAAAACTATAACTTTTTCCCTCAATCTAAAATTCAAGCTAAATATTATGACTCAGATCAAATTACCATTTTTGTACAAGTTTCCTAGAGACATGTACAATTGAGGTGGATGGGGTAGAAAGTATCAATCCAAATGAATGCATTATCATCAAGGAGGTCTATTTTTATCTTATTGGTGACAAGGTTCATGATAGGAGCTATGTAGCTCATTATTTTTGAATTTTCTTCGATGATCTCACAAATTATGGAATAAATGCTTTAGAACATTGGATTTGGTGTTATGGTTGCGCTAGTAAGTGTATTTAAAAGTTAAACATTAAAATTTCATGCACATATTTAATTAACTGAATAATTAATTATGTTGGTCTTAGATTGGTTTTGAAAATTGAGTGTTAACACACAACCAATTTCCAAGATGATGCTGAATATAATACAAATTTCAAGCTACAGTATGTGTCGAGCTAGAAATTCAATAAGTGCCGAGTGAACTTTAGATGCCAAGCAAGATTCAAGTGCTGAGTGATAAGTGATGCCAAGTCACTATAGGTGCCATGTAGAGTATGGATGTCGAGTGAGATAGAATTTCTATATGTGTCAAGCATCAATAATTAGTAAGTTTCAAGTAACACAAAACTAACATATGTGTTTATGCCTTCACAAACTCAAATGTAAACTATTTTTGAGCCGACTCTGGATGAATCTCAAAGGATCTTAAAGATAATATCGAATCTTTTACATTCCCTATGTAATCAACATGCAGCCAATAAGAAAAATGGAGAAAGCATGCAACCAATAGGAAAAGTGAAAGAATTGGTAGGAAAAGAAGGATGAATATCGATCGTAGATTCATACATAACCCTAAATATTTGAAAATCTTTAAAAGGAGGAAGAAACCACAAAATTCATTTATGTGAGAGAGAGAGAGATATATATGGAATGCATGACAAAATGCTAGAAAATTTTTAGAAGGGTATAATGACTTAGAGGGAAGAGCAACATTGCAGAATCTAGTTGGTTAGAATAGAGCATTAGCACTTCAAGAAAAGACATATTAGATCAAGGAAGGTTCAAAATCAGATTGAGCAAAACATGGATTTGGAATCATCAATTAAATATTGTATGTCATTAGGTCATCAGATTCTAATATTTTCTAGTCATTGTATCAGGAATGAAAATCCTATGATGATAGATTGGTCTAATAGCCATGTTTTAAGCCTTTCAACAAGGTGCTAAATCCTTTAATAGGGTAACATTTCAAGTGAGAGTTTGTAAATCCTTTAACTAGGTCACTTTTAACAGAGTTTAAAGCTTTAATAGGGTAGGCCTTTATAGGGTAGATCATTGGAAGTGGTCAAACTTTGTAAACTTAAGCAGTTACATATTGCTACAATAATAATTTGCAGGTGTCATCCCCACCCTAGTTTTACCTTCTCATTTTAGAGGGTTTCTAGGTGACCAAAATCTTGTGTTATCTATTTTCATGAATTGCATTAATTTTGTGTTAATTAGATATGGTAGATGCATGTGAATGATCTCAGTTAAGTTTTTTAAAAGGTTAAAGTTAGTTACTTCTAATTCACCCCCCTTAGAAGTAAATCTTCCCATTTGTAAATTCCAACAATTGCTATCAGAGCCTAGTTCTCACAAGGAGGTGCTTTACAACATGGAGAAAAGGTCTAGAAATGGAACTCTAAAAACTTGGGAAGGTCATAGAAAACTAGATAATTGATATACAACTTTCTTTACATACTTTGGAAGAAGCCAGAGAAGAACTGAGAAAATATTTAAAGAGAAGAAGAGAGATTGTCATAGCTGAGAATGATACACAATAAAAGGATATTGAAACCTTAAAAAAAATTTCAAATGGAGATTCTAAAGAGTTTGATGCAGTAATACAAGACTTAATGGAGAAGAATAGAGCTCAACCATAAGAGATCAAAACTCTCAAGATTGAACAAGAATCACAAGCCATAATGCTTTGTGAAGTAAATGAACAAAAGAAAAGAGCCATTGAAGATAAGACTATGCTAGAAGATGACAAGATAAACCTTGCCAATAGATTGGAAGAAAAGTCAATTGAACTTGCAAGAATTTCAAAGATGCAACTAGACACCCTAAGTCAGATAATGAATGCACATTATGAACTGAATGTCAAGGATATTGAGATCTCCACACTGAAGATGAAAAATGAACAACTAAAAAATGACCTAAAAAGAGAAAAGGAAATTGTAGAGCACTTCAATAAACCTACTGAGGCCATAGTGTACTTTAAATAGCTACTGAAATCACTAGGAGCCAACAATGATACTTCATGGCTAGGATACACTAGCATTGAAAAAGGAGAGTCATCCAAGACCGTAGAAGAAAAAAGTGACAAAGGTAAGAAAACTAAACCTACTTGTCAATTTTTTGGTAAAAAGGGGCATACCTCTAATATGTGTAGGAGCAAGAATGCCCATTAACATGACAAACCTAAGAATTTGGGTCACTATCACAAGTGCAACAAGCAAGGACATCAAGCATGACTATAGGACTAGGACTATCAGAACACCAAGATTTGAAGGTCACTAATACAATTGCAAGAAGTATGGACATAGAACTTTTGAGTGCAGTTCAAAGCCTATGTGGATATCTAATCAGACAAGAAGGAGAAATAATCATGGACATCATTATAATTGGGACTAAAACACTAGGTATAGCTATCATTACTATCAGGAATATGGACACATCCTTGGAAATTGCATTAGAACACATTTCAATGGAAATTATAGTAGATGGCTCAGTCAAACTACATGTTGTAGTTGTTTGAATACTAGACATATCAGTAAGAATTTCCCAACAAGGTCAAAGATACCCAATTTAGAGTTAAACAAAGGAAAAGAGAAGGTAGATGTTGAACACATTAGAGGAGAAATGAATAAGACATGAAAGAAGAAAGATGGAAGCAACATATCAAATGAAGGGATCACTTCACCTAAAAGGTCATGTGGTGACACTTAATCCAACTAAGCAAAAAAATGCATGTGGAACTAATATACAAATCTTTATCATTCATCAATTCCTAAACAAGAAAGTCCTAAAAAGGAAAGATCAACATGAATAGAGATGCAAATTTAAAACTTCAAGTTTTCACTAGTGTTGCCGAATAAAAAAAGTTGCCTTTAGATGCCAAATAAAATCCTAGTACATGCTGAGTTGATTTCCAAAATCAATAGAAGCTGAGTGATTACTTGTAGTTGAGTTGGTAGTGGAAGCCAAGTGAAGGGAAATTTTAGTTGAATCCAAATAAGGGTAACTTCAATGGAAGCCAAGTAATGTAGAAATGCTTAAGAAGTCAAGTGGATAGTTGTAAACACACTAAGCATTATATGCTATGAAAATAGGGTATATTATCACATTTTGAACTATTTTTCTTCATCACAAACAAAGAGCTAAGATGAAGAAGAGTGTTGAACAATATCAAAGTAGAGAATCTAGCATTTGAGCTGATTTCAAGAGAGATTCAGCTTAGTTTCATCGATTCAAGGTATTTACACTAGTGACAAGCTACATAGTTTCACATTTTCTGATTTAAAACCCTAGATAGAAGAAAATGACCTCTAGTTCTAGGAAACCACAAGAAAAAGATTCATTTGAGGTCCAAATTTTGTCCAATGAAGTTAAACAACCTAATTTCTAGCCAATCCCTAAAGTGGCATACAAAAACAACCCAGACAGAGCCCTATCTATAATTCCTCCTAAGGTAGTTATGGTCAAAGATGTTAGGAGGTGCTATAATTGTAAGATTGGTTCTATAGGAGATATGGAGATGAGAGAAGCATATGGTAGGTTGTGTAAAAATAGAGTTTTAAAGGAAGAATACCAAATCATTGAGAAGAAGGGTTTGAATCATGCCCTAGAATTTCCTATTGTCTTTAAAACTAAATGGATTAGAATTGTGCTCAGCAAGATTCATGATGGAAGTTTGTGGCTAGAAGATGGCCCAGTGAAAATAATGAAGATGATTATTCATAGGGTAATAGGGTATCCAACCCTAGATCGGCCCAAGACCCTCAGAAGTGATTCTAAGGAAGAAATTGAGAAGAACATAGATGCCAAATTGAACAAGAGAAAAATGACTATAGATACTATCCAAGACCCTCTTGTTGACTTTTCTATTAGGAATATTTCTTGTGCAAGTTTTATCAATCTAGTAGACTCAACACTGTGCCATGCATTATAGTGGATTTTGGGTACAAACTAGTAAAAAATGATCATACTTATGATCTTGTAGAATTGTAATTGCAACAAATCAATGAAAACCTAGGAGTAATAAGGAGAACCAAGGGAGCACAATGAAAATTTGGTGCAATTTTGAGTCATATATTTTTCTATGTACAAAATGAATTTCCATCCATTGGTAAAGTTAGCTAGAAAACCAATAGGTCCATAGTAGCTCAAGTGAAGGAATATATTGAATAAATGGGAGCTAATTTTGAAACTCTTATGACAAGTTATTATGAGGATTTGGAGAAATCCATGAAACAGAGGCTAAGGATACTAGTTTCATTAGTAGAACAAGATGTAAATGGTGTATGTTTTCTTGTAGATATTGATTATACCTATATTCAAGCAGCCATACCAAGGGTTAGATGGCTTAGACCTCTTGGATATGAGATAAATATGGATGAGCCATCTTCAACTATAAGTACATTGTTAGCAGAAGAAGTGGACAAGAGTGCACCGCATTTTGGGACTTATGATGTGGTAAGATAAAAGGTAGACATGGAGTTGAAGACTTCCTCCACATTGAAGACAAAAGGACAAACTTGTGAAGAAGCTAAAAGCTAAATTTGGAGAAGGGGTAGTTGAGGTAGAGGAAGAAGAAGATGAAGAAGTTGATGATGATGAAGAAGAACAAGGTCAAGAACCATTAGCACTTACCCAAGACATGGGTGAAGATGTAGAAGAAGAAGAAGGTTCCAAGAAATAAGTACCCAAGGCTGAACCTAAGAAGAGAAAAGCACAAAAATAGCCTCCTACATAGCCCAAAGGGAAGAAGAAAGTAGCTAGGCTGAGCCTAGCCAAACCTACTACCAAGGTAGACACAAGGAAAACAAAAAAAGTGGCTAAGAAATAGGAGAAGAAAAAAGCCACTAATAAAGGAGGGCTTGCAAAAAAGAAAAGAAGGAAATATGTGGCACCCCTAGTGTCAGATGAAGAAAAGACAGAATTTGGCAATGAACAATTTAGAGTGGTAAGACATTCCAGCAAATCTAACTTGGAAAATATTTGTGATAATATTAGGGATAATGTAGATCTATCAAGATTAAAAGATATTGATTTTAATAAGTTGAGTAGAGACAAAAAAAACATAGTGGAAGAGTCTATCTACACTATGATGGCCAAGTTCAAGACTACTCCACTTGAACTTGACAATTCTATGCCTAAGGAGCTAAGCTCCATTATTGAAAATAAATAGCATTACTACCTAAATATGGAGAAGAAAATAAGGGAGACAACATAGGCTTGTGTAATGCTAGACCTTAAAAAAGGTCAAATAAGTAAGGCTAGCAAGAAACATGGGAGCAAATTTGCACCCAAATACAAAGCCTTCAACATTCTACAGAATAAAATTGAGGATGTTGTAAAGAAATCCACATAAATGTGGAAATTGATTTATGGGCTAACAATAGTCAAGGAAGGTAAAGAAGATCCCTTTGAGGGTAGGAATAATGATGAAGAAGGAGAGGAAAATGAGGAGGAAGAAGGTGAGAAATAGAAAGAAGAGGTTACCGTGGAGGAGAAAACACAAAAAGGTGATGAGGCAACAAGTAAGGAGTAGCAACAAAAATAGAGAGTCCAAGACACACAAATGCCACAATCTAGTAATACACATGCACCACCTACATCTAAAGAGAAAGTAATTGTGAAAGATGTTTTTAACACCTTAGGTTAGAAAAACAATCCATTGACTACAGAGGATCTCAAAAGGATCCTTCACCAAACAACTTTGCAATCAAAGTTGTGTACAAATCCTATTTTGGTGAGTGTAAAAGAGTTATAGAAGGTTGTAGCTGAAATAAATAAAGAGAAGTTGAGCACACAAGAACCACCTTCACAACCTCCCATAGCTACAAATGATCAACCAAAAGAGCAAGCAACACAAGACACAATTGCTAAGGTTGATTCCATAGCGACAATAACTTTAACTGTCAGGGAGTTAGAAAAGGAGCAAACATGAAAAAAGGATCCTAAAAAACAAAGACAAGGTTCACCCCCTCTAATCACCATAATTGATCAAGGTAGAAGCAAAGAAGAAAAAGAAGAGGAGAAAACCTTGAAGGAAAGAGAGCAAGAGGCAATATAGACATTGGTTAATTTTCCTAGACTATAGGGACTCTTACCAAGTAGCTAAGCACTGATGTAGTACCACTACAAATTTTGGCACCAAGCTCAAGCTCCACCAAGGTAGCAAGGGTACTTCACTATGGAGACCCTGTACTAGATGAAGAGATAGTCATATGAAGTCATAACTACAAGACAATGAACCTAGCACAGATCAATGAAGTGCAAGAGGCATTGGAAGGGAAAAAGAAGCAAGAGATAATCAGGAATGAGTATAGGTAGAGGCATGCACCAATAGAGTTAAAAAACATCTTTCTTGATGCATTTAGCCTACTAATACTTGATGAAACAAAGCCCATTATGGAGCAACTATCCAACATAGTGGATTAGGTACAAAATGAAGACCTTGATACCAATGTTAAATTATTGGAATAGTCTAAGAAGAAGTTTCAAATGAAGGTCAATGAGAAGATATCTAGTGAGATAAAACTATCATAGGTTGAATTAGCTAAGAAAGTTGAGAAGGTGAAAATAGTACTTGAGAACATATTCTCATTGTACTCCAAATTATTTGACTCTTCATATTTAACACAAGAGACTAGCTAGAGAATAATGAGCTTGGAGAGGAACCTTAAAATATCAAGCACATAACTACCTAAGGATCCAGCTCAAAGTGAGAAGCATTTTGCCACAATGCTTTACACTTAGAAGGAGTTAGCTATATTAATAGAAAAAGAGGCTAATTTTTAAGGCCAAATTGATACAGATACAGTCTGCAATCACCCCACATTTGGAAGTATTACATAAAGAAGTAGCCTATGTAGAAAATGTTTTAAAGAAAGATCTAAATCTTTCTACATTAGAACACCTAGTACATGTTGTAGCAAAGATAGCCATCTAGCTACTAGCACTAGAAATAGTATTGGACAACTGGGATGCTTCTCTTAAGATAATAATGGAGGTAAATAAATTTTTTTGGCTAAATATTCCATTCATTTTTAGGACCCTTTGACATAAGTGTCAAAAAGAGGGAGATAATACATTATGTAGATAAAGAGGGAGATATAGTTAAGATAGGAGAAAATAAGAATGGGGGAGATATGGAGATAATAATGAAACCTAAAGGAGGAGATATAACCAAAGGGGGAGATAATAAAATTTTGAGTTTTGAGGAGATAAGGAAATAAAGCCAAAAGGATAACAAAAACTACAAGGAGATGTATGAAAGGGGGAATGAAAACAAAGGGGGAGTACAAAAAGAGTAGATACAGACTAGAAATAGAGCAAATATGAAACAGAGGCAAAGGAATGATATGGTAGATAATGGAAATAGCATGAGACAATCTAGCTTAAGGAATTTTGGATACAGAAATATTACATTAGCTCAAGGGAGTTACAAATTTTTAAGGTATATAGTCTTCTTTAAAATTTTGAACAAGTTTTTGAAGTTTTGTACATATGCCAAATAGGATGTGTATTATACTCATAGAGACTAGATTCATAATGCTTAGTTACATATTTTTGCCACTCATGTCAAAGGGGCAAATTGTTGGTCTCAGATTGGTTTTGACAATTGAAGCATCAACACACTTAACTAATTTCCAAGATGATGCCAAGTATAATACAGATGCTGAGCTATAGTATGTGTCAAGCTTGAAATTCAATAGGTGCTGAATGAACTTCAGGTGCCGAGCAAGATTAAAGTGCCAAGTGATAAGTGATGTTGAGTCACAATAGGTTCCAAGCAGAGTATTGATGCCAAGTGGGATAGAAATACTATATGTGCCAAGAATTAGCAATCAGTAAGTATCTACTAACATAGAATCAATATATGAGTTTTTGCCTTCACAAACTCATATGTAAACCATTTTTGAGCCAACTTAGGATGAATCTTGAAGGATCTTAAAGATAAGATTGAATCTTTTACATTCTTTATGTAATCAGCATGCAGCTAATAAGAAAAATGGAGAAAGCATGTAACCAATAAGAAAAGTAAAAGAATTGAGCAAGAAAAGAAGGATGAATATTGATTGTAGATTCATACCTAACCCTAAGTCTTCAATAATCTTTAAAAGGAGGATGAAAACCAATAATTCGTGTGTGTGCGAGAGAGAGAGATATATGGAATGCATGACAGAATGCTAGTAAAATTTTAGAAGGGTATAATGACTTAGAGGGAAGAGCAACATTGCAAATTCTAGTTGGTTAGAATAGAGCATCAACACTTTGAGCATAGACATATTAGATCAAGGAAGTTTTAGAATTGGATTGAGTAAAACATGGATCTGGAATCAACAATTAAATATTGTAAGTCATCAGGTCATTAGATTCTAATACTTTCTAGCCATTGTATTAGGAATGAAAATTCTATGATGATAGGTTGGTCTAACAACCATGTTGTAAGCCTTTCAATAAGGTGCTAAATCCTTTAACAGGGTAACATTCCAAGTGAGTGTTTGTAAATCCTTTACCTAGGTCACTTTTAACAGAGTGTAAAGCCTTTAACAGGGTAAGCCTTTCATAGGGCTGACCATTGGAAGTGGTCAAACTTTGTAACCTTAAATAATTACATATTGCTGCAGTGATAATTTGTGGGTGTCATCCCCACCCCAATTTTACCTTCTCATTTTTGAGGATTTTTGGGTGACAAAAATCTTGTGTTATCTATTTTCATGCATGTCATTAATTTTATGTTAATTAGATATGGTAGATTCATGTGAATGATCTCTATTAAAAGTTTTTAAAGGTTAAAGTCAGTTACTTCTGATTCACCCTCCCCTCAAAAGTAAATCTTCCCATTTGTAAATTCCAATAAATTATATATATATATATATATGTATATATATATATACGTATGTATATATATATATATATATGTATATATATGTATATATATATATAGTATTACTCATAAATTTATTATAATTTTTTTCCTAGGGAAATTTAAGTCTATAAAAGCATTCAATTCACTTGCAACACAACATGTGAGGTGAAATATAAACTTTCTTTGGAACTTCTTTGAAAGTGGTCATGGAAAAGGAGAACATGATGGAGTAGAGCATGTGTAAAGCATGCACTTTGCCAACGTGAACTTTCAGGTATAATATTGTTATATACTAGTCAAATTTGATGTATATGACCATTTGCTAGATAATTCTTTTATATTTTGTTAAAATTTATCTACAATTTTCTTTCCTATATAGGTGCAAAGATAGACAAAGAAAATCAAGTTGTTGAATGGTGGAAATCTCATTTTTCTCCTTGTGATACAACATATAATAATCATCTTTCTTGGGAAGTGAAAGGTAAGATTGTCATTTTTCTTTGACATGATTACTTTAATAATTTGATTATTGGCATCGACACTTGCCAATTTAATGTGTTACAGATATTGATCGATCAAATCCTTACAATTGTCAACCCATTATTGGAATTAGAAGATTGCATCAACTGATGACTACCAGACAACACAAACCTCCAATATTTTAGGTAAGAGAAAAATCATGCTTTTGTGATGTCTGCATTCAAAATAATGTAATGGGTCAATATGAAAATATTGTGACTAGCTATCTCTCTAAATGGACATGGACAAAAATAATTAGAAGTACCCCTTATGAAGAAGATTAAAATGATTATAAATTTATGATCCTACGTATTTTACTGATTATGAACATGTTTCTGATTTAATTATTCCAGGTGAATTTTTACAAACATGTTTCATTTCAATATTAATTTGTCTTCATATTTATTTATTTATAGTTTCCATTATTTTTCTACATTTGTAGGTGACATCTTTTTTGTCAATGTAGATCCTCAAAATGTGGAAGGTGTGGATTACTTAGATGCACAAAAGTGAAAATCAAGTTGACTGAACCATGTATAAATAATGATAACTAGTCTTATCCAATTGGTTCAGTTGTTATAAAAGGTATAGATTATCCTCTTATGAGATGTATACAACTAATTAGAGAATGGTAGATTAATTGTAAATAATTATTTCTTTTTTATATTATTAAGAGTACTAAATGACTTGTATAAGTCTTATTTTGTAGGCACCTATTATCAGCACACAAAAATTGACCACAATGGTGTTTAATTTATTGAACACATGCTTGGCCAAAATGTTTTGCATTACAACAACTTGGTTTTAGCCAAAAAGATTCAGTTTGACATTATGCCAAAAAAAAGATGTAGCAAACCAAAGTGAAGGTTAGATATCAATGACCATGAAAAGTTATTAGGGATTATTAAAGATAATGAGGATCCTAACCATATGTATTAGCAACTTCCTGATTGATCTAGATAGGTTTAATGATTCATAAAAATATTTCAAATTTATATATACATTTATTGCTTTTCAATAGTTATACATGTTTTTCTTTTTTCAATATTTATACACTATTATAAAACACCTGGAAAATGATGTAAGACGTATTTTTGTTAATTTATATCTAATATGTAAATTTATTACACATTAACAATTATCTAAAAAAGAATATATTTATTTCTAAATTTGCATGTACATTTTCTATGCACACTTTTACAATACACCTAGAAAATTATGCAACACATATTTTCATTAATTTATACAACACATAAATTTATTACACATTAACAATTATCTTTAAAAAATGTATTTGTTTCTAAATTTACATGTACATTTGCTATCTACTTTTATAATGCACCTACAGAATTATGTAATGCATATTTTCATTAATTTATACAACACAAATTTATTACAAATTAACAATTACCTAAATATAATGTATTTATTTCTAAGTTTACATGTACATTTTTTATACACTTTTACAACACACCTACAAAATTATGTAACACATATTTTCATTAATTTATTCACATTAAAAATTATCTAAATAAAAATGAAGGAGATATTTTACAAAAATGTTTTCACATTTATGTAAAACATATTCTATAAATATAAATATCAAATATATTAACTACATATAAACTTGGTCACATAACTCATGGAAAAATCATATATGTCAACTATAAATGTAAATATTCACATAACTCATGAAAATATCATATATGTCAACTATAAATATAAATGGTCATATAACTCATCAAAATATCATATATGTCTACTATAAATGCAAATGGTCAGATAACTCATGCAAATATGAAATATGTCAAATATGAGTGTGTTGTAAATGTAAAATGTCCCATAGTTATAAATCTAGAAATGATATCATCATAAATTAATATCAAACATCATGTATATGACATATATGAATATCAGACATGATCATGTCATGCTCTACGATGTGATCAATTGACACGAGATCATGAACCCTATGTCTAATATAAGAACAAATGTATCATGAGCATGTGTATAAATTCAATTTAAATAATAACATAAGTAAAACTAAATTTACCTACAACTCAGAGTGACTAGGGTCGACAGCTGTTTGTCCATCTCCACCCTTACAAGTTGCATATGTAGTCTATATGTAATAGAAGAAACAAATGGGTAAAAGTACAAAGCTATGTCACCTTTTAGGCTGACTTATTAGAATGATAGAATTGGAGTATTTCTATCTTTAAAAATCAATTTTGTCCAAACATATGATCTAGACAAACTCATTCTAGCTAAATTATATATGGTCTTACACTTTTTCCAATTGGAAATGTATATTAAATGCATTTTTATATACTAGTTTGTATCCAATTACTAAAGAAATAAAATTATTTCATAAAAGTGGCATTTCAATAACCCTTAATATTTTTTATGATATTTTTAAAATAACATATAAACACCATTTTATAAAGTATAGAGTCAAGAATATATTCATCTAGAGTTTAGAGTATTTTAATTAGATATAATATATTAAAATTAAAAAATTCTACAAGCATGTATTTCAACACTCGAAAAAATGTCGAATTAGAGAAAAAAAAAATATTAAATCATACAATTTTTAAAAAAAAATTATATGATGTTCTAGAGGAGATAGTCCTCTTGTAGAATGTATAACTCTTCTCCTAGTTAAAATAAATTTGTTTTGAAATATGTAGTGGGAGATGAAAACTATTGATTTTAGGCGAGTTGAAATTTGAATCATTATAAAAGAGAAAATATAGGTCTAAAGCTGATATTTGTTTTTTTATTGTTCTAGCTATATAAGTTATCTATAACTGTAACAAACAAATTTTCATAACCAATTTAAATCACCTAATATTCTAATTTAATAAGTAAACTGATTCCATTTCACATGACAATGGCTTCCATTAACTAACTATGATGAAATTAATTGTTTCTATTTTAACTGTATTTCATGCTCAACTAATATAACGAGATCAAACGAGTAATCAAATAAATAAATACATTGCTAATATTTTAACCTTTTCTAATTGATAACATATTTAGCTGAAAACAAAGTAACAATTAACTTTTCTATCAACTAATATACTCATTCAAATTATGCTATTAGAAAACTAATCTATCTAATTATTCTTCTAAGGATTAAAAGTAATAATGCAAACCTCGACATTGGTAAGAGGAGAAGCATTGACATAGACTTAACCTCCCAACCTCAGACCATACTTATCCCCACACATTGTAACTTATTAGAATGGCCCTTCGTACATTGATATCAGGCTTGGGATGTTTTCTAGTCCAACCATTCAAGCTACCTAGTGGTTGGAGTGGCCAATCAATTATACATATATAATTGACATCTACTAACAAACAAGTGATCTCCAAATTGGCAAATATGCCTATAACTACCTTAGCCAATGTTTTTAGTTGTGTTCATAAACCTAATCACCACCACTCAACTTGACAATAGGAGTTACATTAATAGGATCATACATGAGTTATTAAATGATATTATTCTAGATTTAACATATCATACCTAACTTTTATTTTCTAAGTCAATGCAGACTCCATCTCCCCTCTTCACCCTTTCCATTGTTATAAGGGAATCCTAGGTGTTCGAATATCAGAACAATCGGCTCTATCTATTGATCCTTAACTAAATTATATATAAAAAAAAATTTCTAGCTCATCACAATCAGTGATTTGAAAAAGATATTCTTAAAGAATGCATAATTTATCCCATAATTCTTATCTCCATTAGCATAATGATTTATGTATCCATACTATGGTTACTTGGCTATCACTTTCCATGAACAAGATTAAATATAAAGAAATTCAATCAAGATATCATCATGATAAATGCTAAAACTTGCTACTATGAATAATCAATAACAAAGACATGGAATATTTAGAAAAACTTATTACTTATTTATGAAAAGGAAAGAAGTCTCTAAGTCTAGCTATTTGCTATGGAAAAGGATTTAAAACTTTGGTAAATCACAATCTAAAATGATTAACACATAACCTAATAAGAATTTGAAGTTGCTTGAAAAGTTTCAAATTGATTTGAAATTAGTTATCATCTAGTTGCTTGAAGACATTACCATAATGCATATGATCTTGTTTTCTTAGATGGAAATACTTGTATAGTAGGGTGTATAAAATGAGTTGCTTGAATAGAGAGGATTTTGGGTGTGAATATAATATCTATCTACTACACTTAGCTTCAAAAAACACTCATGAAATTTTAGTAGAAAGTTTGATTGGTATGAAATTGTGAGAAGAAGAGTATAGATTCATATCATAGAGAAGGTTGACATATGACATATAAGTACATGTATTATGGGAAGGAATAACTAAAATACTAGAAGACACAGCCCAAGTAGAGTAGTTAGTTGTTTTGAAAAGGATCCCTACCTTCTTCTCATGGCTTCCATAGGTGGTATTGTAGGTATTGGTAGTAATTAAAATGAGGAGTAGTCGGGTACGAAGAAAAAAAGTTTTGAAATGAAAGATAGGAAGAAGTTAAAAGAAAAGAATATGGTGTCTGACTCATCTCACAAATTCCATAAATGGAGAGCAAAATATGACTCCTTGGCTCCCACTGGTTACAAAAATATTATAAGCCATAAAGCTAGATCTTTTTAGAAACCTACTTAATAGTCTAGGTGATATAAAACATTTAGAAGCTCTAGTAGTCAATTAAAATGGACAAAGGGTTTACATAAATCTTATCAAGAGTTTAATTGGGCCTATCTACTCTTTTACCTACCTAATATCTAGGGCTGCATGAATCCTCTACTGAAAGACTTTTTGTTGTTGTGGTAGAGGTGGTCATTGTGGCTAGTTAGTTTTGGGTTTACTAGGGTACTTACTAGCATAATGATCTCCTCCACAAGTAAAAAATCATCACCAAAAACATTAATTCTAAAATATATTGATGATTAATTCAAATCAAACAACTACTAGTCATCTAATATTAGTTATAGGTTATTGATCATTTCATCAGCATCTATAAATAACTAACTCATTTCATATGATTATGAAAAGAAATAAATAGTTACCAATTGATAAAAAATATATAAATAACTAACTCATTTCACATGATTAGGAGAAGAAATAATCCATTAACAGTTCATACAACGTATATAAATAAGTAACTCATTGTAAATGATTAGGAGAACAAAATAATGTGCTAAACCAACAATTATGATCAAATTAAAAATAAGGGAAAAACTTGGGATTTAACATACCCTCCCCCTTAGATTTTTCATCATTCTTGATGAACAAAAAAATTTAAACAATACTTAATGAGTTTATATAGGAAGAAAAGAAATGTTAAATTTCCAATTCTAGAGAAAAGATGGGGACATTTTTGGAAAATTTCATGATAATCCTCACAAGTGGCATTATCTAGACCATGCACTAAGTTACCTCCCAATTTCCTAAGTGCAACTTACACACCTCGAGTATTCTAAGTATTCTTTAGTAAGTGTAGCTTACATAGCTAAAAAATTATCTATGAAAATTAGTAAAATATATCAATTCTTATTCTAAATAATTATTAAAAATTATAATCCCAAACTTCATCCATTTCTACACATTTCATTAGTTTACTTCATTTTCAAATTAAAATTAACAATACCTATTTCATTTTATTGAAGATGAATAGTTATACTTTTGTTAGCCTTTTCCTTTACAAAGGCATGACACAAGTTTGTGTTTTTACCCAAATATGTCATGTAAAGTTATACTTTGCTAATGTTTTAAATATAAGATCTGTGGGCCCAATTAAATAGACATGTTTGTAAAGTTTTACTGATGTCTCCTACTGCACAGGATGCATAGGTATCTGCAAGTTGCAATATTCCATCATCATCATAAATATATGCCTACCTATCTTACTCAAGTTTGTATCACTAAAGGTCACATCTTTGATGTCAAGTGTAGGATCCATGAGCATATTTGTGAATAATGAATGTTGTGGTGGGTGAGAATTTGCCTCAAGGGGGGGGAAGGGGGGGGGGGGGCTACATCCTCCTCAACTATGGTCTATGGTGGAGCTATAGCTAAAACATATATGTCCTCCTACCCCTGAGCACCTTGTGTCTCCAATGTACCTTTGATGATACTAGCCACATATGATGGCACCAAACTAAGTGGTTTTTTGTTCAATAACTATATAGCTTGATAGATTGAAATTAGATCACTGGAAAAACATGTACTTATAGCCCTCAAGCACTTCACTAAAGACTCCATAGAGACATCTATTGGAGATGGGATGTGAACCTCATGATACATATCATCACTTAAAGATGATGCAGTATTGTGACCACTTGTAGATATAGATTGTGACCATGTCATGTATTTGTGCACTCAGTCAGAAGACATATCATGTACCCAGGTAGCAATAGTGCCAATACTCTCATACACATCTCTACGTGTATCATCTACCACTCTATCTCTAGTTGTAGCTAACTCTAAATGTTTTGGCATCACCAAAAGGTTTGGACCAATCAATGCCCATTTATTAAGAGGTGCAAGAGCATCTAGGTGTCTAAATTTATCTAAGAACCTACCCTAACCCTACCCAACATGTCCAAGGATATAAATGTAATCAACCTCTTGATGAAGATGAAATGATGCAAACAATTTTTTGTAGAAATATAAGGGGAACTCACCCTTTTGGGTCCACATGTGAGGTGCAACCAACCAATAGGGATACATGAAAGGTGCTACAAATGGAATAGTACACCTTGTAGCACGGAACCCTCTAACCTTTTTCAAAGGTCAATAATGTGGGAACATATTATTCACACTCTCCATTGATACCATCTCATCTATCTCCCTCCATCACAAACCACCACTAACAGAATGGGAAAGAGCACTATAAAGAGTGTCCAAACTAACACTATCATAAGGGTTAAAACCCTTGATAGTTTGCATCATGCTAATAATCTCATCTCTAATCGTAATCATCTTATCCCTATGTTGTAGGGTAGATGAAGCTTGTAGACTCTAATCAATAGTATCAAGTGTGTTTTGTAAGTGTTGAATAGTATCACTGAATAATGTCTCCCTATCCTAGGTACTAGAAGTTGATCTGTGGGATGAACCACTACAAAGACGACCATGTACACTAGCCTCTCTAGAATCACTACCCACCAATGTCATAATGATGAAAGATAAACAAAAAAAACTACATAGATGATAATAGAGATCTGCACATGCATACATATGCATTTATACATAGATTACTATATAAACTAATTGAATCAAAACACACTAAATGAATCTTTCTAAACAAACCTATTGTGCAACACATAAAGAAATGTTAACTGCATTACATTTTTTTTAGTAATAGGTAAAAAACAAATTTAGATAACAAGTTTAGGGATTATGGGGTTAGAGAGTGGTTTATGGTTTAGAGTAATGGGGTTTAGGAGTTAGAGAGAAGTTTAGGGTTTAGAGAGATAGGGTTTAGGAGTTAGAGAAAAATTTGGGGTTAGGGTAGATCATGTTATGATAGAGAGAGATATGTGAAGTTAGGGTTTACAAATATGGGGTTTAGGAGTTAGTGAGTGGTTTAGGGTTTAGAGCGATGGAGTTTAGGATTTAGAGAGTAGTTTAGGGTTTAAAGGGATGGGGTTTAGGAGTTAGGGAGGGATAGAGGGGAGAGATAAAGTTATGTTAGCAATTATGGGTTAGGGTTAGGATATATAAGTTTATGAGAGAGAGATGAGATGCGAGAGATGAAGTCATCTTATGGATAAAATGGGGTTAGAGAGAAGTGTAGGGTTTAGAGAGATGGGGTTTACGAGTTAGATAGTGGTTTAGGATTTACATAGATGGTGTTTAAGATTTAGAGGGAAGATATGAAGTTATGTTAGGGATTATGGGTTAGGGTTGGGATAGATGAGGTTATGAGAGAGATGTAAATTTATGTAAGAGAAAGAGATAGATGAGATGGGAGAGATGAAGTTCTATTATGGATAAAATGGGGTTATAGAGTAGTGTATAGTTTAGAGAGATGGGGCTTATGAGCTAGATAGTGGTTTAGGGTTTACAAAGATGGGGTTTAGGAGTTAGAGAGAGATAGAGGGGAGGTATGAAGTTATTTAAGAGAGAGAGATAGATGAGGTTGGAGAGATAATGTTGTGTTAGGGAGATGGGGTTTAGGAATTAGAGTGTTGTTTAGGGTTTACAAAGATGGGGTTTAGGAGTTACAAAGAAATTTAGTATTTAGAGAGATGGGGTTTAGGGGTTAGAGAGTGGTTTAGGGTTTAGAGAGTGGTTTAGTGTTTAGAGAGATGGGGTTTATGAGTTAGAGAGTGGTTTAAGGTTTACAAAGATGGGGTTTAGGAGTTACAGAGTGATTTAGTATTTAGAGAGATGGGGTTTAGGGGTTAGAGAGTGGTTTAGGGTTTACAAAGATGGGTTTTAGGAGTGGGAGAGATGAAGTTATGATATGGATTATGGGCTTTATAGAGTGGTAGAGAGAGAGAGAGAGAGAGAGAGAGAGAGAGAGAGAGAGAGAGGTTTCCATATTATATGGTTAAAGAGTTATTTAGCATTTAGAGAGCAATTTATGGCTTAGAAAGAATTTTAGGTCAACATATTTGGATTTAAAGTTCAATATAGGAGTTAGAGTCGAATCTGATTTAATGTGAGAGTTTTTGTTTGAATTTGATTAGGTTTCATGTTGTGGTTTAATTACATTTAATGTTAAGTTTTGCTACTGCGTAAGGTTCAATGTTAAGGTTACAATTAGAATTTATTTGTGTTTACAGTATGAGGTAAAGTATGATTTAGTTCAATCTAAGGGTTTTAGTTACTAGTTTAAAATTGTTTCTAAACCTTTACCTTTATAACAATTTCTAATGATTTGTAAAAAAATAAAATTAAAACATTTAAATTCTCTAAATAATATCTAACTAATCTTCTATATATTTAATAACTTTTTCTACTGTTTTCTAAAGTTTCAACAGGTTCTAATTGTTGTAGTATTTTCTAAATTTTCTAATATTTTATAAAGTTTGAAAATTTTCTAACTGTTATAACCTAATTAAATCTATATTTTCTATATAATTTTCTACTATTTTCTATAAATAATATTTTACAATCTCTCTAATACTTTTTAAGTTTTACTAAATTTCAATACATTTTCTAAACTTCATGTCATACTAGAATACTTAAAAATATAAATGTATAATAATAAAACAAATTTTAAACTCTTTAAAATAATCTACATTAAAAATACACATTAAAAACCATATTTATACCTAAGAAAACATAAAATAAAACTTAACATATATTAAAAAATTAGGGGGAATTGTTGACACACCTAATCCAATTGAATGTCTCCTATATCTCTTCCCATTCTACAGTTCCCAAAAACTCATATGATAAAAATGAGAGGTAGATTTGTCATTTCGTGGGTTATATAATTTACACATTTCAACCAAAAGGGATCTGACTAGACCTAGTCTGGCTAGATCCCTTCCAACTGGACCCATGCATAGTGTCCATGCTACTTGGCATACACTTGGCACCACATGGTTTTAGCTAGATTCAGTCCCCCTAAGAGCCATCGGATGGATCCAGTCTCATCGGATGGATCCAGTCTCATCGAAACCTAAAAGTTACCCCAAAGGTGACATAGATCTGTACTTTCACCTTACTGGAAATTAGGGTTCTAGTTTCCACTACAAAACTACATGGAATAAGAATTTAAATGTGTTCAATGTTAAGGTTACAATTAAAATTTATTTGTGTTCATAGTAAGAGGTAAAGTATGATTTAGTTTAATCTGATGGTTTTAGTTACCAGTTTACAATTGTTTCTAAACCTTTACCTTTATAACAATTTCTAATGATTTGTTAAAAAACAAAATAAAAATAAAAAAATTCTCTAATTTATATCTAACTAATCTTCTCTGTATTTAATATTTTTTTTTCTAATTGTTTTCTAAAGTTTCAAAAGTTTCTAATTGTTGTAGTATTTTCTAAATTTTCTAATATTTTCAATATGTTCTAATATTTTCTAAATTTTCTAATATTTTAGAAAGTTTCAAAATTTTCTAACTATTATAACCTAATTGAATCTATATTTTCTATATAATTTTCTAATATTTTCTATAAATAATATTTTGCAATCTCTCTAATACTTTCTATGTTTTACTAAATTTCAATACATTTTCTAAACTTCTTCTCATATTAGAATACTTAAAAATTTAAATGTTTAATAATAATAATAAAATTGAACTCTTTAAAATAATCTACATTAAAAATACACATTAAAAACCATATTTATACCTAAGAAAACATAAAATAAAACTTAACATATATTAAAAAATTAGGGGGAATCACTAACATGCCTAATCTGGTTGAATGTATCCTATATCTCTTCTCATTCCATAGTTCCCAAAAGCTTGTATGATAAAAATGAGAGGTAGATTTGTCATTTCATGGGTTATATAATTTACAATTTTCAGCCAGAAGGGATCCAACCAAACTTGGTCTAGTTGAGTCCCTTCTAGATGGACCCATGCATAGTTGTCCATGGTACTTGGGATACACTCAGCGCCACATGGTATTAACTAGATTCAATCCCCCTAAGAGCCATTCAGGTGGATCCGATCTTGTCGAAACCTAAAAGTTACCCTGAAGGTGACATAGATTTGTACTTTTACCTTATCAGAAATTTGGGGTCTAGTTTCCACCACAAAACTACATGGAAATAAACTTATTTCCCTTTGATCTCATATCATGTTATAGATAACAAATGTAGCTAGATATTTTTTTATAAAAAAATTAGCTTTAGACCTATATTTTGTATTTTGTAGCGATTCAAATTTTAGCTTATTCAAATAGATAGTTTTCATCTCCCACCACATTTTTCAAAACAAATTTATTCCAACCAAAAGAGAACTTATAGGTTCTAAAAGAGGACTCTCTCCTCTAGAACATCATATAATTTTTTTTTTTTTTTTAATCTAATTTAATAACTTTTTCTTTCTCAAAATCAACATCTTCTCGAGTGTTAAAATATGTACTTGTAGAATTTTTTAATTACAATATACTATATCTAATTAAAATACTAAGAACTGTATAATATTCTTAACTTTCAGCTCTATAAAATGGTGTTTAGATGTTATTAAAAAAACATCATAAGAAATAGTAAGAGTTATTGAAACATTAGTTTTCTAAAAAAATTCTATTTCTATAGTAGTTGGATAATAACTAGTATAAAACATGCATTTAATAGACATTTCCAATTGGAAAAGTGTGAGACCATGTATAACTTACTTAGAATAAATTTATCAAGATCACATGTTTGAACAAAAATAAGTTTTTGATAGAAATATCAAATTCAGTCATTATGATAAGTCAACCTAAAAGGTGACACAACTTTGTATTTTTACCTTGTATTGTGTGTATTTGAGGTCAGATCACTATCTCTGTCACCATAGCAAGAGTGGGTCTATAGGTTCCACATAGTTGGAAGGCATAGGTACCTCTACCACTGTTGGGGACTAGTGTAATGATTTTGTCTCCCTCCATGTTTAGTTCTAGAGCTAGATGCTTACATGGTTCGCCATATATGCAGAAATATGTTTCCATGTGGTTTATGTTATTTCAACTCATTGAGATAGTTGGAGTATGCATATGTTTGTTCATTGCAATGTTGTTTTCCATATGATTACATTAGATACTATGGATTAGATGTTATGGGTTGATGTTAGAATTAATCAGTCTCTTTATGCTTTTGAGTGCATACTCCTTAACTATTATGGATCTAGTACTCCCTGATGTAGAGGTTCTAACTCTTTTCCCCTTCTTTTTGTTTGTTGGGCTATTTTTTTGCAAACTTGGAAAACATAAGTTTACCATTGGGTGATACTAGAAAATTATCATACATCTATAGAAAGAAATATCATGTGATACTAGAAAGTATTGCATGACAATAGTAAGTTCTGTCGTGTGACATTGGTAAAGTATCACATAGTAGTAGTAAAGTATATCATGCGATACTAGAAAGTATCACATGGTAGCTATAAGAAGTATTGTGCAATACTATAAATGTGTCACATAGTAGTACTATATAATTTCATACAATACTTGAATGTATCACCTCATTTCTATGTGAAAACATGCTTGAACAAATAGCGGGCATATCCAAAATTGTTAGTTGATATTCGAAGCGTGATTTGGATGCCCTTTTATGTTGTGCCCCTTCCTAGGTCTTGACAACTTAGAGATTTTGTGTTTCTTATTTTTTAACTTTTAGGGTTGGTTTTTTAACACATTATTAAGTAGTGATGCTTGGAGATCATTGGTTTTATGGATTTCTTGGTTAAGTCTTTCATTGTAATATTTTGATTGGTCGCATGTTGAATTTGTTTGAATCCATGCTTGTTATTTAAAAAAATATTGGCTTTTATTTATCCTTATTCCAAGGATCTCTAAGTGGGGCATCACATATGCTATCAAAGCCCATGTTGCAACATTGGGATCTCTATGTTATGCTTCCACTATGATATTTTTTGGGTTATGCATAAATAGTATCTTCTTTTGGATTATGATATGATACTTATGTTTTCTATGTACAACTCAAATTATTATCTTGTTGTTCCCTTAGAGATGCATGTTTCATGTCAACCAAGTGGTCGAAGGAATAATTGATAGAAATATGATGAATAAGAATACCATGAGGAGGAATTTTGGGATGGTAGGGGAGGACAGGGTAATAACAATCATGTTGTTGTTGAGGAATTAGTGCCTTTATTATAGGATATTATAGTTTAGTTTGGACCTTGACTTGAGGAAAACCTATAGGACCATGGTGAGGAAGAGGAATCTTACCATGGGGAGTCCCACATATCAAAGCATAGAGGCAAAGAAGAGTGTACCCATGAATGAGAGAATTCATGCACACTAGTTGGGTGGGGAGGTTACAATAGGAGAGGTTGTGGTCAAGAGGATGGAGATTCCATTTAAATGGATATCATGCAAGAACTTTAGAGGTCTAAATCACTACTTTTTGATGGCCTAGGCAGTGGTCAATATGAAATAAATGTGAAGGACCATTGTGTTGTTACAAATCTAAGAGGAAATAGATCTATGTGGTGGGATATGGAGAGAGAAGCTCCATATCAGTATAACACATCTCACCTAGGAGATCTTTGAGGAGAGATTCAATGAGAGATTTCTATTTCCACAGTACCAAGAGGCTTCTGTTGATAAGTTTCAGGAACTTGAATAGGGGAACATGTTAGTAGATTAGTATGAGAGATGGTTTATTTAGCTAAGACAATAATTTATCTGCCATTGTGATGAGGTATTCCTCACACAACATTTTGTTAGGGGTCTTAAAGGCTCTATCATTGGGGATGTCTACCTTCATCAGACTAGGACACTTGCACTCACCACTAAGAAAGAAAAGATTACTGAGAGCAATGTGGATAAGGGGCTCGGTGTTAGGTTAGGATCTTAGAGCCATAGTACATGATCCATAGAATAGAGTGTACCACTCCCTTAGACATAGGTCATAGGGCATGGTCAAGCCTAGTCAACACCCTCACAATGTAGTCTTTGTCATCAGGAATGATGATGCAAATTTTCTCCATACAAGGGTGGAAAACATTTAGGTACCATAGGAGGAAAAGGCCATGACTAGAGTTGAGGTTAGTAGTCCTAGTAAAGTTGTCCATCTTAGCTCAATTAGTAGGACTCTAGCAGAGGGAGTGTACAGTAGTCTAGTGCTTCCCAAGTTAGACATCGATCTAGTTCCAGTTTTAGAGGAGCATGTATTTCATGTGGTCAGCTTGGCCATAAATAAATGGAGTGCTCTATAAAGACATTTTTACAACCTAGTAGAGGTTCATCCATGTTTGAACCTACTATGGATGGTGTAGGTAGATCCTAAAGAGATTTTGTGGTGGTTTAAAATTGTCAAGCTAAGAACCAAGATACCATAGTTGAGGCTACATGTATGTTTCATGGTACTTATTTTATAGTTTTATTGGAGTCAAGCGCATCAAATTATTTTATTCCACCATCTGTTGTTCAAAATTGTGGGTTAGTGGTTTCCCAAAAATTTGGTAGGTGGTAGATTGAGTTAGCTATAGGTTCCAAGGTGATTGTGGATTCTAGAGTCAGTAGTTGTGTGTTGGACTTGGTCACCTTCACCGCCATAGTTGATCTTTGTATCCTACACTTAGGATCTTATAAAATTGTGTTGGGTATGGATTAGTGAGCTTCCCATAAGTCAAATATAGACTTTTGACATAAGTTGGTATAGTGTGTGGATAAAAAAAGTGGGAAGGTGGAACTTGTAGGGTCCTAGAGGCCTGTCTCACTTTTTATGATCTCATCTCTATATCTGAAGTGGAGTGTGAAACATGGATGGCATATATTTTCAATTAGTGTCAGTGTCCTTGAGGAGGCTGGGAGATTTTTGGTGAAATTTTATGTTCACCTACTCTTTCATAATTATGTTGATGTGTTTCTTGATGAGATAACCCCTATGCCACTAGAACACGACATTTATTTTCATATTGATCTCATTCCAAGAGTGGAGTCTTTTTCATGACCTCCTTACCATATGATACATAGGAGTTGAGTGAGATTAGATTGTAGGTAGGGGAATTATTGTCCAAGGGCCATATTTATCCTACTATATCCCCATGGGGTACACCAGTCATCTTTGTGAAGAAGAAAGATAGGCCATTACATTTATTCATTGATAACCAACAACTAAACAAGGTGATGTTGAAGAACTGGTACCCCTTGTTGAGGATTGATGGATTTTTTGATATATGAAGGGAACAATAGTGTTCTAATTTTTTTAATCTTAACTCAAGATACCATCAGCTTTGGATTCATGAGGCTAGCATTTATTGAACAACTTTTTGTACATGTTATGGGAATTATGAGTTTATGGTTGTATCCTTTGGGTTAGCCAATGCACCATCATTATTTATAAGTTCTATGAATGGAGTATTTTTCACATACATCGGTTGATGTTTCCTTGTTTTCTTAGATGACATATTGGTCAATTCATAGACTATTGAAGAGCATGAGGTCCATTTATGCTAAGTGTTGTAGTTCTTGTGGAACCATCAGCTGTATAAAAATTTGTTATAGGAGCACATATTCCTCCACTCTCCAGAGCATTCCCTACACCAAAATTTTAATGAGTTCCACTCAATGGAATTCATGCTTAAGTTTCATTTTTAATAAGTAGAAGTAGTTTTCCAATTTCAAATAAGCCTACTTGTAAGGCCTAGTCACCATTGGTGTTCTATGAACCATGGATTTTGACTATAGTCATTGGGCACATCTAAGTCCTAGGATAGGTTAGGTATGTTTCTAAGCTTTGTAACATGTTTTAGGCCCCTAAGGCACAAGAGGAAGGTCCTAGTGTGGTCATAGTGCACATTTTACAAGACTTACAAAAAAGTTGCACTTTACAACAAAATTTGCTTGACAACTTTTGCATGTTTTCTCCCCACTAGTCACAACCTTTAAAAATTGGTTAAATTGGCTAGGGGAAGTCTTCTAATAGCCCTTTTAGGTAGGTGGAAGATAGAACATGTACTTTTGCAATTTGAAATCAATAAAATCTCTTATTTTTCCTTATATTTGACTACAACACATGAGTCTATGTATTGGAAACAATAAATTATTGTTTGAATCTAAATATTTAATGTTCTAGGTAAAGAATGCAATTGGTTTGAAGGATTGAAGTGATCAACATCAAAAGATATCCACATTCTTCCTTGGGCACACCAAAACCCTTATTTCATTGAAATTTTTTTGCAAAAATTCCCGAACATGCTTTTCTACAATAGGAATTTCATGCTACTCATGAAGATGAAAGTTAGGAGGGTTTATTATAAGATATCAAAAGGATGGGAGATGGGGAACAAGTTCTCTAATTTTGCATCCCAACCCTAGGACAAAAATCTCTATATGATTGGTTCAAGAAAACATGAAGCCTTTCTAATTGTGGAATATGATATTTAATAGATTTTTCCTAGTTTCTTAGTTGGTGGTTAAGCCTAGTCAATATCCTAGTAAGTACTTCCTTCACAAACACCATCAATTAGGCCTAAGAGGGCTAATTGTTGTATTTTTTGTTTGGTGATCATCTAATCATTTAGGAGTCTAAAACCTTATAGTCTAAAGCCTCTTTAAAATAGGTTTCATAATATCAAATTTTTTTCCAAAGTCTTTTGGAACAATTTCAAACCAAGTCCTGATTTCCTCTTTGGTAGGGCTAACTAGGGCTCCTAGGCTTAAAAGTTAGTTTTTCTATTTGATGATGTTGGGCATAATTTAGGTTGTTCAAACCCGTCAAGTTGAGATTTTTGGATGTTGAGGAACTCTTTCATTCCCCTTTGAAAATTTAGGTTCCCATTTCAAGAAAAATCCCTAGTGTTTAGTAGTATTGTTCTTAATGATCTAGTTGTGCTCTATTGAGTACCTAGGTTATATTTTTGTGCAAGATCATTAAAAGGTGTGGAACCCTCTCTTATTAACACTTTGGGTTATTGAAGAAGACATGATGCCACACCACAACCTAGTTTCTTACATAACAAAGAGATCTACATCAAGTGGTATTTGAGAAACCTAAGATTCCTTAAGGTAAAAGATCTATTAACACCATAGAAGGAGAAGATGAAGGAGGGTTATCTACAAGGAGGACCAATGAAAATATAGTAAAATACCTTAGAGAACAGAAAATGAGGCAAGATGACAAAAGGAACAAGTATATTTAGTTCATGAGGTAGGAGATGGAAAAGCTTAAGGAAGAGCTTAATAACAAAAGTGGTGAAAACTTTGAAGAAGTCAGACAAGGGAGTGATAAAGAACCCCTTGAGCATGAGGAAGACAAATCTCTTTATATCAAAAGGCCTCTTGTAAGGACTCTAAAACCTATGGCGAAGAGACCCATGGATGCTAAGCTTGATTTTACTACATCTAATGGGAGGATGGACCCAAAGGCTCTAATGGATTAGATATATGCCTTAACCAATTTCTTTGACTATGAAGACATCTCTGAGAACCAAAGGGTGGAGATCACTAAGTGTTGAGATAATGGGTGTTGCACACATTGCATAATATTGTTATATTTTATTATTTTATTTTATCATGTAATGTTCCACCTAGATGGACGTGCAACATGTAAAGATTCCCATGGAATGTTCTTGATGAGTTGTATTGTAACATTGTGATAATATTTCATGTAATTATTTAATATTGGGGAAAAGAATTAAATGCCCAATATTAAATGTGGGGTTAGTGAGTTAGGTAGCACATGGTTTTAGCACATGGTTTATGTAATACCACTTGGTAGTTTTGTGGGACTTGCTACTATATAAGCAGCCGCAAGGTAGTTGTTGTAAAGAGTGAGAGTGAGAAAGGCAAGAGTCGAGTGGGACAAGGCTTGATAGGTTAGCCAAGGGAGCATTTGTGAAGGTTGGAAGCATGGCATGGGATGTGTGGATTCATGCTTGTTCACATAGTTTTCTTGGTTGTGGCTATGGCCATGAAGGCTTCCATGGTTGTATTGCAATGGTATTTTTTGCTAAATAATACATGGTGATGGATGCTTTTGGAGGCTGGGTTTTTTTTTTTCCTCAATGAGGGTTTCTTAGGGTATATCTTGTGTCACAATTTTGTGGGTATGTTGTCTATTCTCTTGCATATGGATTTTAATTCCATGTTTATTTCAGATCTATTATGGGTTATGTGGAAATAGTTATATTCTTTATTGCCAAGTTTCCTTACAAGTGGTATTAGAGCTATGGTTTTATTGTTTGTAACCCTAGATTGAATCCATGAGAATACATGAGAGGATAAAAGAAAAGGGCAAGATATATGAATGATTTATTGCAAATCTGAGGGTTTTTGATTTGCTATTATGATGGGATGTTAAAAGATTTGGGCATGTGAAATTTTTTGGACAAATTTTTTTCTTCGAATGTTTCATTTAAATGAGGGTTTTGGGTGGTAGCATGCATAAATGACCTCCTAGGTAAAAAAAAACCTCACCATTGGATCTAGGTTGACATTTCCATAAATTTTGATATATAAATGCCCTAGTTTGGCCATGTTCAGAGGAAATGAAAGATTTTTTTGGTTTCAGCCCATGATGGCCATCAAATCTAATCCTATCAAAATTTTCATCACAGAAAAAAATAAAAAATGAAAAATCACAATGAAAATGGTAAAAAGACTATCTTAGTGAAACAACCATAACTTTATCTCAAAATATTGGATTTCAGAGTTATTACAAGTGTTGGAAAGCTAATTCAGAGCACTACAACATGGTATAGGTTTGGTTCTATGATTTTGATATTTTATCATGTATTAAGAGCCCTAAATGCAAATGTTATTTATTTTGGGTATGGATTAGGGCATAACTTGGGCATACGGAGTCAGATTTTGGACTTCGAGTAGTCAACGAAAACCTCTTGGAGAGCTCTACATATTGGTTCAGATTTGGTGCAAGTTTGGCATGATTTATTTGGTGATATATTGATATGAATAGTTTATGATATATTTTGACTATGGTAACATTGTGAGTTTATGGCATTGGAGATTTAAGATTTGATGTCATTGTATACTTAGTTCATATTTCAGATTAGTCTCATGATGATATGGTTATCAATGTTTGGCTTGAATATGTATGATGACTTGTTAGATCTACAAGTTGTGCATTGTTGTAAGTGATCTATACTTACAAGTTGCATTTATGGCTTGGTTATGGGTTGTGTTTGTGCATTGATCTTTTATTATTGATGCATATTTAGATTGGTGGCTTGGATTTGGGTTGTCTATGCCCTAAGTCACATGATTTTCTTATTTTATTCTTCATGTAGAAGGGATGAGATGTTTTTACCAGGTATAGTGATGGTGGAGGATTGTGGTTGACTATTTTATGCTAATAGGTCAGACATATTGAGAGCTAGATGCTCAGTTCATGGATGTGATCATGTGTCATGGATTTTGGCATGACATGATTGGATATACAGGTACATCCTTGATGTTCATTAGCTTGAATTTTTTTGATTCAGTTATGGTGGTATATCTTCTTGGTTGAGGATCATGGTTATTTGGTTTCTTTTGAGGAGCTCATGATGTGCACTTAGATTTCTTTGATGGTTTGATGCCTTGGTTGATTCTCATGGTTAGAGGATGGATTTTTTCATCATGATGTCATGGATAGCTTGGATACATGGTTTAGTGGGAGCTTGTGACGGTGATGGGGTGACAGTGCAGGATTAGTTCCTAGTTTGGTTTGGATCTTCATGTAGGAGATGGATTTTGTGATGCCATAGGTGACTTGGTACCATAGTTGAGTGGGAGTTGTTGGCATTGCTATATTTATTGATTGTTGGAAGTTTTTCTTAGATCCTATTGCTGCAGAAGCGCCTTTGAAATTTGCATGGTGCACTTGTTATCTTCATGGTGTGTGAAGATGGTTAGATCTTGAGGACTCATGGAGTTTTTGGTTATCTTCATGGTGTGCGGAGATGGTTCTTCCTGGTATGTGGAGATTTTTTTTCTTCATGGTGTATGGAGATGGTTGCATCTTGAGGACTCATAGGGTTCTTGGCAAAGGTGTAGTTTATGCTTTCATTTGCCATGTTATCCTGGTATGAGGATGGTTTCATTATTATGTCATGGTATACTCTTGATACACATTTAGAGTTGTGACATGTTATAGTATGTTCATGTGGAGCATGTTATCTCTTTGGTTGAGATGGTTATATCATGTTGTCATGTTTATGTTCCTAAGGCCATGGTTGGAACTTTGACATTGATCTTGGTTTAGTTTCTTGGTATTGAGTGCACTAATCATAAGTTGGATACTTCATGATATTGCTATGTTGCATTTGGAGTTGGCATGGATTGATTGGTTACAGATGCTCATGGATACTTAGAGACAGTGGTGATGCTGATTTCTCTTGGATTAGAGAAGTATTTGTTGGGATGGTTGATGGGTTTAGTAGGAAGTCCAAGGGGCAGTCACCTAATATGGACTTGAGAGGAGATTGTTCTTAGATGAGTCTTGGTTGTAGACTTGGGTATCTTGATGAGCATTCTCATTCCCCACTCTTGGTCTACTCGGCGATCTACTTCAGAGGCATAGCCCATTATTATTATTATTATTTCTCAGTTGCATTATGCTTGTCTTTCATGGATATGGATCTTGAACTATGGTACATGAGTTAGTTTTGGAGGGATCATTTGAGAGATGGTTTAGCATCGGTTATCTCCATGTGCATATGTTGTTATGTTGGTTGAGTTTGGGAGATGGTTTTATATTGGGCATATTCCTTGGATTAGGAATGCTTATTCCTTGGTTTAGGAATGGTTTATGAGTTTGATCTTCTTGTGAGAGGCTTACATCCATGATTAGTTATATGGTATGGTTTGGGTGTTCTTGAGGCTTCTTGTTGGGGTTTAATGGAGGAGATCATACTTGCACAGTTTGCATCTAGAGGTGTTTGTAGAAGGACATGATCTAGGTTATGATTTGCATGGTTTCTCTGGTCTTGGTTATCTTCTTGGATGTTCAGTTTTGCCTACATTGGATTTGAGATTGGTTAGAGATTGTGATCACTGCTTTTTGTTCTTGTATGTCATGTGAGAGATGACATGGTTATTCTTTTATTTCTTTCCTCTGTTGGTTGTGGAGAATTTGGGAGAGCGTTGGAGACTTGTTATGAGAGTTGTTCTTGCAAGATATTAGTTTATGTATTCTGGATGTCTTTGATGCTACATGGATTCACTTCTTTGAGATGTGTTGAGCAGATTGGTTATAGATTTGATAGTATCTTTTGCAATGGGAGCTTCTTGGTATATATGTGGTGGGTATGTCTCTTGAGGCTTGTGATTGCAGGTTATAGATTGGATATGTTGGTAATATGAGATTCACTTGTTATACCTTTGAGGTATGGATAGTTGGATGGATTTGGCACTTGCTGTGGGTGCTATTTCAAACATGGATATTTTTTGACAACTACGGATACACGTGATTACCTTTGGATCAAGTTTTTTTTTGTGCTTGGAATTTTAGTTGGTATAGGATTTTATGATCTTCTAATGTGACAGGTTGGGTGGTTTTCTCTTTGGATGGCTTCTATGTATGTCTAGTGGTAGTGGCATAATAGGAGGTGAGATCATTCATGTTTGAGATGTTGGATACTTTGATTTTGTTGTAGGTATTAGGATGGAGCACTTGGTGTAGTTTGATCCATGATGGTGGATGTGCTAGGAGGGATTGTTCCCTTGTTCATTTATGTGGCTATGGATTGACCCTATGCAATGTATACAAGAAGTGGGAGATTGTTGAGATAATGGGTGTTGCACACGTTGCATAATATTGTTATATTTTATTTTATCATGTAATGTTCCACCTAGATGGACATGCAACATGTAAATATTCCCATGGAATGTTCTTGATGAGTTGTATTGTAACATTGTGATAATATTTCATGTAATTATTTAATATTGGAGAAAAGAATTAAATGCCCAATATTAAATGTGGGGTCAGTGAGTTAGGTATCACATGGTTTTAGCATATGGTTTATGTAATACCACTTGGTGGTTTTGTAGGACTTGCTACTATATAAGCAGCCACAAGGGTAGTTGTTGTAAAGAGTAAGAGTGAGAAAGGCAAGAGTCGAGTGAGACAAGGCTTGATAGGTTAGCCAAGGGAGCATTTGTGAAGGTTGAAAGCATGGCATGGGATGTGTGGATTCATGCTTGTTCACATAGTTTTCTCGGTTGTGGCTATGGCCATGAAGGCTTCCATGGTCGTATTGCAATGGTATTTTTTGTTGAATAATAAATGGTGATGGATGCTTTTGGAGGCTAGGTTTTTTTTCCTTCAATGAGGGTTTCCCAGGGTATATCTTGTGTCATATTTTAGATCTATTATGGGTTATTTGGAAACAGTTATATTCTTTATTGCCAAGTTTCCTTACACTAAGTCAAGGCTTGATGGCTATGCACTCACATGGTGTAACTCCACTCAAAATGATAGGGTGAAGAGTAAAAAGAATCCATTTAACACATGGAAGAAGATGGTGACCCTACTTAGAGAGATCTATGTCCATGAGGACTATGAAGTTCAACAAGTTTGAGATAGAAAGAGATGGAGATCGCTACCTATACTGAAGAATTTCAAAAGTTAGTAATGAAGTCTAAAATTATTGAAACTAAATGTATAAAACTTGCTAGATACATGCAAGGAAAAATAATTTCTATTGAAGATGAAATATGCTTGACAAGCCCTACCACCATAAACTAGTGCTACCAATTGGCACTTAAGGTTGAAGAGAAGTTCAAAAGGAGGAATGAACAAAGTGGTAGAAATAGAGGAAAGAATGATAGAGGAAGATGAAACTATGGAGGAAGAGGAGTAAAAAACAATAGACCACAAGGATATTCAAATAAGGAGAACACCCAAGGAGAAATAAGTTCAAGAGCTAGACAGAGAGGAACTAGATGGGTCACTATACTAAAATTTTAACCAAATGGGTCATTATACTAGGAAGTGTCTTGAGAAGAACAAATCTTGTCTAGGATGATGATGATGAAAGTGTAAGAGACTATGTTAGTGGAGAAGGATCTACTCTCATGATGAAGAGGAGACTTATTCAAGCACCCATGCTAGTGGAGCCTCCTCAAAGAAAGACTCTCTTTAGGATCAACTGCAAAAGTCATGGAAAGGTATGTAAGGTAGTCATTTATTTTGGTTCTACTAAAATCATTGTATCTAAAGAAATGGTAGATAAACTAGATTTAGAGAAAATGAACCACTCAAATCCCTCCCATGTATCTTGGTTGATGAAAGAATAAAAAAACCTTATAAATGAATAGGCTTGGGTATATTTTTCAATAAAAGACTACAATGATAGAATCATTTGTGACATTGTAGATATGGGCATTTGTCACCATTTTCTAGGGCATCCATGGTAGTATGACCTCAAGGTCAAACATGATGGTGTCAAAAAAAAGGTAACAAATCAGTAAAGATGGACATAAGTACAACCTTCTTCCTAACACTGACCCTCACCAAGAGAAAGTAAATGAGCAGTTATTCATTATGGTAGGAGAAAAGGAAATGATGAATACTATCCAAGACTCTAAGATAGAGTATGCCCTAGTCCTCAAACCTAAGATGAAAGTAGTCTCTAAGGAAATGCCTAAGGAAGTAGATGGTCTACTACAAAAGTAAAAAAGAATACTTGTAGGGGAGACACTAGATGAACTCCCACCATTGAGGGACATCCAATGTTGACATTAAAATCAATTTGTGTATTGGTGAGATAACACTTAGTTAATTATTTACATTTTTATTCAACTTTGCAATTGCTACTAAGCCTATCATTTAGTTTGCAGTGTTAACAAAGTCGTTTAGTTGCTCCTAAGATAAGTAGTCAATTTGTAGTGTTTTCCAAGCTTTACAATGTGTTCACTCCTAATTTAAAAATTTTAAAACTAACCAAGAAACTAAATCAATACATTAAGGCTAACAAATTCCTATGATGGATGCACTCGATTACAATCTTGGGCCAACTATAAGGCATAACTCCTTCTTCACTTTAGGCTATGCAAAACCTAGGTAGGTTAACCTTGAGGTTCTAATATATGGTACTAGTGTAATTAAACATATAATTTGATCCTATAAACAATAGATAAAATCCTTATGTCTTCTAATACTTATTTAATAACATAGTAATGAGATAGCTACAAATCATACACTATGGACCCATAAGATAAGTGAGGGTTAATTCCTTTTAGCCCACTACACAACAAATAGAATTGAACTAATTTTGATTAAAAGGATTTGTGCAAATGACCTTTATCTCAACTTGCATCTAATTTGGTGATCAATGCCTTATCCATTGCAACATAGAGTCACTACCAGTAGGATGACCTAACTTTATTGCCTTACAATTAACTTTGTCAACTAAAATCCCCAAATTCCATTCTTATGAAATATCCCCTCCATACACTGAGAAACCCTATCAAATCATTGAAGTATTTACTTAACTCCTTGATTAAAAGCAACCACAGATATAATATACAACTCATCCAAGCTATCTTAAGTTAAATAAACCTTATTCATTCAATTACAAAGTTAATAGCATATGAAGAATTAGGAGACAAAATAAAAGAAACTAGATAATTCATTGTAAACCCCTTTTGTATTTATCCTTGGAAGGCCAAAATACATTAAACTAGTAATACTGAATGAAACTCAAGATATATCAGATGATATATCATTAATTTCCATTATCTTAGAGAAAACAAGATATAAAATGAAACTAAAACTTACACAAGAGTGGATGTGTGCCCTTCACTGCTAGAGTTCTACTCAATTAGATAGGAAATAAAACAACCAACAACCTAGTATCACAGTAATGAGAAAACTTCTCCAAAAATTGGAACCCCTATAATGAATGAGAGAAAGAAAGATATAGAAGAGGATGAATTCCTAGATCTATTCTATGTCTGACATGTGTCCACTTGAATCTCCATCCTTTGTAGTTGTAAAACCTCATTCATCTTTCCACCCATGAGATCTGATTTGGCTTTCATCATTTGTTGTAACAAACTTTAAATATCTCCTGTTTAATGATGAAAACCATTCTTTTTGTAAAAATATTTGAAAGCATCATGAAATCTTAATAATGCTTTGGTTAAACTAATTTGGAGATGAGAAAACTCACCCAAAACTATCCTCATGTTGCCTTTTATGTTTATTTAGTTCATCATTTTACTGGAGATTGTATCTGAACTACCTCATCTAAATGAAACTACAAATTGGGTACCTGATACAAATCCATATATAACTAGAACTAGTGACCACCTATGAGAAAAAAAACTCCATAATCAAAAAGTTTGTCTTCTCCCAGTTTCAGCAATATATAATACTCCTATATTCTATTATCGAGAACTCCCAGAATCTTAATTTGAAAATCGAGCCCCTGCGATGGCTTCAAGAATGCACTTCATTTTAAGTTCATGCAAGAAATTTTTTATTTCTTAAAGTCAAAACTTTAGAATTAAATCAAAATTTATTTTAAATTCTTACATGGGGAGAAAAAATAAAAAATTTATTTAAAATTCTTACTTGTTTTGACCACCTTGACATGTGTTGAGACCTAATTGGCTGACTATTGTTTCATCATCTAACCCCTGCCATCTAGGTGCGACATGGAATAATCTCATTGGCCACCTACTCTACCACATCATTGCACCTTATCATCATGCCACATCACTGGTTGCTATGTTGCTTGATGAATCAACATTGTGCCACATCATCGCAACATAGTGACCACATGACACATGTCACCATCAGCCACCTTAACATCTTGTCACTAGTCCACCTCAACTTACCACATCATTAGTCCATGTCATTGCCAACTCAACCCATCACCATGTTGCATACTTAACCTCCTTGCAACTTTCCTTTGGTGACATCATGACCACTGTTATATTTTGCCATGTGTCACCATCCTATGTCTCTTAAAATCTAGTTGCCATGTGTTAGTTAATGATTCACTCGAAGCTCCATGTCATTTGGTGATGTTAGCACTTTGGTTCATAATTTATCTCCCTCCAAATCCATTTGCCTGGGGTCCACAGCAAAGTTTTCTTATGTCTCAAAAGGTGTGAGCCTTTTAGACAAGTATAATGTGTGGAAAAGTATTTAAATGAAAAAATAGACCACTTCCCACTCACTATGGGATTAAAATTTTTATGATCTTCCTCTATTTTTAACATTAGGCTTGCATTTACAAGGTTTTCAGCTACAGCTCCTCTATCTCATCATCCCACCAGAGCATACCTTTTTGCCTCATCATATGACACAATTCCCAAGGCTTCAAAATAAAGTGCATGGTCAGTCAATGACAACTACCCAAGCCATGTTGAGACACCTATATGCTAGAGAATAGGCTAGGTAGTTACAATACTTTCTTATCACTCCAAAATACTTGCTCATGAATTCACTTTTATCCATATAATGAACTATTTTGTGCAACAATGTCTGATAACTTTTCATGTCCCAAACACTTTCCCTCAACTTGTTGCAAGAATCCACATGCTTGATCAAATCTTCAAGGCATCTATCAATTGACTCATGGTTATCCATCAATAAGCATTGTTGAGGATTTTGCAAGATTTTCAAAAGCTCTGAATATGATGAGAGGATGACATCTATGACATCCATAAGCCATTGTGTTGAAGGATTATGTGAAAGATAAGGAAGGAGATTTTTAGCAAGGAAAATTTGATCAAATTCTTGCGTCCACAAGAATGGATTCTATCACAAGAATTAGCTTTTGGTGGTACCATCAATTCTAAGCCAGTTGTTCTGTTAATTGGCTTTGGGAAATTTGAAACTAGGTATAAAATAGTCATGGCACCTATGGTGATATATAATGTGTAGATCATAGAAAATACAATTGACAATAGACATATTGATGTTGTGTGCTTGTACTAATCATTTAAAAGCCTCTAGACCAACACAGTTCTCAATATCAAGCTTCAACAAGGTATTACTTGTCATGGCAAGGTCCTCCCAAGAAAGCATCATATCAAATGTTAGGCAACAAAATCCTTTATCATTGACATGATCAATGAGTTGGGTTGAAACAATAAGTGCCTTAAAACAACAATACTCCAAAAAATTCCATGCATACTGTGAGGGATATTTTATAAAGTCATAGACCACTATTTCAAATTATTGTTGAAGATCCTTGGTTGAGAGAAGAAGAATCCTATTGCATAGCAATAGCCACATGTTGAGTATGATTGTTGGTTCCAATGTGCCAAGTCATAGAATTATCCCTTTAACACTTGATAAACATTTGATATAGAAGTGCTTGACCATGGGAATAAACTTCCCATATTTCATCTAAAGTTATGTATATTTCTCCATGAGTGATTACAAATTGCCTTCCTCTACCAACTACATAGATGCTCTTGAAAATAGATAGGAAATCTACAGTGGCAAAGAACCTATAGGTGCCACTTACTTGGAAACCATAAATACTCCAAAGGAAGCTTGAACCAACTCATCCAATTACTCAAATAAAAACAAAGACTTTAGATAGTGGATTAAAACATCAAATCACAAGTTTTAGGGGCATAAGTAATTTGAAATTCCCTCACTATGATGCTTGGTTGAGTTACATTGATCAACCAAAATGACCTATAAATAGCATGCCAACATCTTTTAACTCTATAAAAATCTTTAATAACATATAAGAAAATAGGGTAATCATTTTCCCTTAAATATCAACTTCTTTTAGCATCTTGTTCAAATTTGTGATGGGGCCTATCATTATTATTTTAGATGTTATGGTTGAAAAAAAAATTCATCACTCAAATACACTAGAGAATTCACTTTGGCATTATTATTTTCAAGATTTGACTCCTCGAGAAATGAAGATGTGGCCATAACTTACATGTTCATACCTTGTCCTTGCAAAATTTACTCAACTTGATGGAACCAGCCAGGCCCCAAAAGTGGGTCTAGCTAAATTTTTTTCAATTTTGAATGATTGACATATCAAACTAGTCCACTAAATTTACCTTGAAAATTGAAAGCATATTAAAAAATTGAATAAACTCTCAAAACTCATTTTTACCATTTCTTTCCAACTCTTAGTTTAGTGCCAAGAAGTTCTTTGACTGGCCTTAAAAAATTGATCCAAATATTTGACCGAGCTCTAAAATCAAAACAATCGATTCTTTTCTCCACATACTCTTACCCTACCGAATCTCATCTAATGAAGAATTCTTAGTCAAAAGATATTGAGTTTCAAAGTTCCCTCTCATAATTGCCTGTAAGAAAACATCTCAGAAAATAATAAATCATGTTTAGATTTGGCTTTGAAAATAAGACATTTTGACACTTGGGGGCACAAAAACTGGGCAATTAGTTCATTGTCATAGGGAAAATATAAATCTATGATTTGGTCTCATGAAGAATAAAAAGAAATGTTTTGTAAATGGTCAAAGTAGGCTACTTAAAATTTGCAGATTGGAAACACTAGCAGAAAATATTTTTTTACAAATGGAATTTACCAGGGAAAGTGTGCAAATGCATTCATCAAGATTTAAAATTTGGCATACTTAGAGTATTTTTAGAGAATATAATATTGGTATAATCCATTTGATCTCACCTATCATGGATTTATAGTTATGATAGCAAAAAAAGGGCTACCAACCAATCTGCAATTATTGACACCAGTAAAACTTTATAAATTACATTTGGAATTGTATTTGAAAACGGATCAAACGAATTTTTCATAAGCTCAAACTTGAAACATAGAAAATTTATAAACTCTAAAATGAAAAAAAAAAGTAATTTTATTATTTCATTCAACTAGGTCAAAGTTATGACAAGTAAAACAGAACCTTCTAGAATTTTGAACAATTCACATCAGCATGACAATAATAAATGAGTAACTTTGAGGGATTCAAAACCTAGCCAAACAAATTAAAAGCAACATGAAATCTAAAAAATAGGCTCTTTGGTATGGAAATTAAACACTCCTAAAGTATTGAGTCATGAAACATTACTGGGTGTAAGATATTCAAATGCAAACATAGTCTCCTATCACTATTTGACACTTGGGCAAAAATGCAGAATTGGAAATTGCTCAAAATAGGACTTCACAGAATGGGTCAAAATGGAAATTTATCTCTATAGGATGAGTAGAAATATTGAATGCAAGGTGTTATAAACATTAAACACCTCTTAGGACTCAAAATGATAGATGGGTATACTTGCATTAAAAAGCACATATAGGGCTTGATTTTTTCAATGGTGCTCAAATCTGGGCTTCAAGTTTGAGTCCCAACATAATGTTTTTCGAGAAACACAATTATTTTTGAGCTTTAGAGACAAAGTTTAGTGAAAATCAAGAATAGTAGAGGCTACCAAGCTAGTCAGTGGAAGTGAAGAAGATCGTGGTGTTAACCAAGCTCTATAGTGTTAACCAAGTCCAATAGTTTCTACTAAGCTCTCAAAGTTAACAAAGTGGATCTAGCATTGAGCAAGTCATGTAGTATCAACTGAGTGATCTAGTTACTAATGAGTTTCTTGGATTTCACTGAGTCACACAATGTTGATCGAGTTCAGTCTAGTTCAAAGTGATTATTATGGACCTAGCTTCAAGTTCAACCAAGTGCCAAAGATTGTCGAGTGATGATAGTGTTTGTCATGTGTCAAAACATCATTGAGTTTATCTTCAAAAATTAAGTTACAATAGTTGGGATGACTTTATGGATTATGATGAAATTGTTATTCTAGTCGACTCCAATAAGTTGTAATTTGGATTAGTATATATGTAATGTATTGTATCATATCCAAATATATATGTAAAGAGTATATGATGAAAAGAAGTGCAAATTGAAGAAGACTACAAGCAATATAAGGGATAGAAAAATATTATCTATAATAGTCAGCTGATCATTGTAATACAAGGAATCTCAACTAGAAAATTAGAGTTGAAGATTAGAGATCAACCACTGGTTCATCCTAATAGATGCATTAATCAAATCCTTTAATAGGGTAGACTTAATAGTATTTTCTAAATCTCTTAACTAAGTAGATGCTTCATTTAATATTTGTAAATCATTTAACAAGGTGGACCTTATAGTCTTTATTGATCCTAACAATGTAGATCACTAGAAGTGGTTAATTTTAATCCTTAATAGGTTAACTTTATGTTTCAATACTAAAGCTTGTGGGTTTCATCCCCACCCCAGTTGTACTCTCTAATTGGAAGGTTTTAGGGTCACCATATCTTGTGTTAAATTGTTATGAATGTTTATTTTCTTTCATTCTTTCATGCAATTAGATCAAAATATTATATGAAGGATTAATTGGTGAAGTAAGATAAAGTTTTATTGGTTCCTAATTCACCCCTCCCCTCTTAGTAACCTTTCCCACCTTATATTTCAAACAATTGGCATCAAACATATTTAGCTTCTCACATCAGAAGTTTAACATCTTGAGAAAAGATCAGAGGAAATGAAGGTATATAGGCTTGATGAGGCTATTGAAAATGAAAAGTTGGATCTTGAATTGACCATTGGGAAACTAAAGAAAGCAAAAGAGCAACTCTCTCAATTATCAAAAAGAAGGAAAGATCTAGTAGTACAAATGAATGACAATATCTACAATAAAGAAATAATTGAAGAGATATATCCTAAAAGAAATTTAGATGAAGCTGATGAAACAATTAAATATCTATTAGAAAATCATTCTAATCTTCAAGAACAAGTCATAAAGTTAAAAAGAGAATAAGAAATTCAATCAAATAGTTTATGTGAAGTCATGGAAGAAAAAGAAAAAGTCAAAGAAGATATAGAAGAAAAGAACAATGAAATCTAGTATCTATCCCTTCTGCAAGAAGATTTTATTGTTTAACTCACCAATGCAAATGAAGAACTTATGAATCTAAGATTAGAGAATGAAAAACTAAAAAATAATCACAACATTGAAAAGAAAACCTATGAAAGAATGATGAAATCTTAGGAAAGCATGAATCAATTAAATGAACAAAGTCAATACAGACATAAAGGAAAATTCATAATAGGATACATAGAAGAAGGTGAATCATCTCAACATGGTGCTCAAAAGAATCAAATACCTACTTGCAATCATTATGGTAAGATAGGTCATACATCAAATAAATTTTGGAGTAATGGTAAATAAAAATTCAATGGAAAGTGTTACAGTTCCAATAAGCATGGTCATAGAGTAAGTGAATGTAAAGAGAAACCTGTTTGAAGGTAAATGTCCAATTTGCATGAAATAAGGATAGAAATCTTCATAATGCAAAACTTAGCAATGGAACCCAAGACAATGAATTGTGATAGCAATATTTGGATGGGATTATAATACATAGTGCAAATGACACTACTATGGTGAATTTAGGCACATTGGATAAAATTGTGTGAAACATCATATGAGAAAAAGAGACACTACTAAGAGATGCTTTTTTTGTGTGTAGAATTTGGACATCTTGCCAAGAACTATATGAACATTGGTAGAATTGAAGATGAAAAGAAAGCCAAAGCTAACAATATCAGAAAGAAAATGAGGTAGCAATGTGTACTAAAATCTCTAGAGAATGCAAACCAAGTTCATAAAGTGAATGACATCCAAGCCAATGAGTTGGGTGGTCCAAACATTTCAACTTAGTTCCCTATGGAGATCATTGGAGCTATGATTTGGAAAAAGAAATCTAACACTAGTTCTAGTTAGTAGAGTTAATGATCCAATAAGCATTTGAGATGTATAGGGATCACTAAGCATAATGAGAAGTAGGAGAACTTACTAAGCAAGGTTTGGTTACATATTGTTGCAGAGTCAATTTTGTAGTTTCTATCGAGTGATAGTGACTCTACTGAACTATAGATGTCTTCTAAGAATTAACAACTAAACTAAGTCGAGGAAATCCTATCACTAAGTGAGTATGAAGTATGAAGAATTAATGGTAATTAAAAGGTGGAAATTTGTTAAAAGGAAGAAATTCAAGGCATTATTTCACCATTAATTTCTAGATCTATTTTTGAATAGAAAATCCAGAGCCTCTAAATGACTTAAGTGTTTGTTGTTGAAGATTTTTAAATTTTTCATAAACCCTACCAAGAAAAAACAAGAAAGGTTTTGAAATACTAGTTCATGGAGTTTATTCCAAAGCACCAAACTTTAAGTTGAGTCCAATGATTGTAGACACACTTGTTTTAGCTAGTCCACAATCACAAATTATACCTAAGATATTACTCATCCATAAAATCCATTATTTTTATCACTCCTCAATCCAAAAACATAGAATGCTAGAAATGGATGAAGCATTTATGGAATTATGTGTGGATGGTGCATTGAAACCTGAACATCAACATTTTGAAACCAAGGGCTTGACTCATATCTCTCATATGCCAAGAGACTTCCAGGTCAAATCGATGAGATATATTCTAATCCCTATACATAATGTGTAGTTATGGTTGGAGAAATCTATTCAAATAACCAAGAAATGATTCATTGAATCACTAGAGTTCCAATACTTAATAAAGCAAAGACAACTAAAACCCTAAGTTGGGTAGAACTAGAAAAGAGAACTCTTTCCATGTAGGATGGAAGAGGAATGAAGATTACCAGTGTAACTAAAATGGAACTAATGTTTGATATTCATATCATTTCATATAAGATTTATAGTTAGAGAAGATTAAATAGTGTATCATGTGAAGCTATCGATCTTTCATACAAGGTTTTGAAGAATAACCTTTCATTCAACCTTGTCAAGTTACTATTGAACTAGTTCAACAAGAATTTGGAGAGCATCAGAGGATCAAAGAATTATCTGTGTAAGTTTAAATCCCTTCTAATATGTTTATTTTTCTTTATTTAGAAAATTTTCCCTTCCAAAGGTATAGTAGTATGGAGGAAAGATGTTCCTATTTTGTATTAGATTAAGATGGGTTAAAATTTTGAACATATCATGGATAACTACTTTGAAAAATTCAAGGAGAAGATGAGTAATAGATACAAGATCCCTAGGAAACTATTTAAAGATTACAAAGATGATATCTATTTCATGGTGGACTATAACAAAGTATAGATTCAAGCAGTTAGACCTAGAGTGGCATGGGTTAAGCCTGCATAGTATGAGGCTAACATTGATGACACCAAGGATATCATAGAGGCTTTATTGAATAAGCCTATGGGTCCCAAAGCTATATACTTGAGCACATATAATGAAGCTAAGGAAAGAATAGATCATGAGATTAAGTTACCTCAAGTAGTCAATAAAGGTAGTAAAAGAGTAGAAAAGATATTAAAAGGCATTAAGAAAGTAGGTTCCCCTCTAATGCTTGATAAGGGAAAAGGTAATGATATTGAAGAAGATGATGCAAAGAATGAAGAAGAAGAAGAAGAAGAAAAATCTAAGGAAGAAAGGAAAGATTATCATAACCATACTTGCCAAGTCATCCCCTATTGTATTGAAAATAAGGACAACCAAGTCAAGGAAGAAATTGAAGTTAGGTGAAGATAAAGCCAAGAAAATAATCCTCAATAGATCTCCACCTAAACTTGAGGAAAGATTAAAGAAAATGGAGGAAGAAGCAGACATTTAAAATTTAAAATTCCTCAAGTATGAGACAAGGAATGAGGATGAGAAAAAATAGATTGAGAATGTTGTTATGAACAAGCTAGGTAGATGGAAGTATTCTCTAGATGAGCTTGCATAATAGATTCCTAATAAACTTATGTAGGTAATAAAGCCAATATGGGAAAATGCACAAAAAGCTATTAAGGATATCGATGAATAGACCTTGAGGAAACTGCTGCCAAATCTTAGTAATAAGGAGGTGAAGGAATCATTGAACCAAAATGAGAAAAACTTCACTCTCAAAATGAACAAAAGTATGATATTGTTAAAAGACATTGAATATGTAGTCTTGGTGTTTTGAAACATCACTATTTCAAATTACCCTGATGAGAACAAGATACATCTAGGGGTAGCTGCTTCCCATCCTTAACATATCCTTTCAGACACCATGCCAACTATAAGATTAGATCCTTCTTCTAATTTAAGCTCTACAAAACCTAGGTGGGTTTTAATCTAACAAAGTTGATAAGAACCCTTAATCTTCTAACACTTATGCAAAGATCTAAGACATGGAATAACTAATAACATAGCCAAAGAAATTGCTAAGATAAGTGAGGGAATCACATTTCATTTCTTCAACATTAAAGGGAAAATACTTGACTAGTGATGTTGATTTTAAGCAAAAAATATCACATGAACAACATAACACTTTGATGCCATAGCTGATCAATACCTTATCTATTGGGAAATCTCAAAAAACCCTATCAAACATTCCTAAAATTCATTGACATATCCCATACATCAGGAGTTCTTGATCTATTTATTCATCTTGTGAATCAGACATCTACATCTTTCTAAATCTCATACTAGTCTTATCTCTTCATGAGATCTATAATCCTATAATGATGAATCAAGAATTTAGATAACTCCTTGAGTCATAAGCAAAATAAATCAACATATACAACCAACAGATTGTAGCTGAGATTCATACCCTTTGTTTACAAAACATAAAAGAACAAAAATAGCACGAATGGGAGACAAGATATCAGAATGAAGACTAACTTGCTGCTACATTTTCATCCATTTCTTTGAAACAAATGCAATTATATGCATGAAAATGAAAATGTAAGATGTCCTAATAGATCAAAAATATTTTTATGCTTATTTATTATTGTTCACTACAAGGGAAATTACTGAAGAAAATGGTATCATAGTGATGAAAACACATCAAAATTAGAACCCATGGTCTCACAGTGAAAACTACCAACCCTTACAATGGATGAGAAAAAGTAAGATATAGAAGAAGAATGAAATCTTGGATCTGATCTGGAAGTGACATGTGTCCACTTGAGTTTGCATTCTTTGTTGATGTAGAGCATCTCTCATCTTTCTACCCATGAAATCTAATTTGGTTTTTCATCATTGTTTTGTAGGAAACTTGAAATACCTCTTCCTCAATGATTAAAACTCTTCTTTGACTAAAATATCTGAAATGCATCATAAAATTCTAACCATACTTTGATTCAACTAATTTAGATGTGACATAACTCACCCATAACTGCATTTTTATTACCTTTTACATTCACTCAACTCACCATTTCATTGGAAATCAAATTTGGATTGCCCCAACTAAGTAAAACTAAAAACTTGGCACCTAAGACAAATCCTTAGATAACTTGAACAAGTGGTCTCCTCTACAAAAACAAACTCCAAGAATGGAAAGTTCATTCTCTCTCAATTTTGGTGATATATAATATTGCTATACTTGCTTACTAGAAATGCGTAAAATCTTAAAATGAAAAATAGGCTACTAGACTAGGTTTAAAACTAGATCTCATTTTCTAAAATTTAAAATATTCTAAAGTTTGGAGTGTAGAGTATAATTCCAATTTATTTAAAAATCTTGTACACTCAACAAAGGGAAAACATAAAAAATTGTCTTTCTAGGCCTTCTGATCACAACCAAATTGGGATCTTCTTGCATAATGAAGTTATCCCATGTATATTTTAGTTGAACTATAATACAAGATGCCCAAATAGTGTCACCCAATATCCACGACCAAAAAAGAACTAGAATTCAATCCAAAGTAAGATGTGATACCCAAATTGTGCATAGCATATTATCCAAGAGAAATTTGTTGCACCAAGGGATTTCAGTGAGACTCTATTCCATGCAATCATTCTTATCAAAACTGTCATCATACATGAAATCTTCTCGTTCATGGTTATTTCTCTTCTAGTTCATGCATTTTAAAAGAAAACTTGGTGACTGAATTAAAAAAGATGTACTCATCTTTGGGCAAAATGAGATCAAAACATCATTGTATCAATACCTATGGAGGAAAATTCATTATTGGTTTTTCATTGGTAACTAAGCATGGCACCAAATGTTTTGATTTTTCCACTTCAAAGAATGGAATTGGCTTTAAACACTAAAAAAAAAAATGATGCAATGAGCTCTCGTCTTGTGAAGCTAGAGATCACAACATCAAGTTAACAAGAAATTAGAAATCTACCCTCCCATGTAGAGAACTTTTTATTAGATTCAAACTCTAACCATTTTCCTTTTAGAAATGACCAGGGAGAAATCAATGGTTTCCTCTCACCATTATTTCTATTTTTTTGAATTTGAATGATGCACGCCCATATTAAAAACATAAAAATTGCAATCACTATAACTCTTTCATTTTATAAAAAATTTTAATCCCCAATTATACATTATCATTCTGATATGATTTAGTTGGGCCCAAAAGTGGGTTTTACTAAAAAAAAATTATTTTCAAACAACTAAAATATCAAATTGAGCCATTACTCATCTGATACTGACTAAGAGTCATTTGACCATTGAACCATCTATTAAAACTCATTTTAACTCATTTTTTCTAACTACCATTTTCATGCCAAAGGCTCCTTTGACTGGCTTTAAAAATTGACCAAAACACTTGACTGGGCTCTAAAATCAAACATTTGGATTCTTTGTTCTACATATTCTTACCCTAACAAAACTCATCTCATGAAGAATTCTCAATCAAAAGATATTGACTGTCAAAGTTTTGTTCTCAGAACTACCTACAATCAGACATGTCAAAAAACCACAAAATGTGTTCAAATTTGGCTGTGAAAACAAGGTAAACTGACACTTGGAGAAATGAAAACTGGGGCATTGGTTCATTGACATGAGGATAATATACATATACAATTAGGGATCATTAAAAACAAGTGGACACATTTTGTGAGTGGTCAAATTGAGCTACTCAGATTTGCAAGTTTGGAAACATTGGTAGAAAAGTGTTTTTCTCAAATGGAATGGACCTAGGAAAGCTTGCAAATGAATTTCTTAGAACTTGAAAACTGGCATACTTAAAGTATTTTCAAATTATAACAAAATGGTACAATCCATTTGATCTCACCTATCAGTGATTTCAATTTATAACATCACAAATAGAGGTACCAACAAATCTATACTTTTTGTCACCTGTAAAACATTATAAATTGCAAATGGAATCACATTCAAAAATTGGTCAAACAAATTTTTCATAAGCTCAAATAAAAAAAATAACATGTCACTGACCTCTAGAATGCAATGCAAAAGGAATTTTCTTATTTTGTTCAATAGGGTCAAAGTTATAACAAGTCAAATAGGGCCTCCCAGAATTTTGAACAATTTGCATTAGCATGACAACAATAAACAACTAACTTTGAGGGATTCAAAACCTAGTCAAAACATATCAAAATGAGTCAAAATATGAAATATAGGTTCAATATTAATCACTCCCAAGGTGATGAGTCATGAAAAATAAATGGGTATTTGATATTCAATTGCAAATAAGGCCTTTTGTTGCTATTTGACACATGCAAAAATGTAGATTTGTACATTGCTCAAAATGAAACTTCCCAGAATCACTCACAATGAAAATTTATCTTCATGGGATGAGTGTAAATGTTGAATGAAAGGTATTAGAAATATTAAACACCTCTTAGGCCTTGGAAGGATAGCAAGGTACACATGCATTAAAAAAGCGCTTATAGGGCTTGATTTTTATGATGATACTCAAAATCAATGCTTCAATTTTGAGTCCTAGTACTTGCTATGCCTAGTGATGCATGTCCCTTGTGGGTATGGAAAGGATTAAAATTTCTAGAAGAATTAGACCAAACACTTGACAAAAAAAATTCTTTTGAACAAGTTTATTGAAAACAAAAACAACTACTCCTACACTATACAAACAGTGGCCTTGGACAACTGAACTTTGACAAAGTCTTTTACTTCTATAATATATCTAGTTTTAACCTAAAATTTCTTGAGGTAAGCTGGAAAAATCATTTCTATTAGTTTCATCAATCAAATTAACATCTTGAAAGACAACACTTAGCAAAACTGCATCTATATCTTCACTTTTATAATTCATATAAAAACTAGATTCATTCTCTACAACTTGCTCATTATGAAAATACTTCTCAACATGCTCAATAATATCAAACCCAAAATGAAAATTCTCTTCATCAAATGAATCAAGCATGCTATCAATCTTGAATATGAAGGCTTCATACTCAACTTGGGGAAAAAGCTCACACATACCTTGAAATTGTGCATCCTTATGTATAGCCTGAAATGTCCCTTTTCTGATTTTATATGATATTTCAAGCCTCCAATTATATTTTCAAAATCAAACAACCAATATTACAAAGATCCACCAATTTCTCAATAAACCCCAAATCAGGTATGTCTGAAATAGTGCCAAAAACTTCACAACTTCACATATTATTAATAAATCTGAAAATGACATTGTTACAGAAATTTCAGCAGCATAAAAGCCAACAAAATGAAATTTCCAGATCTATATAGAATTTACACAACAGCTCACAAATGTAGGACAAAAACTATGCTCATCGGGCTCCCGAAATTAACACAAAACAACCCAGAAACACCACAAAAACACTAATAATCTATCACAAAAGTATAATAACAACCAAATACATATATTTAGCTTTATTTTAACATCTAAATTTTTGATATACAATAGCAACCCAAACTGATATGAAATACTCAACCAAAAACACCAAACTCTTACAAAAAAACACACTTGAAAACTCACAAATCTGCACTGTTCAGCACAAAGGCAAACTCTGCATGAGCATGCACATGGAATGGCTTCAAACTCCCATCCTTAGCCTTCCTAGAAACCTGCAAACTTCCATTCTTGGGTCTCCTTCTCCACAGGTTTGGCAGCCTCTGAAGAACAACAAAGCAATGCGCAAAAATCAAGTTCTGGAATGAGCCCAAAATGCCTCCAAACCCCTTAAAAGAGGGCATAACCCTAACTCATGTCCAAGAGGGGTTAATAAAACATATTTTAATAATAATTTTCATTTATTAGTCCATTCACTTTCAAAGATTATCCCCTTTTGTTGAAACTTCACCTTTTTGGGCATGCCTGCCTTAGCAAAGATTATTATTTTTTAATTATTTGAAAAGGGGACATGACAAGTCCTCCCCTCCCAAATATTTCTTGTCCTCAAGAAATGGCTGAAAAATAAACCAATCAATCCAGCTGGATCCCAAATGTAGTCATGAACTATACTACTGCCAATTAACACAGGCTCCTGCAATATCCTCTGCAATATGACAAAGAGGAATCCATAATCAAACTGACAATTAAAGCTCAACCAAACTCCAAAATCACCACTGCCACCATTAGAAACCCACGAGACACAAACTCTTAGAACATCAGAACCCAACTAAAGTGGACAAATCAAACTGCCAACATAGTAAATACCATCAACGTATCCCACTAGCCTATATAGAATGTACAACCAACTCAGCAATAATGGTGAATGCTCTCGAATGAAACTGTACCAAGTATGGAGAATCCACAAATTGTACAACTCCTACAAGCAACACAACTCTGCAAATCACTGGCCACTATCTCATAACCATAACTCCCATGCACTGTTGATGGTAAAAAGACATTACAAGATAAAGAGCAAGAAATGGAACCCAAACCAAATTTTCCATGAACAAGTGATATAGCCCACTGTGACTGACCACCAGCTAAGTTAGGAGATGTCATAGCCAAAAGAGTAGAATTAGTAACAACAACTGCTGAAGCATCACTCCCAAACTCCTGCTCTAAGTCATGTATTATCAAGCTGTCAATTGCAGAACCTATTGCCATGTCATGCCATCACAACTCTCATCTTGAGGTGTCAAATCGTCCCATAATTGATGAAAATAACTAGGAACCAAAGTACATATCTATATCATCATCTCATCAACATGGTCATCAAAGGTAAATTGATGAGCATACCTCACAGTGTAGTACTAATAGAATGCGCCAATCTCAGTTGGTGGCTCAGATTGCAATCCAGATGAAACTAACTGCAATCGATCACTAACCAAGTTGCAATTGACTACTACCTCTGAAGACATTGCTAAGGGAATAATATTACTAGCAGGAACCATGCCAACTACCGGATCACCAACATCACACATGATATTTGATACAACATATCTAGTCTCTGTGCCATTAGCACTAGAGGCCACCACCATGTTAGGCATACCACAGCAATTTGTTGTAGCACCCAACTCAATTGAACCTAACTCTAGTGAGAATGAACCTAATATGCCAATGTTAGTATCAAGGATGGATGCATCCCCATCTCCACTATCTCTGAAAATCTTGACCATGGACATCCTCAATTCACTAGACACCACAGCTTGTGACTGTACAGAATCTGGTAAAGATTGCAATCACTCCAACTCCATGGTCACCTTAGTCAAATGAAATTGTGACTCCTCGAAAGCCAACTGTGTACTCTCAAGAATCTCAGAAGTCACCTCGAGTTGCTGAGTAAGATCACTCACCTCATCTTCCTTAGCCAATAATGTGTCATATGTTGTACTACCCTACTCCATAAGATAATCTTTATCGGCTACCAACTACATATAATCCTATCTCAAAATCTAGATAGCCTCCCATAAAGAGTGGAACTCTGTCAAGGAAAGATAACTGCCTCCCTGCTCATCACTAGTAGGAGAACCCCATCCATAAATTGCTAACAACTAACAAGCATCATCAAAATGCTGGCAAGTGATAGCAATGTCTCACTCACTAACTATCAACTAATTAGATACATGATGGCACTGGCTAGACTGTCTCCTACAAACCTCCTCTGATGCACTGTCTAAACGAGTATCCTCAAAGCTACCAGTCTCTAGAGTATTACCATCCATATCTTGTGAATCAACTCCAAAGCTCATATCAACATATGGAGTATCAAAAACTATAGCATTGATGTCTAACTCCTTTGTACCAAAAGAAACTACCAAGGAAACTAAGTCTTCAAAACTACCCACTACATCCTCCTGGATGTCATCAATTCCAATATGATCCTGGGACTCATCTATACACACTGCTAAATATGAAAGATCATCAACACATTCCAGCAAGTATGGTTGACTGGATATATGAACAAAGCCCAACACTGGTGTATAAAAACAAACACTGCTACCAAAAAGTGTTAAAGATCTCCAGTCAACTGAATCCCAAATGCCAATATAACAATCTCGAGTCCATATTTGTAAACCAGAATTAGTTGGTAACTCAAGAAAACTCCTCACCTGAGTAATATGACCAATACCAACTAACTCCACATCCCTGTCATGATGAGATAATGAAGTCACAATACTATCTTTGTTCACTTTCAGCCGGCTGGACAAATCATGTGAAGTACTACCAACCTCAACCTCATGTGTCAAAGCATCTAACTATGCCTGGTACTCTTTCTCAGAAAATTCATGAATGCTCAATGTCTACTCATCTCTACCAGGTATCTCACCATCATGCACAACAACATCCTCATAACCATCATCTGAACCCACTATGTTGTAGTCACTACCTGTTGTAACTATACCATCCTGAATACTTGTGACATCACCCTTTGATGACCTATATACAATTGTCTCAATTTGAGTATTAAGTTCACCATTACTATCAATCTACGTAATATCCTTTCTCACTACCTCCTATGGCAGAGTAGAATCTGAGACCTCAGCCTGGCTATAAGCTAGTTTTTCAAGCTCCTCATGCAAGTTCCTAGTAATTGTGTCATCTACCTTGTGAGAAAATCTGCCAAATAGAAATCTAGTCAACTTATCCAGCTTAGCTGGGTCGGACAACATGTCATTCATTATACAGTGGTGCTCAACCAATTGTTCAAACATGTCATGGCTTATTTTCCTAAGTTTATCTCGAATGTCTAAATAACCATCCTTTCTACTATTCTGACTCTGGATATCAATTGTCCAAGATCGTGTCCTCTGAGACTCTGTACTATACCTGTCCATTCTAGATAAAGTAGAGTTTAACCCCAATAGGTTATAACTTCTTCAAACACCAAGAACTAACATGCAATTGATTAGAAGTAGCATGCAACCATAGATTTTGACATGCAGCTAATTATAAGCAACATGCAACCACCAAATTCACCAATAACTAACATGAAAATGATTAGAAGTAGCATGCAACCATAGATTTTGATATGCAGCTGATTAGAAGCAACATGCAACCACCAAATTCACCAAGAACTAACATGCAAATGATTAGAAGTAGCATACAACCATAAATTTTCACATGCAAGATTTGGGTAGTTGTCAAAACTGACATGCAAACTTCTACAAACCCTCAGGCTGGAAAGATCATAGCTTTGATACCACTGAAATGTCCCTTTTCTTATTTTATATGATATTTCAAGCCTTCAATCTGATTTTCAAAATCAAACAACCAATATTACAAAGATTCACCAATTTCTCAATAAACCCCAAATCGGGTATGTTCGAAATAGTGCCAAAAACTTCACAACTTCACATATTATTAATAAATCTGAAAATGAAAATTCTTATAGAAATTTCAGCAGCATAATGGAAAAAAAAATGATATTTCCAGATTTGTATAGTATTTACACAACAGCTCACAAATGTAGGACAAAAACTATGCTCACCGGGCTCTCGAAATTAACACAAAACAGCCCGGAAACACCACAAAAATACTAATAATCTATCACAGAAATATAATCATGACCAAATACATATATTCAAGTTTATTTTAACATCTAAATGTCTGATATACAGCAAAAAACCAAACTGATATGAAATACTCAACCGAAAACACCAAACTCTTACAAAAAAACACACTCGAAAACTCACAAATCTGCACTGTTTAGCACAAAGGAAAACTTTGCATGAGCATGCACACGGAATGGCTTCAAACTCCCATCCTTAGCCTCTGAAGAACAACAAAGAAATGCACAAAAATCAAGTTCTGGAATGAGCCCAAAATGCCTCCAAACCCCTTAAAAGAGGGCATAACCCTAACTCACGTCCAAGAGGGGTTAATAAAACATATTTTAATAATAATTTTCATTTATTAGTCCATTCGCTTCCAAAGATTATCCCCTTTTGCTGAAACTTCACCTTTTTGGGCATGCCGACCTTAGCAAAGATTATTATTTTTTAATTATTTGAAAAGGGGACATGACATAGCCAGATAGTATTCGAATGACCAATCAAATTTATAATCACAAATTTCATCAATATCAAAATCTAAGACTAATATAGAGTTCTCAAATGGTTATTTGAAATTATCAAATGGATTAATCCTCACATTTGAGTATTCACCATAGAACTTATTGCAAGGTGTATGCTGATTTTTATTAACTTCATCAAACACCTTGTTATCCACATCATGAGATTCAATCTCATCATTACTTTTACTATCACATTCAGAAGAAGAGCCATCTAACCTCATACAATAGTAGGAAAATGTATCATCATTAAGATCATTCTCAACTAAATCTAAACATTCCATGTGCTCTTCAAAAAGTGGGTTGATAACTCTGTGCAAAGATCCTTTGTAGACATTATGACAAGTGATGTGTTGATCAATATCAAACTCTTCACCATACAATAGATTAGTGAAAACCTTGAAACAATTTCTAACATCACTATCATGAACACTTTCAGCATATCAAGAAGAGAAATTGGAATCATCACACAAAGACACACCATCCATTCCATCAGTGAAGCACATCTAATATAGATCTATGTTACTTGCATTGTCTTCTTTAAGATGATTTAAATATCTTGCAAACCAATCATCTTTCATCTTGCCAATAGATGTTGATGCATTAATCTTAGGATCACTTATATACTGTTGATTAAGTTGCATGTAACCTTATGACATTCATCTACATTACTAAGGAATTCATCCTTCTAAATGATCTCCTTATCCTCATATTGTGTAGACAACTCTTTTTCACAATTTTCAACTTCAATCTTATTTGTATAATTCCAAAATGGAACTTCACTTTTAGATTTAGAAAAAGTATTCATACCTTTACTTGCATAAGAGTACTCACTTCCATCATTACTTTCTTCTTTCCAATTTGTATCAAATTTGTATGAAGATGAACATGTGCTATCACCATCCTCCTCTTGACTCAAGTTACAAATCTCATAATTGTCTTCACATGATGCTTCTTCATAATATATCAGATCAAAAAATTTACCTTCATCACTCAAAACATAGCTTTTAGCTTCTTCATCCTCACACTGAGATGAATATCTTGTAACTTCATGATTAATTATGCTTTCAACACAAAGAAACCCATCAATAGGGGAAGAAATGACTGAAATTTCTTCTTGTACATATAACTGATCAAGTGAACTAATTATGTTATTTTCTGTTATAATACTAGAAACATGTGCATTCAATTTAGCAAGAACAGACTTAGCCCCTCTTTGTAATAAAGAGACTTCATCTTCACATGTTTTTACTTCTAAATTTTCCAAAAAAGTATTTACAATAGCAAAGGTACCTACTTGCTTATTTGAAATTGAATTCTCTTCATGACATTGATTTCTTCTTTTGACTTCATCTTGTTAGAAAACATTTCTAGAGAATTAACTCTTAGTTAGTCCATACCTTACATTGTTTTCAATCTCTATCATTGTCATGAATGCTTGATTCAAACTCTCAGGCTCTTTATCTCTTAATAGATAACACATCTTTTTATCAAATGCATTAAGAGAAACCAAAAAAAACACTTGATCATCCAGCTTACAATTTTCAAGAATTTTCTTTAAAACTTTTGCCAATCTTACATTAAATTTAGGAACTAACTCATCACTCCTAATGTGAATCTTCATGAACTATTCAAAAGAATAAGAGATGCTTACACTTTCCCTAAATTTCTTCATGAAGGTTGAATGTAACTCATCTCAAGATGAAATAAGACATGTTGAGATAAAGGAAAACCAATCTCTAGCATCACCTTCTAAAGTTTGAACAAACAATTTCATATGCATGTCTTCATGAGCAATCTCGAAATCACCAATCAAATAAATGAACATCTAAACATGATGACTGGTTGAATTTTCATGGTTCCCATCATAGTATGGAAAAATTTTTCTAAGATCATATGACATAGGGTTTAGGAAACCATGAATGCCGTAAAAAACTAATGGCATGTATCTCTTGGTAGAGATAGATCTATAATTCTTATCCATGGGCTATATACTAAGTGAAAAGAAATTTTCCATTTCTAACAAACTTACCACTCATTCACTAAAATTACTTTAAGAATTTATTACTTGCAATAGATCTTAAAAAGTTTTTACCAATTTCAATCTCTAACACCCTTTGACATGTAAGTACATTTGTTGAATCTATCCTTCATAAAGTATGTTGAGATGTATCAAACCATTCTCCTACTTGGTGCTAAAAAAACCAATTAATAGAGAATATTTTATAGAAATTACTTTTATGGAAATAAAATATCATTAAAGTGGAAAATACCTTGAGTATTGATGCCTACAAACTTAATTTTTTTATTTGGCATAGGTGCAAACTGTAATTCTTCACACTACTAATCAAGTCCTTGTAGATTTGCCATCTCTTTGAGGAGAACAAAATGAAACCACTATTGTGATTCATTTTTAACACTCAAATTTCTTATGATAGTAGATCAAACACAACAATTTAAAACTTTATTAGTCAAGAACTTGTATATTCCTTTTTCTTGCCTAAATCTTATCATAACTTTTAGATCTGCACAATTTAGTTTAAAGCTCTTGAAAACATTTATATAGAACCAATCTGCACTTGTATAGAGATCATTTAGAGAGTTTCCACTCACAAGCATGACACAAATTTAAAACATGATTTACAACATGACAAATTTGAACTAAAATTTCAACTTATAGGACTTACAAATCATCAAACACTTCAAAGAGAGAAAATACTTTTGAACAATTCTGACTCTGAATTTATAGGACTTTGAAAATAACACCCAACTGAATTGATTGAAGATGAACTCTCTTAACAATACAATTTACATTCAACCTTCAAAGATACTGCTATCTTGAACAAAGCATCACTGGGGTGCATGGTATTTGAGTAAAAAAATTTTAAAACATGTTAGAGAACTTACCGTTACAACTTTTTCCATGTACTTCTTCTATTGTATTAAATCTCCTTTTCTCAAACTTTCAAGGTTTTTCTACCATTCAGGTTCAATAAAATCCCTAGTAGTGTTGCCATTTTGTTGGTGAATTGGATAGGAAAAACCATACTGAAAAACAAGACTAAAATATTCAATTCACACCAGAGATTCTTGTCCTTTCAACTAGGTGTATTTGTCATCATCTCCCTAGCAGAGTTGCCATTTTGTTGGTATTTTGAAACATCACAGCTTCAAATTACCTAGATGAGAACAAGATACATCTAGGGGCAACTGCTTCCCATCCTTAACATATCCTTTCAGACATGAGGCCAACTATAAGGCTAGACCCTTCTTCTACTTTGGGCTCTGCAAAACCTAGGCAAGTGGACCTCAGATTCACTTATATGGTACTAGTGCTAAAACATACACTTGAATCTAACAAAGAAAATAAAAATCCTTTATCTTCTAACACTTATGCAAAGATCTAAGATATGGAATATCTAAAACATGGACAAAGAAATTGATAAGCTAAGTGAGGGCATCACTTTTCATTTCTTCAACATTGAAGGAAAAATACTTGATTAATGATTTGTTGATTTTCAGGAAAAAAATATGACATGAGCAAGATAACACTTTGATCCTATAGCTGATCAATTCCTTATCTATTGGGTAATCCCATAAAACCCTAACACACATCTTTGAAAGTTATTGATTTATCACATATATCAAGACTTCCTGATCTATCTATTCACCTTGTGAATCAAACATTTGCATCTTTTTGAATCTCATACTCAACATATCCCTTCATGAGATATGCAATCCTATGATAATGAATCAAGTATTTACATAACTCCTTGAGTCATAAGAAAAAAAATTCAACATATACAACCAACAAATTGTAACTGAGTTTTATACCCTTTGTTTACAAAACACAAAATATCACAAACTATAGGAATGGGAGACAAGATATCAGAAGAAATACTAACTTGCTATTGTATTTTCATTCATTTCTTTGAAACAAATACAATAAGATGAATCAAAATGAAAATGTAAGATTTCCTAATAGAATAGAACTATCTATATGCTTATTTCTTGTTGTTCATTACAAGGGAAATTGTTGAAGAGAATGGTATCACAGTGATGAAAATACATCAAAACTAGAACCCATGGTCTGATAGTGAAAACTGCCAACCCTTACAATGGACAAGAAAAAGAAAGATATAGAAGAAGAATGGAATCCCATATCTAATCTGGAAGTACATCTATCCACTTGAATCTCCATTCTTGGTTGTTGTAGAACATCTCTCATCTTTTTGCCTATGAAATCTAATTTTTTTTTCATCATTATTTTGTAACAAACCTAAAATATCTCTTCCTCAATGATGAAAACCTTTGTGTTACTAAAATATATGAAATGCATCATAAAATATTGATGATACCTTGATTCAATTTATTTGGATGTGACAAAACTCACCCATAGTTCTGCATTTTTATTACCATTTACATTCACTTAGCTCACCATTTCATGGGAAATAAAATCTAGATTTCCCCTACCAAATGAAACTGAAAATTGGGCACCTGAGACAAATCATTGAATAGCTTGAACCAATGGCCTTCTATGTGAACACAAAATCCAAAAACAAAAAGTTTGTTCTCTCTTGATTCTGGCAATATATAATGATTCTATACATTCTTATCAGAAATGCCCAAAATCTTAAAATGAAAAATAGGATCCTAGACTAGGTTTGAAACTGGATTTCATTTTTTCAAAATTTAAAATATCCTAAAGTTTGGACTATAGAACATAATTCCAATTTATTTAAAAATCCTATATGCTCAGCAAAGGGAAAACATAAAAGATTAACCTTTTATGCCTTTTGATTTTTCCCTCTAAAATTCCATCCAAGAAAAACCTATTTGGCTGGCCCTACCATTTGTTGATGTGTGATTCATTGAATTCCTACATAGTGACCTAACAACTACCACTTAGGAACCATATGTCACTACCTGATTGGTCCTTTCTTTTTCCACATGGCCATCACATCTCTACCTCATTGGTCTTTTGTTCTACCAAATAGCCACCATAGGTCTGCTACATCATTAGTTGCTATGTCATATCACAAGTTAGCATCTTTCCATGTCATTATGACATAATGATCTCATGACAGATAGAATTTTTTGACACATCTACACCCTATTGGCATCGCTACATCATTGTCATATCACTATGCCACCTTAGCCTGCCATGTCATTAGTCGCTATGTCACATGACAAGTCAACTTCTTACCATGTCATCACGAGATAGAAACCTGAAGACACATGGTATTTTCTACCATATCAACACCTTGAAAAGCATGCCACATCAAAGGTCATCTTCCACTTTTCATTGCATGATTCATCCACCTTAGTCTAGTTGGCACCAAATCATTACCACTTGTCACCCTAAAATTTGCTCAGAAATCCATGTCTTCGGTTTGATTGGCATATTTTTCCAAAATTTCTTCATTCCTCTAGCTGGCTAGATTCTATAGGGAGCTTATGGATTTTCAAGAACATACATCTTCAAGAAATTTTAACATATGTGTGGTTTCTTTATTAAAACATATGGAAAAGTCCCCACGAAACCAATGTGGGACTAAATTTTTCTCACTATTTTACCCTTTGTTCCTTCTTTGCGCAACTCATGGACTTCATGTTTAAATAGGAAAAATAGTTGATGAAAAATGTAACAAACCCCCAATTATAACTAAGTTATATTATGACTCTCCTTACAGCTGCCCTAGTAGACCATAGACCAGCTCTCTTATTACAAACATGGCATGAAAGTTTTCTTCCATTCGATGTGGCTACACATGCAATATCAATCACAATTAAACCTTGGTAGACATGAAACCCATCACCATTCAAATTTCCAATATTTCTATAAAAACCAATCCCCAGCATGGCCCCAAAAGATTCCAAAAGCTCCCATCACTCCCTCTGGCATCAACTACAGTCATGCCTTTTCAAATACAACAATGGAATCATGTTTCTATTTCTCACTATATTGTAGGATTCCATATTCCATCTTTGCAAGGAGTGACCTTTGCCACATTTCCAAGGCAGTGATCAAGCTCCCTCCCAATTTGATCAAAATAATACATTGGCAGTGCAACCAAGTTTCAATTATACAAAATTCATTTGAAAGCATTTATTAATCCAACATTGAGAAGGGGCTCATTGGTATCTACTTAGGCTACTACCTCTGATGTGCAATCTAGAATATAGAGGTACATGGTAAGCTCAGTTTCACTGATAGTAATCACAACTAGATTGGGATCTTCTTGCATAATGAATTTATCCTATGTATATTTTAGTTGAACCATAACACAAGAGGCCCAAATAGTGTCACCTAGCTTCCATGACCAAAAATGAACTAGAATTCAATCCAAATTAAGATGTGATACTAAAATTGTGCATAACATATTGTCCAATACAAAGTTGTTGCAGCAAAGGATTTTAGTGAGACTCTATTCCATGCAATCTTTCTCATCAAAACTATCACCATACATGAAATCTTTTCCCTCATGGCTATTTCTCTTCTTGTTCATGCATTTTCATTTTCCCCATGTAGGATCACACCTCTTTCCACATAGCACATGATAATTTTAAAAGAAAAATTGGTGCCCAACTTAGAAATGATGTGCTCATCTTTGGGAAAAATAAGATCAAAACATCATCGTATCAATACCCATGGAGAAAAAATCATTATTGGTTATTCATTGGTAACCAAGCATGGCACCAAATGTTTTGATTTTCTTTCTTTAAAGAATAGAGTTGGCTTTAAATACTAAAAAAAATGATACAATGAGCTCTCATCTTGTGAAGCTTGAGAGCACAACATCAATATAACAAGAAATCATAAATCTACTCTCTAATGTAGAGAACTTCTTATTAGATTTGAGCTCTAACCATTTTCCTTTTGGAAATGACTAGGGAGAAATCAATGGTTTACTCTCATCGTTATTTTTTACTTTTTCAACTTTGAATGATGTGCGCCCATATTAAAAGCATAATGATTAAAATCATTATAACTCTTTCATTTTAGAAAATTTTTTATTCCCCAATTATAAATTATCATTTTGATACCACTTAGTTAGGCCCCAAAGTAGGTCTAATGAGAAAAAATTCTTTAAAAAAAACTGAACTATCAAATTGATCTATTAATCATCTGATACTTACTTAGAGTCATTCAACCATTGAACCATCTATTAAAACTTATTTTAACTCCTTTTTTCCAACTACTAGTTTCATGCCAAAATCTCCTCTGACCAACTTTAGAAACTGAGAAAAACACCTGACTAAGCTCTGAGATCATACACACTAATTCTTTGTTCTGCATATTCTTACCCTGTCAAAAATCTTCTCTCATAAAATATTCTCAGTCAAAAGATATTGATGTCAAAGTTGCCCTCCTAGGACTACCTACAAGGAAACATGTCAGAAGACCACAAAACATGTTCAGATTTGGCTTTGAAAATAGGGAAAATTGACACTTGGGGAAATGAAAACTAGGGCATTGGTTCACTATCATGAGGATAATATAAATCTATGATTAGGGATCATGAGAAACAACTAGATGCATTTGGAGAATGGTCAAAGTGAGCTACTTAGATTTGTAGGATAGGAAACACTGGCAAAAAAGTATTTTTCTCAAATGGAATGCACATGGGAAAGTGTTCAAATGGATTTGTTAAAACTTGCAAACTAGCATGCTCAAAGTATTTTTAGAGTAGAACATAATGGTAAATCCATTTGATCTAACCTATCATGGATTTTTAGTTATGACATCATGAACAGTGGTACCAACAAATCTATGCTTTTTGACACCAGCAAAACATTATAAATTCAAATGGAATCACATTTGAAAACTAGCCAAACAAATTCATCATAAGCTCAAATCAAAAACATAACAAAAATCAGACCTCTAGAATGAAATGAAAAAGAAAATTTCTCATTTTGGTTAACTGGGTCAAAGTTATAACAAGTCAAACAAGGCCTCCTAGAATTTTTAACAATTTGCACTAGCATGACAACAATAAACAACTGAATTTGAGGGATTCAAAACATAATCAAAACAAATCAAAACAACTCAAAATATAAAACATAGGTTCTCTATTATGGATACTAAATACTTACAAAGTGATGAGTCATGAAACATTACTCAATGTGAGATATTCAATTGCAAACAAGGCCTCATGTCACTATTTGACACATGCAAAAATGCAGAATTAGACATTGCTCAAAATGAAACTTCACAGAATGGCTCAGAATGGCAATTTATCTTCATGGGATGAGTGGAAATGCTAAGTGCAAGGGGTTAGAAACATTAAACACATCTTGGGCTTCAAAAGGATAGCTAAGTACACACATTAAAAATATTCTTGTAGGGCTTGATTTTTAGGATGGTACTCAAAAATAGGGCTTCAATTTTGAGTCCCAATAGTGACTCTGCCTAGGGATGCATGTCGCTTGTGGGCATGGAAATGATTCAAATCTTTGGAAGAAGCTAACCACACCTATCATGAGTTTTGATTTATGACATCATGAATAGGGTTACTGACAAATTTGCACTTTTTGAAACCAGTACAACATTATAAATTGCAAATAGAAATACATTCAAAAACTACTCAAATGCATTTTTTATAAGCTCAAACCAAAAACATAACAAGTCTTTGACCTCTAGAATGCAATGAAAAAGGATTTTTTTCATTTTGGTCAACTGAGTCAAAGTTATAACAAGTCAAATAGGGCCTCCTAGAATTTTGAACAATTTGCATCAACATGACAACAATAAACAACCAAATTTGAGGGATTCAAAACTTAGTCAAACATATCAAAATGAAATGAAATCTGAAACATATATTCTCTATTATGCATACTAAACATTCCCAAAGTTGTGAGTCATAAAAAATTACTAGGTGCAAGATATTCAATTGCAAACAAGGCCACCTATCATTGTTTGACACTTATGTAAAAATACATTTGGACATTTCTCAAAATGAAACTTCATATAATGGCTTCGAATGCCAATTTTGGGATGAGTGGAAATGAAGAATGCAAGGTGTAAATATTAAAAACCTCTTAGGCCTCGAAAGGATAGCTAGGTACACATGCATTAAAAAAGCACTTATATGGCTTGATTTGTAGGATGGTACTCAAAATTAGGGCTTCAATTTTGAGTCCCAACATGTAGTGAAGGAAGAAAAAAATTCATGGAAAAACATTTATAAGTTGCATCAACCTAGTGACTCTATTATACATGTTGATGAAAAAGGTGATGAAGATGAGGAAGAAGACATAGAAATAAAAGATGATGAGCTTGATAATGTCAATCTAGATGATGATGAGGAAGAAAAAGAAGATATTGGAGAAAGTCTTCTAGAGATGCAAGGTATTGAGGAGACTAATTGAGAGAAATTTGTAGCAATAGTCATGGTCTCATTTACTCACTCTCAAAACATAGCCTTAGTGCAATCTAACTCATAGATAGCTTCTACAAAGTTGGTTGTGGATAAAATTGCTACACCAAGCACCCAACCAAGCTCTAAATCCATTTAGCTGAATTTTACAATGAGAAAAGTTCCCAACACTTCATCTATCAAGCAACAAGGTCCTCCATCATTAAGCTTGACCAAGCAGCAACAAGGCATTCATGTTGTTACTGTCATTTCAATTTTTATTTCTAGTCCATCATTTTAAACTATTACTTCTATTCCAAGTATATATATAGAAAGTACAATGACATTTGAGAAATAATCTCAACCAAGTGTTGAAGTCCTAGACAAGGGGAAACAAATTATTTCCGCCATTTTGAAAGAAAAGGGCAAAGACAAAGAAACTATCGATCTTGATGAGGATATAGTTATTCCAAATTGGAATATCTCTACTCTCACTCCTAATTCTTTGAATGAAAAACTTAGAGAAGAGAAGAAGAATGAAAACCAATTCTTTTGAGATATTAAGAGCATATTTATTGATTCTTTGAGTATTGAGGTGTTGGTAAATAGATTTTTTGTTTTAGATTATTACTTTTTAATGCCCAATTAAGAACAATATCTGATTGCAAATAGTTGGAAAGCTATTTGTGGATAATTTAACTTTCCTCTTAATTGGTAGGTATAGCTCCCTAAAATAAATTTTCAATGAATTTTGTTTTCTTCTTAAACTACTTTGGGGTATGTTCTTAACCCAAGAATAGTAGAGAAATAACCAAATTAGACCTAAATGAAATTCAAATCATGTAGATAAAACTTCTCAATACTAAAATAGATTCATGTACCTACACATCTTATGAATCCATAAATCCATCTGCATAATCAACTGATTTTAAACTAAGCCAAATTCAAATCTAAACTATAACTATTAAATCCAGAATACTAACATAATCTTTTTGTCAAATGAATTGTAACAATACTTATCACATTCATTTGTGACCTTGAAATAGGGGAAGTGAAGCTCTATTCTTCCTTAGTTCTTAGTAAAACAAAAAGGAAACATGAACTAAATACAATACCTATTGGAAAAGAAAATGATTGACATAAAATACCATTTAATTGTCTTAGCAACAAAAAGTACTTCACACCAAAAATTTTCTAACCTTCTATTAATCTTTTTGATTCATACATATAGAGTTTTTTGAGATGACCGTTACAATGGAAGTTTAATCAATTCATCGTCTGAGGGTGACAAATATTAAGGTGCTAGTTTTTCATATTACAAAATTACAAAGAAAAAAAAAATAGAGGGCATTATATGAATCATTTAGGCTTCTTCCCCTTTTCTATTTTCGCTTTATGTGATTTGGCAGAAACCATTACTGGGATCATTTCCTCATGATTGGGAACATGTATATTGGTGAATCTCAAAAGCCATTTTGCATGTTCCCTTGCCAACTCTTTTATGCTATTCAACTGATTTGGCAACTCCATCATAGCTACATGTATCCATCCACTGATCGCTTGGAGTTTTTTAGCTCTATTCTGGCTATTGGATGCCACTACAAACAAATTATCCAAGTAGGTTGAGAAGTTATTTTTCATCACTTCCACTCTAATAAGGTCTTTTCCTTGACCACTGGTTTGAAAATTAGTGTGTAGCCCTCTCATCTATCCAAATCCTCTATCTTGGGTCTTATTTATCCTACCCTCTGTCTCCCCGAACCCTTTCTCATCTTCTTAGATCATTTCGAGCTTGAATTGCAACCACTTCTTTGGCTTCCAACTACATGATCATCTTTAAGAGGGAGAGACATTCATCGCACCTAACTATTTCTCCAGCCAGAGTGTTATTGTTAGATAATATGTTATCCTTTTCTATTTCTAATCTGAGGATAACATTTCCAATTTGATCAATGAGAGAAAATCCTTTTGACTTGAGTCTCTCAATCCACTCTCTACCGATCTAACCATAGTGCCTGTTGGGACAAAAAATTGCATGCTTCATTTTTTAGTCCCATTTTAAAATTTTGAGAAATCAAGCCCCATAAATACTTGTGTATTTGGCTATACTTGTAAAGCCCCAGAGGTGTTCAATGTTTCTAACACCTTTCATATAGTGCGTGTACCTATTCCATGAAGTTAAATTGCCATTCTGAGCCATTTCATGAGGTCTAGTATTTAAGCATTTGTCAAATTTGCATTTTATCCTAAATGTCAAACAATGATAGGAGGCTATGTTTGCCATTGAATATCTTGCACCTAGAAATGTTTCATGACTTACTACTTTGAGAATGTCTAGTGTCCATATCCAAGAACCTATGTTTCAGATTTCGAGTCATTTTGAGTTCATTTGACTAGGTTTTGAATCCCTCAAAGTTGGTTAGTTACTATTTTTGTACTTTTGTAATTAATTCCTAATTCTGGGTAGCCCTGTTTGACAAACTATAACTTTTGACCAGTTGACCAAATGAAAAAATTTATTTTGTATCATATTCTAGGGGTCAAAGACTTTATATGTTCCAGATTTGAACTTATGACAAATTCGTTTGATCAATTTCCAAATGCGATTCCATTTGCAATTTCTAAAAGTTTCACTGGTAACCAGAAGTGCAGATTGATCACGAGCCCTATTTAGGATGTCATTTTTTTATGCCTATGAGTGGTAGAAAAAAATGGTTTGTTCCCTTGTATTCTACTCTGAAAATACTATAAGTGTGTCAATTTTTAAGCCTTGATGAATCTGTTTTCACACTTTTCTAGGGTCATTACATTCGTAAAAAATGATATTTCACTAATGTCCTATGTCTTGCAAATCTAGGTAATCAACTTTCCGCCCTTGCCAAATTTATCTCATGATTTGTCATGATCCAAAACTATAGAATAATACTTTCCTCATGTCAAAGTACTAGTGTCCAAATTTTCAAAACCTCAATTGCCTATTTGCCTAGTTTTCCAAGCCAATTTTGAACCCAGTTTATTGCTTTCTGACATGTTTATCTGTAGGTGATTCTGAGAAGGTGACTTTGATGGCGAATATCTTTTGACTTTGAATTTTTCATGAAACAAGATCTGACAGGGTGAAAGTATACAGAACAGAGAATCAATATCCCAGATTTTAAAGCCCAGTTATCTGTTTAGATCAGTTTTTAAGGGCAATCAACGGACCTTCTAGCACCAATTTGATAGTTTGCAGATAAGTGATAAAATGAGGTTTTAGTGATCAATCAGTGGTCAAATTTTGATTCTAGCTAGTTTGAAAAAGTTAATGGATCACTTCACCAGATCAGTTGTTTAGAAATGAAATTTTTTTAGCCAAACCCACTTTGGGCCCTACTAATTTCATCTAATAAGCTTGTGAATTTTGAAGTGTGTTGATCTTGTTATTTCAAATGTGAAATTAGTAATATTGAAATGAGTTTCCCAATCAACCCATGATGGAGTAAGGTAGAAAGCATTGTCATCCAAAGACCAAGAACTGATAAATCCTCTAATTTGAATTTATGGCCACTTATGTCCATAACTCATTGAATTTTGCATAAGAGTGTAACAGGTTTACGCCCATGCCTATGCATAAGAAATGGAATCATAGTTTTTATTTTATGCATGCATATGAAAGGATGTCCATGCCAAAGGTAGAGCACTAGCCCATTTTAGATTGCAGCATGTAAGTGTCAATATTGTCCATGTAGGGGGGACGGTTTCAACAAAGCATAGTCCACATCTTTGATGAGGAAAGCAACTAGAAAAGGCACAGATGCCAAAGAGGAGACAACTTGGGGAATGCATTAAAGGAGCCACCAAGTTCAAGGCAACCTAAACATGTCAAAATGATTTTCACACCAGACAAAGGCCCCAGCTACTAAGCAATAGCCACAATGAATAAAAGGAGTAGTTGCCATTGATGAAGCAGGGGTCTGCACCATATAAAGTACCCACATCCAAGGCCGAGCACCCACAGCGAAGATCCCTCCAAGGACAGACAAAACCCACGATGGCGTCAATAGGGGAAACTATGATTTGTAGCAGGGGAGGTCCACATTTTTGTAGAAGAAGACGGCATCCAACTTGGTAGGCAATGAAAAGAAATCCATGCATGAAGATTAGATGGAGTTCTAGCGGTAGTCAAAATGAGATTCAAGCTACAATTAAAACAAAGGAAAGCTATCAAATTTGATTGGAGCCACCAAAAACAAAGTCAAAGCTGACCATGTATTAAGCCACTGCCTAACAAGAAGGAGCACGAGTTTGTGAGGAAGCTCATCCATTATGGGGCCTAGATTACGACTATTGCAGGGGATCTCCCTTTCAAAGCTCACGCCCAAGACAACATGTTATCCATGTTTGCAGAAGGATCATAGTAGAAGAGATCCATGCATCCAATCCATAGTCAATGAAATCAAGGAAGCCCGTGAATATAAAGGAGATGACTTCAACAGAGAAAAAAATTGTAACAAAAAGATGCCATAGGTAAAGAGACAATGCAAAGAGATCCACACAATATAAAGAGGAAAACTCATGCTAAGGTGAAAGCGCTATCAGAACAAAGGAAGTTTGCAAAATTAAGGAAAACTTGCAGCCAGTTGAAGTAGATCGCAAGCATAAAAGAAGACTAGCTAGTTGAGGGCATCTCATGTGAAGGCCAAGCATCAATACATGAAAATAAGGGATCACAGTCAAGATGCTGAGGAAGAATCAGCAGATTCGGTATGTGAAGTGTTTTGGCAACAGGGAGCAAAAGGCATAGGAAACTCCCATGTTTGAATTCGCATGTAGAATTGGCACCCTGCATGCAATCAGAGAGCAGTCCATGCCATGAGCAAGTCACAGAGTAGAAAAAAGGTATAAAAGGGGCTTAATCCCACATTCATTGTGTGGGTATTACTTTCACTATATAAATAGAAAAGCGCTCAACTATTAGAATGTCTTTAAGACACGAGGTCTTTTATGGCCGTGAAGGGTTGTATGTGGGGCCCGTGCCTGAGCTTATGACTGGATTGGATGGTGGTGATGTTAGCATGACATATAGTTAGATTTTAAACAACAATGCAGATAGATAGATAGATAGATAAAATTTTAACGTCCACGAGGCTAAAAATAGCCTATGGGACAGCAAGACAACTCAAGCAGACTTAAGTAGCGTTGTTTGCCTCTTGTGTAGACTAATGATGAGCCCCCCCAATTGCTCAATGTACTCTTCGTTGAACAGGTTATGCCAAGAACTGTCACATATAGTATCCGCAAACTTATCCCTGCTATCCTTGTAGGCCTCACATTCTAGAATAAAGTGCTGTTCAGTTTCCACTTTCCCAGAATTGCAAAATCTGCAAATTCTCTCTTCCCAAGCCTCCTTTGGCCTCTTCCAATGCCCGGTCTCACAACGAAGTTGGTGAGAGTTGGTTCTCAGCTGAGCAATAAGAATTTTAGCTCTCCAAGAAATGTTGGCTCCTATGTACACTTTTTCGAGCTGATCACAAGTGGGGTTGAACTCATTTATATAATATAGTTTCTTCCTCCGAATCTCACTTCCCCAATTTCTCTTGTAGAATTTCTCCATAACAAAGACCTTTATTTCTTTATTACTTGTGGGGCACATATTGAAATGAATATTCCATTTACTCATCCACTTGATGTTTTGTTGCATCCATGTCCTTTTTTGCTTACATAGTGTGTCACTAAAGACAACTTTCGGCCATCTATCCTCTTCCATTTTTTCGATTCTTTTTAGATAGCTTAAAAGGTGAACCATAGAAAGTGCCTCAATAGGCGCAGCCCCCATTTCACTTAGCATGATGTCATATGGAACAGTTCTTTTAATTTTAAACTTGCTTGTAATCAAGTGCTTTTGGATTCCTTCGATTTGTTTCCATTGTGCTATAGTAGTGCTGCTGGCCCATAATTCACACCCATAAAGAACAACTGGCAGCACAAGAAGACCAAACAAGGTTTGAATAGTTTTCCAATCCCACAACTCCGCTTCACGGCACCTATTCTGAAGAGCGTAGAAAGCCTTCCATCCACCTAATGTCCTTTTATACCTGCAGCTAGACCAGCTTAGTTTTTTGTTGAAATCGATGCCAAGGTATTTATATTCCGCAACTTCTTCGAGAACACTTCCATTGTAATAAAATTCATGTTGATGCTATTTTTTATTATTAGAGAAAATCATAACCTTGGTTTTGCTGATATTGACTTGCATCCCCACCATACTACAAAAGTGCTCAAGAGAAGATAGGTGGTCTTGCAAACCACAAGCAGATTTAGCAATTAAAATGAGGTCGTCCGCATATAGGAGTAGCTTTATAAAAAATTCCCCTAGCTGAATGCCTTCACGCTCTTGCGTGTTTAACCACTCTTCCAGTTTGTCAATATATAAACCAAATAAAGTAGGGGATAAAGGGCAGCCCTGTTTGACCCCAATATCGCTCCTAAAACATTCTGAAATGCCATCTGAAGTTCTGATTTTGACTTTCACCTCTTCGTACATCCTATGAGCAGCAGCTCTAAGATGCCTAGGAATCCCCGATTCTTCCATCCTCAACCAAAGCTTGTCTCTCGGAATGGTATCAAAAGCCTTTTTGAAGTCAACAAAGCAACAAAAAACCTCTTCCTTTTTCTCCCACTCTTTTTCAATAATGTGTCTCAGAGTGACACAGTGATCCACTGTCGAGTGCTTTGGCCTAAAACCAGCTTGCCCTTTAGCACGTTTATGATTTTCTTCTACCCATTTGCTGATCCTAGTTTCTATCATACTGCCAAAAAGTTTAGCAAAGAGGGGATTGATCATTATAGTCCTGTAGTTGGAGGGATTGTTAACATCACCACTCTTAAAAAGTGGTATTGCAAGGCTGATTGTCCAATCTTTCGGAAACCCTTCCTGGCAGATTTTGTTGAAGATTTCAATGATGTGCGGTGCAAGAGTTTTCATACCCCACTTCAAATATTCAGCTTGAAGCGCAACAAGGTCTTTTGCTTTGCCTCCACCCAACTTCTTAATCCCTGTCTCTATCTCTTGCACAGTAAAAATATTTGTGGTATCATTGACCAAAGGTGGCTGTCCCACTCCACCCTCTTGTTCATAAAGTTTCTTAGCATAATCAAACCATTGGGTGGCAGTAATATTATTTTCAGTTTGCTTCCTCCTTGGTTGGAGTTCTTTCCAAAAATGTTTGGGGTTATTTCTGCCCAAGAAAATTAGCTCCTCTCTCCTTGTGGACATAAAATTGATTTTTTTCTTCTTTAGGATCTGTTTGTAGGTCTTAATGTCAAGGTTAGTTTTATTTGACTCCCTTAGATTTCTCCTAGCCCTCTTGCATTCCTTATCAAACCATGTATTGGCTGGAAAACAATTAGTTTCAGATTTTCTATTTTTTGCTCTCTTTCATTTTGAAAGAGCCTTATGAATCAGATTTGATAAATCATGACTATTAACACCATGCTTATACATAGGGTGTCCCATACAAAGTTCCTCAAGAGTAGCCCTGAAAGTGTTACTATTTTCTGAAGTTAACAAAATTCTGCCCTGAGAAGGTGGGTGTTGAGGGCCTTGGATTTTTGCCCCAATCCGTCTATCCTTTGCCCAATACAAATTTATGTACAGTGGTCTATGATCTGATTTGAGATCCCAAATGTGCTCTCCAATTTCAACTTCTTCAATATTGTTATACAAATGCTGCGAACAAATTACATAGTCTACCACACTTGCCCCGTTGTATGTGTTGCAAGTGAAATTGCCCGACTTAGCCCATCTAGCCAAACCATTACAGATTATTAGATCAAATGTGCCACACAAAGTGATCAATTCTTCCCCAAAATGATTGTAGCCTTTAGCATCTTCGGATATTCTACCCCATGGATGATTTCTCTCTTCTGTGAGCCAAATAGGGTTATCATTTACTTCGGAGCTGCAAATACTTGCTTGCCAATTTGCTGTCCTAGCATTGAAATCTCCAACGAGAAGGACATCCCCATGTTGTGAAAAAATAGCAACATCTTTCTTTAACATAGCATAAGGGTCATTGTGATCTAAACCACACTTTTTATAAATTTTAGATACTTGTGGAGCAAAGTAACAAGCTGCAATCCTGAGAAGAGTGTTATTTTCCACGATTTTGAGCCATATAAATTGTTTATTAGAATCAGTCTTTTCCAGCTGAATGACACGACCTTCTTTTTCTTTTACTAGAACCATTATACCTCCATAACCTTTACCATTTCCCGCTGCCTCATTCCACACTGCCATCTTCCAGTAGCCTTCAAACAATGGGGTCTTACATCCCTCATGCTCATGTGTCTCTATGAGACAAATAATGTCTTTGCCTTCCACAATAGGCCCTAACCCAGGCCCACGTCTCCACGGATAACCTCTGCAATTCCAACAAACTAAACTTAAGGACGCCTGGGTTAAGCTTGATTGCTATTTATTTTGATGCGTAAGACTCAAAGTTGAGTTATTATCGCTAGGTGTGATTATGGATCTTGTTGTATCGCTGCCTGTTAAGGTGTTTGTTGTTGCACCTTTGTTGCCTTCTTGCTGCCCTTCATTGTAGCGGTGGCCAAAATGAGCAATAACTGCTTTTCCCTTGAACATCCAAGCTCTTTTGCCTTCATTTCTAGCTGTTCTGATTTTTTCCATTTCCATCCTTCTTTCTACTTGCTGTCTCATAGTTAAATCCTCCTCTAAAACGAAGCAAGAACCCCACAAGAGCTATTTTTTGTTAAGTAGATTTTGTTTGTCGCTAATGCTGAGCATGACTACCTTGATTGGCCTATTTCTCTCAGCGTGTGGTTTGCCAACCCTCCAAGCTTGGCAGATTTGTCCTTGCCACAACAACACATCTTATAGGAAATCCCTCATTAGGTCAAGGGTATGTTCGCCTTCCCCATAGTCTTTTATCCCCTTGATAATTATATTGGATGCCCTAAGCTGCCTTTCCTTGACCTCTTTGTCTTGCGTGTTCACATGAATCTTTGCCTCTTCTCTTGCCATATCAGGGTGTTTGCTGTTTTTGTCCCAAGTTTTGGTGACTTCTGCAAAACTCCTTCTCTTCTCTTCACCATTTGCCTTTCCTGGCAAACTAGTGTGAAGAATCATTTTCTCCTTATTATGAGATGACTCGGTATTTGCTGTGACCTTGTTTGTTTCCAATGTCACATTCAGATTTTTCCATTCATCCTTCATATTCTGCCATTCAAGCTTCCCGGCTAAAAGTGTTTCTTGCAGCGTTGAGATTTGAGCTTTTAAAGTGTTGTTATCATCTGCAAGAGTTTTATTTGTTGCAATTAGCACCTGTATATTGCGGTAACTTTCTTGCTCCTTAGCCTCTAGGAGCTCCAACCTCCTCTTGGCCCTCAAAAGTTCTTGCACATAAAGATCTGGGCACCAAGCGAGAGGTGTGGAGGTAGGGCTGTAACTGACAGACTCATCGAAGTTATTACTACCATACAGATGACTGTCACCACTTAAGTGTGGAGGAGGGCACATTTTGACTTGTTTATGCAATCTCTGCCCGTGTTTTTGCTTGTCATGTGACTCTTTCATACGAGCAAGTCTACGTTTTAAAATGCCCTTGAACTGTTTAACATTGACCCAGATATATTTTCCTGTCTTGCCAAGTGATGCCATTTTGACTTGCCCTAAATGGTTAGTTTCAAAGTGTACCATAATTTCTTGACCGTTTTTTACCAATGAGATGGTTTGTTTTTCCATAATTTGCATATCCACCGTTTGTTTTCTCATTTGTGTATCCTCAATTTGTTTTTCCATTGATCAAAAGAAAGAAGGGCGAAACAAAAGCTAACAAGAGAAAATATATAAAACAAAACCAAAAAGTGCACCTTGAAACCCCTGGCTTAAGGCCTGCCACTATCTTGCTGTGGGCTGCCACTATCTTGCTGTGGGCTAGGCCCCAATCTTCGTTTTACCCTTGGAAATGGGCCTACCTAGGATCTGAACCCTGTCTATTATTGTGTCTGCTGCCCTGGTCCCACTATTTCTTAGAGAAGCGCCCACGCTGTTTCTTGTTATTTCCTTGTGTCTGCTGCCCTGGTCCCACTATTATGAGATCTTTCGGTCAAACCCCCAACAAAACTTGGTACACACTATTGTACTCCCCTCCGAGATTCAAAACTGTGACCTCCTAGGTAAATTATGAGTTGTTCCTCTGGTTTCCTTCCCATCAAGTGACGGGAGATTGGCGTGAACGGCCAACAAAAACCTCCCTGTTTTTAGTTCTTTTCAAAAATGAAACAGGTGAGCTCAAAACCACTACGCTTTCTGCTTAGAAATGCCTAACAAAAACTAAAAAATATCGAGAATCTTTTGACGGACAAATAATTTTGATTTGCATTTGACTTCTAACAAACAATCTATATAGTATGAAAGTCCAAACATGCCATTGTCGTCGATCTCCAATTGCCGACGCATGGAAGCATCGTGAGCGCCAGTAAGAAGTTCGTCTTCAGATAAACCTATGCCTATGCCTAAAGCAGCAACCTGGCAACCTGTGAGAGCCACCTCTAGAGGAACCTGCTAAGGTGGTGCTAGAACTCGAGATCATGCCACATGGATTGATCTTAAACAACAATGCAGATGTGCTAAGGTGGTGGTGGTGATGTTAGCATGACATATAGTTAGATTTTAAACAACAATGCAGATGTGCTAAGGTGGTGCTAGAACTTGAGATCATGCCACATGGATTGATCGACGATATCCGCATTCTCACAATATGGAGTTGTGCGAAAGATAAAGAATGCAGGCATGTGGGTGATCGACACATGTCACCACACCTAGGTAGATGATGACATGGCACCAAAGATGTAGATGTGACCAGATTGTGACAAGTGTCCCAATCTGACAATGCTTGTAATCCCACATTTCTAAGTTGTGCCCGAGATAAATAATGTGGGAAAGCAAGCAAGCGACACATGGTGCAGGTCCCGTGGCACTGACGTGGTAGATGATGCAGAGGGCTTAGCAAATCAAATAGTGCCACATGGCATGGGTCAATAGAGGTTTGACCTCAGAATTGAAGGGTTGGATAAAAATAAAATAATTTTATAATTTCATTTTAAAATTGTATTGAAAATTGTGCCATTCAGAATTCCATTTAAATCAAAAGGGGGTTAACTCTAAAGTTTAAACTTTAGGATTTTTAAATCTTTTTTCAAAATTTAAAATTAGAGTTGCAGATCTGTGTTTTCAAACAAAGGGGGTGATTTTCAAATAGAGATTTCAAGTGTTTCTGGAAGGAAAAGTATGCCTTATCATATACCTCCAGAATCATGAAAGTCTGAATTTTTTGATTCCAAGGTTAGTTTTTGCACAAGAATGCATCCGTTCAAGCTACATAGGGTTTTCTCTCAGATTCCTATCTTGCAACAAAATTCAGATATCAGAGTCCAGAACTAATTTTTAATATAGTAATCACTTGAATATGGTTAAAAGACAGTGAGAATTCAGTTTGGGTCAAAATTTGTTTAGATTCATTCAGTAAAAACTGAAATTTCACCAGCATTTCAATGGGTAAATCAAATATTTTGGTGACTCAACAAGTTTCCATCATTCAAAAACAAACATTTGCAAATCAGTTGCAAGAAATGATGAAACAAAAATTAGATCAATGGTAGAAAGAAGAGAGAGATGATTCAATTGTGAGAGATTGAATTTCAAGTGGACAGATGGGAGTTGCATATCAGATCTGGGAATTTAAATTTTGTCTATATCTTTCTTTCTTTTTGTCATTTGAAGGGTTCTAGTCTTTAGACAAAAACCACTCACTACTGAGATACCAGGTTTTGGATCTAGTTTTGATGTGTTCCCATACTATGATACCATACATTCTTCAGCAAATTTCTCTTGTATGAATAGCAGTAGGAAGATAAATATAGATAGTTCAGATTTGTTAGGTTGTTTCATGTCTTTGATTTCATGCATATGACTGTATAATTTCAAGGAAATAATGCAAAGAACAACAGATGATTAAGTTTTAGTTGAATCTTGTCTCCATTATTAGTGAGTTTCAATGTTTTACGATCTCTGAACAAAGAGCTTAGGTCGTAGCTACAGTCCCTTAAGACTGTATGTTGTTTCATTGTTGCTGATAATTCAAGGAATTGTGTAAATGCTTCATAGAAATCAACAGGGTTGTAGATTTATTGAGGAGGATATCAGGTAAGAATGAGATTTAAACTAAACATAGATGTCTATTTACAAGTTAAATAGATAGATCTATATCTGAAGATACACATATATCTCAGATATTCATATGCATGTTTTTGATCCATGAATTTGCCCAATGGACTAGGCACTAATCAACTATAGGGTCACTTAGTTTTTGTTGCTACATATCTAAGGGTTTGTTGAAATAAACATTATTAAATCAAATGTTCTTTCATTTCATGTTGAAGGACCTAAATAGAATGCCCTAACTCAACTTGTGAATATTCTAGATTTGCATTCAGCTACTATAGATCTGTGTCATTTCATGAGTTACTAGGAGAAATAAGAGCTTGTATCTACTTAATGGATTCAGGGATATGTTTTTGCACTGGTACGGTATCATTTGAATCTAAGGTCTACCTGCCTAGGTTTTATAGAGATTGAAGTAGAAGAAGGTTCATGCCTTATAGTTGGCTTGTTGTCAGAAATAACATGTTGAAAATGGGAGGTAGTTGCCCTTAGATGTGTCACTTTCTTAGTGGGGTAATTGAAAACCCTCTAGCATTTTCAAACACCAACAGTGTCTATCTACCTAGAGCTGGTAAATGAGAGCTTGCACTTTGGCTACACTAGGAGTCTGAGTCATAGACATTCCAGAAATAGTTGCTAGTGGAGTGACTAGTTAAGCAATAAACTTATTCAACTCTTCTATTTCTACCTTCATCTTGATCTTGGACAACTTGAGACTCTCTAATTGTCCTTCTATCACTTCATTTCTTGATCTCCACAAGCCATCCTTTGTCTCATGTCTACCTTCCCTGAGGTGTATTGAATGTAGAGTAAAATCCTCAAGAGTCATATCCTCAATTCTTCCTTCTTTTTTCGGCTTTTCTATCTCCATTGTTAGGTGCCCTATTTCTAGATCTTGTCAAAGAATGGCCAAAGTCTTCTACTTCTTAACCTTTGCCAATTTAGTTCTAGAATGAATCGTGAGAGAAACAATGTCCTTTGCAGAAACACCCTCATCTTTTCTCTTTATTTTCCTCTCCAAACTATCTTCCAACCAAGAGTTAGTTCCTATCACCTTGGAAGTTGTTCTAAGTGATTCAATGTTGAACATCATTTTCTTCACGGGAGTCAAGGCCACAATAGTTGAAGACAAAGTATGCTTTGAATCCTTGGAGATGAGTCTGGTAGAAACCTGGCCCTTCTCCATCTCTGAAGTCTTCCTTGTCTCTTCATCTAATTCAGTTGACTCATTGGTGCTACTCTTTCCATCTCCTAAATCTACTATCTATATAGGAGAACCACCTGGTCTCAAAAGGGAAGTGCTTGCTGATGGCATGAAGCTATGCTAAGGGGATGGGATTGGAGTGATATGCAAAGAAGGAAAAGGGGTAGTGCATGGAGATGGAATAGGAGTAGCATGTGGGGAAGATACAAGAGTAGGAACACTATCTTTTGGCTCTTCTTCTTTCTTCTCTTCTGTGCTAGTTTGGGTTCCTATAACTAGTAGGTAACCATCATGATATGTTGGGGATATAGGATTGGCTCTGTCTTCAACCTTCTTTGTAAATCTTGCATGACGAAGAAGTAGAGTGAAGTATCTGTAATATTTTGCAATGTTGACTTAATCCCACCCAATTCATTAAAACTAGCGAATCTTATTGCCATCTTAACTGAGATAGAGACAGACTGCAAATCTTAAAACTAAAAATAGTACTAAGAGTAGAGCCTTGTAACTATGAGAATTCTAAAATCACTTTCTAGTTCAATGGCATAATAGTTCAAATAAGAAAGTGGTAGTTTAGAAATTAGTTATGTTCATCTCTTATATAGAAATCTCAATCCACCCATTAATGTTCCAGATCTGTGCCACACGATTGAATTAAAGGATAAATCCATTAGATTAGAAAATACTGGTGTCTCTAATAGATTTTTACATATCATTTCACTGTTCTTGTTGGCCCAATGGTTACTTTACTTTATTACAGACTTGCTTTCTCATTTTTCACCAAGTTGTAGAGAATTAAGAATGGAGTGCTCTGTGAGGAAATATCTACCCAGCTAGATTTTGCTCAAGATTCCTTCCCAAATGTGATCAACTAGCTTCCATTATCCTTTTAAAGCATTGTACAATTGATCTGTGAACCGAACATGCTTGCAAAAGTGATTTTTCAATAGATGCAAAAAATCATTTCAAAGGGTTGAAAACTTGCCGTAGAGAAGGCAACTTCTATTTTTCCTCTCTTGTTCTTATTTTCACTTAGCCTTTTAAGTAAATGTGTCTCTAGACTTTGGAAAGTCTCAAAAGAGCTATGAAAATGAAAAAGGAAACCACTTACTTTCTTTTCTTGCTTACAAACAACTTTGTCAGAAAACTAACTTCCTGGGTCAAAAACTCGTAGTGGAGAAGTTGTTTTAGAACTTTTTGCTAGATGCTATTTTGATCATTATGATGATTTCTGAGTCATTCCCAAGGTAGAACACTAAAATGTAGGAACAATCCATCCATAAAAAAACTCATTTCCTCCTTGTTCTATCTTGTATACCTCTTTTGTTCACCTATGTGAAAAATCACCCTTACAGTTTGAAATTCTGCCATGGAGAAGTCGATGCTAGGTTTTCCACAAACTTCATTCTCTTTATGTGCAAACTACAATCAGTCATGAGGAGTTTCATCCTTGGAAATAATTTGTGAAGATAGTAATATGACCCAAGAATCTCCACCAAAAGGTTCCTATACTACCCATTAGATTCATGACAACAAAAGGGAACCCACCAAGTTATGTAATGTGGGAGAAGAAGGAAGATGAGAACCCAATGGAGAGACTTTGCACTTAGGAAAGGAAATAGACTCAAACATACCTAAACCTAAGTGTGACACAAGACTATTTTCCACTTTTCATAATGTTGTAAGATGAAAAGTGGGGCAAGAGTTGGCTCTGACTGCGGACTTGGGTTGAGTAAACCCAAGCAAGGGACTCAAAATCTTTGGTTTCACAAATGAAAGTAAAAAGAAGAAGAAGGTGGCAACACAACAAAACACAACAAGGAAAATAAATAGGAAGACAAGAAGAAAACTAATTAGGAAACACAAAAGGATCCTAAGTCTAACTATAATATAGATATAGGGGGTTACCTATTTTTAGTTAGCAATCTAATAAAGCTTTAGATCCTGACTATTGTAAGTCAGGGGTAATAGTTAGCCATCTTCATATGCCAATTTGAAAGAATTATTTTCAAATGCCTGATGAATCTTGAATAGGTCTTTCCGTAAAGTATCAAACTTCTTATGTATTCCTTTCAGAGCACTTCTCTTATCCCAGAGTAACATGCTATCTCCCACCATGAATTTCTAGGGTCTTGTTTTCTTATCAAATAAATTCTTCACTCGCATTTGATGTTGTTTGATGTGATCTACAATTTCCTCCATTTCTTCCTCGAGTTTTCTCAAGTACAAGATTCTTTTTTCTAAACCATCTTTAAAAATATCATCTTCAATTACTATTTTTAGCTTATTTGTGACTAATTCCAGAGGTAAGGGGAGGTTGGCTTTAGTTTTGTAAACTAATTCAAAAGGATATATTCTGATTGCTCTTTTAGGTTTCACTCTATCCACCCAAAGCACTTCATGGATCTTTTTATGCCAAGTCTTCTAGTTAACTGAGACCAATTTCTTAACAATAATCATCAAATTCTTATTATCAGACTTAGCTTGACCATTCCCTTGAGGAAAGTAATCAGATGAATGTCTCACGGTGATCCCATATTCAAAGAAAAAATTAGTAATTTTAATTGAAGAAATGTAAGATGCATTATCCATCACCAATTTAATAGGAACATCGAACCTGATCAATATGTTCTCCTTTATGGATTCACACACTACTTTGGAAGTAGTTTCCTTAGTCTTTAGCCTCCACCCACTTGGTGAAGTAGTTGGTCGTAGTTATCATATATTGGTGACCGGCACTAGATGTAGGACTAATCGGGCCAATAAAGTTGAGACTCCATTGCTAAAAAGGTCCTTCAATGATAACAGGTCTCAATGAAAAAGTAGCTAATTGGGTTTGCCTAGAGAACATCTTACATTTCTCACACCTTGCTACCGAAGCATATGCATCTTTAAACATCCCAGTATAGTAATAACACTACCTTAGTATTTTAAAAGCTATGACTAAAGATGAGAAATGTCCTTCGCAAGCTTCATCATGAAATTTTTTCAATATCTTTTCTTACTGTTGTTTGTCTACACACCTAAGGAAGTGCCATCAATGGCTTTTTTGAATGGTTTACCATCTCAAATCATGTATTTAGCTACTTTTAGTTTGAGATCTCTCCTTTGTTTTGCAATTAGACCCTTTGGGCATTCACCATATGTTAGTAGATAAGAGATATTTTCAAACCATGAATCATAGAGGCCTACGACCAACACCAATTGCATCTCTCCTAGTTCTTCTGATTCTTCAATTATCTTGTTTTTTGTAATTTCCTTACATAAAGAATTTCCCCTTAGCATCTTGGTAGGTTTTATTTCTATATCATACTCCTATATCTTTTCCACCCATGCTTCTCTAACATTATAGCCCACATCTTTTCGTGTCAATATACTCTTTACTACTACATCTAGGACAAAGACCACAGAATGTGAATGTAGGATATAAAATTAATTTTTTTTAAGGGCTTTAACCACTATGAAGGAATGATTTTCAACCTATGAATATTTCAATTCATGATATTTTAAAGGTATGCTCATGAAAGCTATTGGGTTTTGTACCCCCTCATCATTTTCTTGCATACGTATGGCCGATAGGGTGTGCTCAAAAGCATAGCAATAAATGATGAAATCTCATTCATAATTCAGATGACATAACACTGCAGCATTAGCAATAGCAGTCTTTATATCTTGAAAGGCTCACTTTCCCACCTCATTCCATTTGAAACTCGAACTTCCTTTCATCATATACACTATATGTTGAGTTGTTTCTACGAAATTAGGCACAAACCTTCTAAGGAAATTCACTTGCCCAAAGAAAGATTTAACTCCTATTTTATTCGAAGGTAAGCTCAATCTTTGAATAGCTTCTACCCATTTAGGGTCAATCCTAATGCCTTCCTAGGAAACTATATGACCTAGGAGTTTCCCCTCTATTACACAAAAAATCAATTTTTGGGGTTAAGAGAAATCCCATGCTCTCTGCATCTTTGCAAAACCTTCCTCAAATCTTTGATAAGATCTTTCCTTTTTCTAAAGAACACAATAAGATCATCCAAGTATATAACTATGATTCGATCTTTCAAATCATAAAATGTCTTACTCATGCATCTTTGGAATGTAGTAGCAACGTTGATAAGTCCAAAAGCTATTCTATGATATGAAAATGTACCCCAAGGAGTGGTGAATGCCATCTTGTGTTGGTATTTCTCTTCCACTTCAACTTGATTATAACCTAAGAAGCCATCAAGCATAGACATCATTTCAGACCCTACCACTATTTGCAAGAGATAATCCATATTAGGGAGAATAAAATTATCTTTTAGGGATGCTTGATTTAGGTTATAGAAATCAACACAAATTCTTATTTCTTCATTCTTCTTTCTAATGGGTACTATATTGGCTATCCAAGTGGAATGATGAATGGGATAAATAATTATTTCTTTTAACATCTTAGCTATTTCTCAGAAGATGGCATCAGCGACTTTAGGATTATAGTTTCTTTGTTTCTGCTAGAAAGGGACTACATCGAGCTTTAGTGGGATTTTTTTTTTTACCTTCCCATATCTATAACTTTTCAAATCTTCATAGCTCTAAGAAAAAACATCTCTATATTCCATAAATAGATTTCTTGCAGCCTCTTTCTCTTTAGGTGAACAACACTTCCCAATGTTAATCAATTTGGGATTATGGATGTCTCTAATGTTAACTCCTTCATATTCACCCATTGTTGGCCCCTTTTTTGCTCTCTTCTACTTTATGTAAGCATCACATCTATTAAATAGTTTTTCTAAAGCCGTGAAATATGGGGGAATAATGTTACCTTTCAAATGAACTTCTCCATTTTGATTTTGTTTCCCATTCTCACTAGAGCTTCCATGATTACTTCCACTAGATTCATGCTTGAAACTAGACTTGTCATTCTCAAGGAACATCTATAGACTCTTATCATCATTGAAGACCTACCATGATTCTGTGTTAGCTAGAATGATAGATCAATACACAATTTTGATTTGTTACTTCTTATCTTTGAAATCTAGGTGAGGAAGTAATAGGGAGGCAAAGAATACCAAAGAATCAGCTTTGGTATTCATCTCTCTTGGGACCACATCAATAGAGAAGGAATCTAAACCTTCAATCTCATCCCAAACTCTTTTGTGTAATTCTTCAGCTTGTGATTTTTAACAAAATACTATCCTTTTACCTATTTTACAATAATTTTTGCATCACCTCGAGCTTTTAAAGCCTTCATCCCTCTTTCTTTTGCTATTATTATTCCCAACAATAAGGCTTCATATTTAGTTGTGTTATTTGTGTTCCCAAATTCTAATTTGAAAGCCATAGGTTTAGTTTCTCCTTCTGGAGATGTCAATACTACACCTGCTCTAGATCTAGAGGTGGTTCAACTTCCATCGAATTCAAGTGTCCATATACCTAACGCATCTTTATTTTCTTTTAAAAATTCCTTTCTTTGACTCTCATCTACCTCTTCACCTAGGCCCTCTTCAGTAAACAATATATAGTTACCAAATTCTAGCTCTTGATAAAGAATCTAAGCTTTGGGGTCATCTAATTTCAAAACTGTTCTAATTTGACCTTTTTATTCCTAATAGGTATCACCGCTTGAGACCAGTCTAGCTTTATTTCTCCTCTCAAGTCCTGACAAAAACTTCTACTTAGAAGGAGTCCATAATTGGCTAGAATATTAGCTACTAGAAGAGTCAATATGAGCTTCTTTTCTAGGTGAGAAGCTAAAGCTACCTAAGCATCTTTAATCTACCCAAGTAGGGGAACTTGTTTAGCATCCATCAAGTAGCACCTCCCATGTACTTTAGTGAGATTGAAACCCAAGGCTTTGGCTACGGAATAAGGCATAACATTATCTGATGCACCTAAATCTATTATAAAATTATTGAGTTTACATCCATTAATATATAATGAAATATAAAAAGGCTTAGGATTTTTCCCTGGGGATGTTGCTAGAACTATAGAGTCTTCTTGGCTAAACAAACTAGACATCAAGGTTTCATCCTCTTTCTCAACCATTACATTACAATTTGCTTCTGATGTACTTCCTCTACACTGGTCTACCAATCTTTTTAACTTAGAAGTGTGTGACCTTAAATAATCAATAGTGGAAATTTGAATTTTTAACTCTTCACAAAATTGAATGAAATCAAAGGATGTCTTATCCTTACTAGTTTGTATAGTAGTTGTTCCTTGATCAACATGTGTATTACTTATAAAAGGACTGGAATCATTTTTGTGAGCATGACAAGAGGATTAATTCTTCAAGCTTTATCCACACGTAAGCACCATTTATAAAGCTCCATCAATAGTTGCATAGCACTCACCATTTGATTTATAATCTGATTCATATTCCAAGAATAAATTTCTAGAGTCACCATTTGGATAGGAATCTGGCTCTGAACAAGGAGGCATGGTGTTTAATTCATTAGTGGATAATAACTATAGCATGCAGGATGTTTTGGGACAACTCTCACTATCATGGTATGTGGTCAAATGAAAGATGCACATATTTCCTTTTTTCAGCATTGCCTCAATTTGTAACCTGGGTTCTGAACTTGTAACCTATGGAAATTTATTTTCATTATTTCTTCCCGTGAGTTTTGATAATTCCACTGATAGTCCCTATTGAATCTAGGTAACTATTTCTTCATTGCTACCAACTCATTAGACAACTTTTGGATTATCTCCTTTGATGATGTGATATTACTAGAACTTCCTTTAGTTTGAAGTTCTCATTTCCATTTTCCTACAAAAATCAAATCATCCTCACATTTAATCGCCTTCTTTTGTGCATCAGCTAGATCTATGGGATGTGCCCTTCTGAAGTCATAATTGACATTTGGAGGCATTGCACTAATAAAGAAAGTTTTCAAATTACCAAGTGTGGGTCTATCATACATTGGAATTCTGCCGATAATCTTATTGAATTTGGCAATGAAATCCCTTATGCTCATAGTTGGTTGTTTCTTAATTGAAGGTTAACTATGTTAGTAGGGCATGTTCATCTTCCGCAATCTTAAATCTTGTCTCAAAGGCTATCCTCAATGTATCCCAATCAGTTATTGAGCCACTATCTAGATGGTAAAACTAGTCCACTATATCATTTGTGAGGGCCTCCACAAACAACCTTACAGCCACATCTTCATGTCCCACCCCTAAGATATGATTGGCTATGAAAAAAAATTTAATGTGTTTGTCTGTAGTGACTTTCCCATCACCTAAGAATTCAGGGAAATTCTTCCTCGAACTAGCCAAAAGTGGATGATAAGTGTTTAATGCTAATGGTATTGTTTTCGTAGCCCATGGAGAAGCCATGATTGTCCTGGTAGTATATGGCAAGAAATTAACAACTAAAGGATTAGTAACTCTATGAAGTGCTAACACTTGAAAAGTGGAATATGAAGTGCTAGCATATTGATTACCAAAAAGGGAAGGGGGTCTACTTCAGCTTTTACCTTCACCTTTTTGCTTTGGGACATCTAAAATAGGAAGACCAAGCTCTATGAGTTTATCAAAGATAGGATCTTGCCCACCCTATTCCTTAGTACTTCTAAGGAATCTAAACTATTCTAGGATGCTAGGTCTAGTTTACCTCTGAGCTTCTTGTCTCAATTGACTTTTTGCTCTCCAGATATCTCTCCTTTGAATAGCTTTCTCCAAGGTCTCAGCTCTTCTTTCATCTTCTTCTAATACCTAACTAACATTCTTGTAATGTTTAGTATTCCTTCTATGTCTCCAAACAAAAGTGTTAAGGGATGAAATTATATCCTCTTGGTCATCTTGAAAACCAAGGTTAGGTTGGAGCACTGGGATTATGTTTTCATGAGGTAGTACCATTTTCCCTCATGATATAGGCTTTTTGATCAAGCGACTATTTGTTTCCCTAGCAGAGTCACCAAAAATATGTTAGTACATATATTTGTTCTTTAAGATTATTATTCTTTAATGCCTAATTAAGAACAATATTTGATCACAAATAGTTGGAAAGCTCTTTTTTTATAATTTAACTTTCCTCTAAATTGGTAGGTACAGCTCCCTAAAATAAATTTGCAATGAATTTTGTTTTCTTCTTAAACTACTTTGGGTATGTTCTTAACTTGAGAATAGTAGAGATATAACCGAATAAGACCTAAATAAAATCCAACTCAGGTAGATAAAAACTTCTTAATATTGAAATAGATTCATGTATCCACACATCTTATGAATCCATAAATCCATCTACATAATCAACTGATGTTAAACTAAGCCAAATTCAAATCTAAACTATAACTGATAAATCAGGAATACTAACATAATCTTTTCATCGAATGAACTGTAACTATACTTATCACATTCATTTGTGACCTTGAAGTAGGGGAAGTGAAGCTTTTTTCTTCCTTAGTTCTCAGTAAAATGAAAAGGGAATGTGAACTAAATACAATACCTACTAGAATAGAAAATGATTGACATAAAATAGCATTTAATTAACTTTGCAACAAAAAGTACTTCACACCAAAATTTTTTTGACCTTCTATTAATGTTTTCAATTCATATATATAGAGTTTTTTGAGATGACCATTACAATGGAATTTTAATCAGTTCATCTTCTGAGGGTGACAAATGACAAGGTGCCAATTTGCCATATTACAAAATTACAAAGAAAACAAAAAGAGGACAGCATATAAATCATTTAGGCTTCTTCCCCTTTTCTATTTTCATTCTATGTGATTTGGCGGCAGCCATTATTGGGATCAATTCCTCATGATTGGGCACGTGTATATTGGCGAATCTCAAAATCCATTTTTCATGTTCCCTTGTGAACTCTTTTACGCTATTCAACTGATCTAGCAACTCCATTGTAGCCACATGTATGCATCTCCTGAGTTCCTAGAGTTCTTTAGCTCTATTCTAGATACTAGATGCCACTACAGACAAATTATCCAAGTAGGTTGAGAAGTTGGTTTTCATCACTTCCACTCTAATGAGGTATTTTCCTTGACCACTGGTTTGAGAGTCAGTGTGTAGCCCTCTCATTAATTCAAATCCTCTATCTTGGGTCTTCTTTATCCTACACTTTGTCTCCTTGAGCCCTTTCTCAGCTTCTTGGATCATTTCAAGCTTGAACTACATACTTTTCAACCATTCAAACAAAGGTTCATCCCCCATATTTAGAATTTTTACCTTGACACTTCTTTGGCTTTCATCTACATGATCATCTTTAAGAGGGAGCGACATTCATCACACCTGAATTTTTCTCTGGCTAGAGTGCTACTATTAGATGATATGTTATCCTTTTCTATTTCTAATCTAAGGATAATATTTACAATTTGATCAATGAGAGAAACTCCCTTTGATTTGAGTTCTCAATCCACTCTCTACCAATCTGACCATAGTGCCTATCTTCCTAGAGTTGGGAAATGAGAGCTTGTTCTTCAGCTACACTAGGAGTTTGAGTCACAAGCATTCTAGAAATAGTTGCTAGTGGAGTGACTAGCTACCTAATAAACTTATTCAACTCTTCTATTTTTGCCTTCATCTTGATCTTGGACAATTTGAGACTCTCTAATTGTCCTTCTATCACTTCATTGCTTGATCTCCACAAGCCAACCTTTTTGTCATGTCTGCCTTCCTCGAGGTGTATTGAATGCAGAGTAAAATCTTCAAGAGTCATATTCTCAATGCTTCCTTCTTTGTTTGGCTTTGATATCTCCATTGTTAGGTACCTTGTTTTTGGATCTTGTCCAAGTATGGGCAAAGTCTTCTACTTCTTAATCTTTGTCAATGAAATTTTGGAACGAACTGTGAGAGACACAATGTCCTTTGTAGAAACCACCTCATATTTCCTTTTTCTTTTCCTCTCCAAAGTATCTTCAAGCCAAGAGTCAGTTCCTATCACCTTGGAAGCTGTTCTGAGTGATTCGATGTTGAACATCTTTTTCTTCACCAAATTCATGGCCACAGTAGTTGAAGAGAAAGGATGATTTGAATCCTTACAAATGAGTTTGGAAGAATCCTAGCCCTTCTCCATCTTTGAAGTCTTTCTCACCTCTTCATTTGATTTAGCTGACTTACTGGTGCTACTCTTTCCATCTCCTAAATCTACTATCTATATAGGAGAACCATGTAGTCTCAAAAGTGAAGCGCTTGCTGATGGCACAGGGCTATGATGAGGGGATGGGATTGAAGTCATATGTGGAGAAGCAACATGGGTAGTGAATGGAGATGGAATGGGAGTAGCATGTGGGGAAGATACGAGAGTAGGAACACTGTCTTTTGGATCTTCTACTTTCTTCTCTTTTGTGCCAGTCTGGATTCCAATAACTGGCAAGGAACCATCTAGACATGTTGGGGCTATAGGAACATTCTTCTCTAGGGGTTGATCACCTCTACTTGCAGGTTGAGCTGGTCCTTGGGTGGATGTTATGGTCACAACCACTGTAGCACTCTAAGATGGAGTAGGTGTTGTAGCTATTGGAGAGGCTTGAGTGGCTACAGCCTTACTCTGGCTCTTTTTAGCTATCCACTTTACCTATTTTCTAGTCCTCTTGATTATCCTTGCCATCATAATATCAAGACTTCCCTCCACATCCACATATGGCTCAGAGCTAATAGAAACTCCCCTTAATTTAGTTAGATATGTATTGTTGTACATATTTTGACCATCATCTTCTAATCCTTCTACATTGAGGTCAATTCCATATGTCTTTATTTACTCCATTGTGAGTCTGGAAAATGTGTGATCATGACTTTCTAATTCATCTCTATAATCTACCCAATAGTCTTCTAGAGTAGTGACATGTTTGATCACACTCCCAATTTGAAGCACATCCTTTGCATACCCATTTGGGTCAAACATGGGCCTCACAACTTCATATTCCTCCAATTTGTACTTACTTTTGAAGGCCTTGAGCATGTTTTTAGCATCAGACTGAGAATCACAACTATAAGCCCTATCCTTCATGGGAAACTCATATCCCTTTTTCTTTAGACTAGTGCTTAGCACATTCACTTGAATAGCTTGTCTCATGATCTCTATGAGAATGATCATGTCGCTAGGGTATCTGGGAAGCTTTAGAGGAAATTCGTCAAAACCTACAAGGTGCAAATATGAAAAGGATGGGAATTGAATAAAATAGCTACCAAACTAGCTAATGATCACCATCGCTTCTGGGTTGAACCTCCTCTCTGGACATCCTTGTAGCTCCTTGCAAATCCTCATTGTAAAAGAGGCATTAACCTAGACATACTTTGCATAACTATTCTATAACTAAAAGCACAAATAAAATTCATAACTTTTTACATCCTCAGGAAAATCCTCTATTCTAGGAAGGCCTAGCCACAATTGCAAAGAAGCCAATATATAAATTAGGAAAGAAGACATGTACAAGGTATTGTAGAACTTTGTAGCATCCAAAGCTCTGGATAGATGTTCACTCACCTCATACACCCAATCAACCTAATGTGTATCTAAATAGATGATTTGCACTAAAAAGAAATATTGTTCTATGAAATTGATTTCTTCTACCTCACCTTTCAATTGATGTAAAAGAACCAGGATGTCCACAATTTCAGGCTTAAGATCAGTGCCGAAAAGAGTCTTAGGAACCTTACTCTTGGGTCCTCGTGGTTTTTGGAACCAAGACTTCATGATCTCCTTCCACTACACCATCTTCTTAAAGGAGATCTCGAACATGGCTCCTTCCACGGTTAATTCAAAAAATTCTTCCCATTCTAGAATTTAGAGGCAATTGACTATAGTTTTCTAGTCAATTGAGATTAAAACTATATGATTTGGAAAAAGAATTTGTTTAGTATCTAGATTGTAATGGTTAAAGCATTTAATGATTAGCTAAGGGGCTTGAATTACTACTGGAAACTTGACTGCTTCGACTAGCTTGCTTCCTCAGAGTTTCTCTATTATTGGGTTGATTGGCTCTATCTTCAACCTTCTTTGAAAATCTTGCATGTCGAAGAAGCATAGTGAAGTATCTGTAACATTTTTCAATGTTGACTTAATCCCACCCAATCCATCAAAACCAGCCAATCTTGTTGCCATCTTAACTAAGATAGAGATAGACTACAAATCTTAAAACTAAAATAGTATTGAGAGTAGGGCCTTGTAACTATGAGAATTCTAAAATCACTTTCTAATTCAATGACATAACAGTTCAAATAAGAAAGTGGTAGTTTAGGAATTAGTTATGTTCATCTCTTATATAGAAATCTCAATCCACCCATTAATCTTCCAAGTCTATGCCACACTAGTGAATTAAAGGATAAATCCATTAGATTAGCAAATGTTGGTGTCTCTAATAGATTTTTACATATCATTTCAATATTCTTGTTGGCCCAATGCTTACTTTACTTTATTGCAGACTTACTTTACCATTTTTCACCAAGTTGCGGAGAATTAAGAATGGAGTACTCTGTGAGGAGAAATCTGCCTAGCTAGATTTTTCTCAAGACTCCTTCCTAAATGTGATCAACTAGCTTCCATTATCCTTTTTAAGCATTGTACAATTGATTTGTGAACCCAACATGCTTGTAAAAGTGATTTTTCAATAGATGCAAAAAATCATTTCAAAGGGTCGAAAACTTTTCGCAGAGAAGGCAACTTCTATTTTTCCTCCCTTGTTCTTATTTTCACTTAGTATTTTATGTTAATGTGTCTCTAGACTTTGAAAAGTCTCAAAAGAGCTATGAAAATGAAAAAGGAAACCACTTACTTGCTTTTCTTCCTTACAAACACCTTTGTCAGAAAACTAACTTTTCCATCTTAACTGAGATAGAGATGGACTACAAATCTTAAAACTAAAAATAGTACAAAGAGTAGGGCCTTGTAACTGTGAGAACTCTGAAATCACTTTCTAATTCAATGGCATAATAGTTCAAATAAGAAAGTGGTAGTTTAAAAATTAGTTATGTTCATCTCTTATATGACAATCTCAATCCACCCATTAATCTTCCAGATCCGCGCCACAGGAGTGAATTCAAGGATAAATTCGTTAGATTAGTAAATGTTGGTGTCTCTATTGGATTTTTAAATGTCATTTCACTATTCCTATTGGCCCAAAAATTAATTTCCTTTATTACAAACTTACTTTCTCATTTTTCACCAAGTTGCAGAGAATTAAGAATGGAGTGCTCTATGAGAAAAAATCTGCCAAGCCAAATTTTTCTCAAGATTCCTTCCCAAATGTGATCAACTAGCTTCCATTATCCTTTTTAAGCATCTTTCAATTGATCTATGAACCCAACATGCTTGCAAAAGTGATTTTTCAATACATGCTGAAAATCATTTCAAAGGGTTGAAAACATGCTGCAGAGAAGGAAACTTCTATTTTTCCACCCTTGTTCTTATTTTCACTTAGCCTTTTAAGCTAATGTGTCTCTAGACTTTGAAAAGTCTCAAAAGAGCTACAAAAATGAAAAATGAAACCACCTACTTTCTTTTCTTCCTTACAAATGCCTTTGTCAGAAAACTGACTTTCCAGGTCGAAAACTCGCAATGGAGAAACTGTTTTAGAAGTTTTTGCCAAATGCTATTCTAATCATTATGATGATTTTTGAGTCATTCCCAAGGTAGAATACTACAAAATAGGAATAATACATCATAAAATAACTCATTTCCTCCTTGTTCTAGCTTGTATACCTCTTTTGTTCACCTCTACATAAAATCACCCTCGTAGTTCAAAATTTTGCCATGGAGAAGCCCATGCTAGGTTTTCCACAAACTTTGTTCTGTTTATGTGCAAACTAAAATTAGTCATGAGGAGTTTCATCCTTGCAAAAAAATTTTAAAGATATTAATATGACCCAAGAATCTCCATTAGAAGGTTCCTATACTACCCATTAGATTTATGACAACAAAAGGGAACCCACCCGGTTATGTAATGTGGGAGAAGAAGGAAGATGAGAACTCGATGGAGAGACTTTGCCCTTAGGAAAGGAAATAGACTTAAACATACCTAAACCTAATCGCAACTCAAGACTATTTTCCACTTTGTATAATGGTGTAAGATGAAAAGTGGGGCAACATGAGGTTGATGGCGCACAACCTATTTTGGATCAATTAGCAGATATTGACCAAATATTCAATGAAGACATGAATGGACAATAGAAGCTACTTTGAAGAGTAGAAAAGAAGTTTTAGAATAGAGTGTTAGAAAAAGTTGCACAAAGAATTAGAATAGACCAAGTAGAGTTAGCTACTATTCTTGGTACAATAGAAACATTTGTTAACAATGTTGTATTATTATTTGTCAAGTTAAAAGATACATCTATCTTCACAAAGGATATCAAGGAAAATTTTTCCAAGATAGTTGAAGATATGAAGGCAAGTGCATATTAGTTGTCACTTGACCCAAGCCATAGCTCTGCACATTATGCAAATATTAGATATCTTACCAATCTGCAAGTAGAACTATTGAAGGAAGGAGCTAGGATCCGAGCCACACTTGGAAAAACCCAAGGCCTAATTCTTCCAAACATGGATGCATTTTAGAAACATACTGCACATGCAAAGACACTCATTCATGATAAGAAATTCTCTATAGATGATCACATGATGGAAATATTAGTAGAAGTTCAAATTACATTGCATGCAAGGAAGGTGATACAAAAAAAATGGGACAAGACAATGGTACTTATTTTAAAGGTACATTCTAAATTCTTGTCACATTTTAGTATTAACATATAGTTATTATACACCTTTGGCATTTATGTCAAAAAGGGAGAGTACTATATATAATATGGAAAGGAGGAGAAGTATACTATATTGTGTATATAAAGGAGATATATGTATGACAGAGAAATATAGTGTAGTATGAATAAGCAAGGAATACCTTTCCAAAAGTAATTTTGGAAGATAAACAATAATAGAGTAGGTTACCAAGCCACAATAGATGGAAGTCAAAATGGAGTTGAAGACACAAAATGATGGCAAAGAAAGTTTTGACTTATAATTTTGAATGATTAGATTTTTTTCTTTGATAAGCGCTTTTATCACTAATGCCAAAGGGGGAGATTGTTGAAAATAAAGATAATTTGTCTATTAGTGACTCAACACTTAGTTAATTGGTTACATTGCTACCAAACTCTAGCATTACTATCGAGCCTATCATTTATTTTCTAGTGTTACCCAAGTGATTCCATTATTCTTGAGATAAGTAGTTAGTTTGTAGTGTTTGTTGAGCTACACAATGTTTACTAAGCTATGCAACATTTTTTGAGCCTTAGAGATAAAGTTTAGTGCAAATCGAGCATAGTAGAGGCTACCAAGATAGTCAATGGAAGTGAAGAAGATCATAGCGTTAACCGATCTTTTTAGTGTTAACCAAGTCCAAAAATATCAACTAAGCTCTCAAAGTTAACAAAGTAGATCTAGTGTTGACTAAGTCATATAGTGTTAACTGAGTGATCTAGTTGCTATTGAGTTTCTTAGAGCTCACCAAGTCAAATAGTGCTAACCAAGTTCAAGCTACTTGGAAGTGATTATTATGGACCAAGCTTCAATTTGAACCAAGTGCCAAATATTTTTGAGCATTGACAGTATTTTTTGTGTATCATAATATCATCGAGCTTGTCTTCAAACCCCAAGTTACAATAGTTGGGCTGACTTTGTGGATTATAATGAAATTAGTATTGTAGTCAACTCCACTAAGTTGTAATTTGGATTGGTAGATATTTAATGTATTATATCATATCAAAATATGTATGTGAAGAGTATATGATAAGAAGAAGTAAAATTGAAGAAGGATACAAACTATATAAGGGACAACAAAGTATTATCTATCATAGTTAGTTGATCAGTTTAATATAAGGAATCTCAACTAGCAAATCAGAGTTGCAAATCAAAGATTAGCCACTAATTCATCCTATCAAGTGCATCAGTCAAATCCTTTAATAGTGTAGACTTAACAATTTGTGCTAAATCTCTTCATTAAGTACATACTTCATTGTATGTTTGTAAGTCCTTTTACAAGATGGACCTCATAGTCCTTATTGCTCCTAATAGGGTAGATCACTTGAAGTGGTCAATTATAAGCCTTAACAAGTTAACTTTATACTACAATACTAAAGCTTGTGGGTATCATCCCCACCCCAATTTTGGTTTTTAATCGAAAGGTTTCTAGGTCACCATATCTTGTGTCAAATTGTTATGAAAGTTTATTTTCTTGCATTATTTTATGCAATTAGATCATAATTTTATATGAAGGATTAATTGGTGAATTAAGATAAAGTTTTATTGATTCTCGATTCACCCCTTCCATCTCAATAACCTTTCCTACCTTATATTTTCAACACTCACATCAGATAGAATTCATCACATGTGCTTCCCTCCCCAACAAGGTGTTGGATACAATTGTTAATTGTGTATTGTCTTTGATGTTACACAAATTTCATATCAGCCATTAGACAGAGTCTACCGAGCTCACATGGTTAGCAAAGCAATTTATAGTGACTACTGAGCATTCTTGAACATTACACAGTAAGTTAGCTCTTATCGAGCTCACTCAGGCATTAAAGGAATTTGTAGCAGAAAGTTAATGTTAACCGAGCTCCCAAGGTTAACAAAGGGAAAGTCAATGTCTACCAAGTTCACTCGGTCATCGAAGAGAAAGTTAGCTTTTACCGAGCTCACTCGATAAGTGAAAGAAGGTCAGTGTTTACCGAGTTAACTCGATCTCCAAAGGAAGTTGCAAGTTTGCAGTGTTTATCGAGCTTCACTTGGTTAACACTGGGGAAACCATTATGGAGCAATGGTCATCGAGCTGGGTTGGGCAGTGAAGAATTTTATTTTTCTAAAGAATTAAGTTTAATTATTTTGTGCAATGTTTGCACCCGACTAATTTAATGTTTTTCAGTTGTTGTAACTTGTAATTGAGCTGACTTGGCAATCTGTAAGGTATATATGAAAGGTCAAGTTGTGAATTCATGAACATGAAGAGTGTGGATGCATAAGAGTGTGAATGTATGGATGTAAATGGAATGAGAAAATATTGAATATATGAGCGAATGTTGTGGAAGGATTAGATATTTTTATGGAGCTGCAAAGTTGTATTCGATCAGTGAGGATCTAGTGAAGCAGAATAGAGATCTGTATTCAGCAAAGATAAGTTGCATATATTTCAGATCAATTCATTGTTGATTTCTAGTCATTGTAACAATGATTCAAAATCTCTTAACAGAGTTGGTTTAACAACCATTTTGTAAATCCTCTAACAAGGTGACAATTCGGTTGAATTGTTCTTAAGACCTCCAACCAGGCCACTCCTTACAGGGTGATTAAATCCTCTAACAGGGTCACACCTAACAATGTGTTTTGTAACCTTTAATAGGGTTGGCTCCTAACAGGGCTCACTTTAGAAGAGTGAAAATTGGTGACTAGTTACTTGGTAGTTTTTCTCATATTGGGTTTCCACGTTAAATCTGGTGTCTCTTGTGTTCATGTTATTTCCTTTATGCATGCATGTTAATCACTTTAAATGTTTAATAAGTTAACAGAACATCTATCAAGTTTTAGCATTTATTTGTGTGGTTATTGAGTGTCAGCAGTAACTATATTTTAAGACATCTAAGGATCTATGGATTTATTTTTGTGGTAACTGATTCACCCCTCCCCTCTTAGTTACTCCATCTCTATTTCCAACAATTGGTATCAGAGCTTTTGGTGCTTGCAGTATAAGATTTCAAGGATCTAAGCGAAAGATCAAGATGTCTTATAAAAGGGAAATTCCAAGACTTAACAGGAACAACTTCTCAGCATGGGAAGGGTTGATGAGACTTCATCTAGCTTCTGTTGGAGAGACAAGACTAAAATACCTTAATGAAAAATATGGAGAACCAACTAGTACACTATCTATCAATGATATTCCTGAAAATAAGACCCACAAAATTATGATGATAGATATAGCATCTGCTCTAAGTTATGAAGAATTTGACAATATCAAGGACTGCAAATCTGCTTTTGAAATGTGGGAAAAGCTAAAAGAGATCTATGGAGGAGATGATAATGTTATAAGAGCCAAAGAAAAAAGTTTGAGAGGAAAATTTTATCAAATGAGAATGAGAGAGGATGAAAACATTGCAAAATATGTTGAAAGAGTCAAAACATGTGTCAGTGCAATCAAAGCATCTGGAGGAGATATCAATGAAGAGACAGTTATAAGTAAAGTTCTCAGAACTCTACTTCCCATTTAAGCAATTAGAGTTTTTGAAATTCAAGAAACACGATGTGAAGCAAATCATAAGATAAACCTAGAGGCCATAGTTAGAAGACTAACTACATTTCAACTAGACAACTTTGACAACTATGTTTTAGCTTCCAAGAACATTGAGTCAGTATTTGAAGCCAAGCTTTCACTCAAGGAGAACAGTAAAAAGAAAAAGGAATCTCAGTCAGAAAGTGAAGATGAATTAGACCAAAGTTCAGACAATGATCTTGAAGTAATTGAAGCTCTACTAGCAAGGAAATATTCTAAAGGCAGAGGAAAATATAAAGGTAAATTTCCTTTAATATGTTTTTCATGTGAAAAAATTGGTCATATTGCTGCTAGATGCCCAAACAAGCAGAAAAAAGATGAGAAGAAAGGATACAAGTTCAATGACAATAAAGACTTCAGATCATTCAAGGATAAAGGTAAGAAAACATGTTTTATGGCTAAAGATTCTAATGATTCTAATGATGAAGAAGAAGATGAAATTGTCTACATTGTTGTGAAAGATGAGTCTGATAATGATAAGGAAATGGTACTCATTTCTCATATGAGAAAAAATGATACATGGATCATAGATAGTGGTTGTTTTCATACATGACTAGCGACAAAACTAAGTTTGAATACTTTGAAGACTACGATGGTGGCAGTGTAAGATTTGGTAACAATGAACCTTGTTGTATAAAAGGAAGAGGAAGAATCTCTTTAACCAAAGAACTTATATGTGATAATGCCTATTGGGTAGAAGGATTAAAGCATAATTTTTAAAGTGTGGCACAGCTACTCAATAATGGATTCAAAGTAGAATTCATGCATGGTAAATCAAGACTACTGGATGGCACAAGAAAGCTGATTGGATTAGGTGATCAAACTAAAGGTAACTTGTTCTATCTTGAACTAGGTGAATGTTCATGTTTCATTGCTCAAGTTGAAGAAAGTTGGTTATGGAATAAAAGGTTGTGTCATGTAAATTTTGATAATTTGGTAAAGATAAGAAAATTCAAGAAAGTGAGAGGCATTCCTAACATAAAGAAACTTGAGGTCAGTCTATGCAAAAATTGTTAGATTAGTAAAATGGGAAAGACTAGTTTTAAAAGTAAAAACTATCATTCTGAAGATATATTAGAAATTGTGCATACTGATTTATGTGGACCCATTGGAATTGAAAGCTATACTAGAGAAAAATTCTTCATTCTTTTTGTTGATGATTACTCAAGAATGATCATAGTCATGTATATAAGAAACAAATCATAAGCATTTGAAAAGTTCAAATGGTATTTGGCCAAAGTAGAAAAGGAAACAGGGAAAAGATTAAAATGCTTGAGGTCAGACAGAGGTGGAGAATTCATTTCACATGAGTTTAATAACTTTTGCATTGAAAGAGGAATCAAAAGACAAGTATCAGCCCCTAGAACACCCTAGCAAAATGGAATAGCTGAAAGAAGGAACAGATCTATCATGGATTGTGCAAGAACTTTAATGATTGAAAAGAGCATTTCTATCAAATACTGGAAGGAATCTATCAACATTGTAGTTCATACCCTGAACCAAGTACAGTTGAAGAAAGACTCATTCAAAACCCCCTATAAGTAATGGTATGGCTATAAACCTAATGTAAGTTACCTTAAAGTATTTGGAAGTAAATGTTACATTTTGAAAGAATCTAGAAAAGGAAAATTTGATGTGAAAGGTGATGAAGGTATATTCTTTGGATACTCATGCAAAAGTAAGGCTTATAGATGTTTGAACTTGTCTACTCACAAAGTGTTAGAAAGTGCACATGTGAAAGTTGATGAGTTTGCAGAAAGGACTAAAGAAGAAAGAAAAAGGGAACCAAAAGATTATAAAAGGTTTGTCTTCATTGAACCTGATACAGTACTAGTTACATTAGAGAATCAAGAATTTTCTACTCTCGAGTCATCTGTAATCGAGTTACAGGAAGTTCAAACTAAACCACAACAAATCGAGTTAAATTCAATGACTACTAAGCAAGTGTCTATCGAGTCTGAAGGACCCGAGGCAACATCTACCAAGAAAATATTTATCAAGCCAGAATAGACAGAACCTAAAGTTGAAATACAAGAGGATAATAATGAAATTCATTCAAAAGGCAGGAACCTATATTAACTAAGTATGTCAAGAGACATCATTCAGCAGATCAGATCATTGGAGATAAATCTGAAGGAACCATGACAAGAAATAAGTTTAAAGGTACTTGTTTACTTGCTTATTTTGAACCTAGAAATATCAAAGATGCATTGGGAAATGATAGTTGGATTGAAGCTATGAATGAAGAGATAGAATATTTAGAAAAAAACAAGACATGGACTCTTGTACCTAGACCTAAAGACAAAAATGTGATTGGAACTAAGTGGGTATTTAGAAACAAGTTGGATAAAGATGGCAAGGTATCAAGAAAAAAAGCTAGACTAGTATGCAAAGGATATGCTCAAGAAGAAGGAATAGACTATGGAGAAACTTTTGCTCCTATTGCAAGATTGGAAGGAGTCAGAACCTTACTAGCATATGCTGCTCACAAAGGATTCAAAGTTTATCAGATGGATGTTAAGTCAACATTCCTTAATGGTATACTAGATGAAGAGGTTTACATTGAACAACTTGAAGGTTTTGTTGATCTAGATAAGAAGAACAGGGTCTGTAAATTATAGAAGGCATTGTATGATATGAAACAAGCCCCTAAAGCATGGTATGAAAGATTGCAAAACTATCTTATTCAGATTGGTTTTCAAAGAACTAATGATAATAGTAGATTGTATATAAAGGAAGGATTATATGATAAGATTGTTAATTGTGTATTATATTTGATGTTACACAAATGTCATATCATCCATCAAACAGAGTCTACCAAGCTCAGATGGCTAGCAAAGCAATTTATAGTGACTACCAAGCATTCTTGAACATTACACAGTAAGTTAGCTCTTACCGAGCTCACTCGGGCATCAAAGGATTTTGTAGCAGAAAGTTAATGTTAATTGAGGTCCCAAGGTTAACAAAGGGAAAGTCAATGTCTGCCAAGTTCACTCGGTCATCGAAGAGAAAGTTAGCTTTTATCGAGCTCACTCGGTAAGTAAAGGAAGGTCAGTGTTTATCAAGTTAACTCAGTCTCCGAAGGAAGTTGCAAGGTTTGCAGTGTTTATCGAGCTTCACTTGGTTAACACTAGGGAAACCATTCTGGAGTAGCGGTCACTGATCTGGATCAGGCAATAGAGAATTTTATTGTTCTAAAGAATTAAGTTTAATTGTTTTGTGCAATGTTTGTAGCTGACTGATATAATTTTTTTCAGTTGTTGTAATTTTTAATTTAGCTAACTTGACAATCTGTAAGGTATATATGAAAGGTCATGTTGTGAATTCATGAACATGAAGAGTGTGGATGCATAAGAGTGCAAATGTATGGATGTAAATGGAATGAGTGAATATTGAATATATGAGCGAATGTTGTGGAAGGATTAGATATCCTTATGGAGCTGCAAAGTTGTATTCGATCAGTGAGGATCTAGTGAAGCAGAATAGAGATCTATATTCAGCAAAGATAAGTTGCATATATTTTAGATCACTTCATTGTTTCTTTGTAATCATTGTAACAATGATTCAAAATCTCTTAACAGATTTGGTTTAATAGCCATTTTGTAAATTCTCTAACAAGGTGACAATTTAGTTGAATTGTACTTAAGACCTCCAACTAGGCCACTCCTTACAGGGTGATTAAATCCTCTAATAGGGTCACACCTAATAGTGTGTTTTGTAACCTTTAATAGGGTTGGCTCCTAACAAGGCTCACTTCAGAAGAGTGAAAATTGGTGACTAGTTACCTGATTGTTTTTCCCATATTGGGTTTCCATGTCAAATCTGATGTCTCTTGTGTTCATGTTATTTCCTTTATGCATGCATGTTAATCACTTTAAATTCTTAATAAGTTAACAAAACATCTATTAATTTTCAAAATTTATTTGTGTGGTTACCGAGTGTCAGCAACAACTATATTTTAAGACATTTAAGGATCTGTGGATTTATTTTTGTGGTAACTAATTCACCCCTCCCCTCTCAGTTACTCCATCTCTATTTCCAACACAAGGATACATACAAACTCACCCCTAATTAGAATGCATGGGTGTCTAGAAAAATCAGTGAATTGTTGGCAAAAGGACACATACAAAAGAGTCTTATCCCTTGTGTAGTCCCTAGAGAATTGGTCCTTAAAAGGGATGCAAAATGGAGACTTTTCACTAACCCTAGGGAGATAAACAAAATAACTATAAGGTATAGGTTCCATATTCTTAGGATTGAAGATCTACTAGACCAACTTGGAGGAGCATGCTACTTTTCCAAAAAAGACCTTAAATCATGGTATTATTAGATAAGGGTCAGGCCTAAAGATGAGTGGAAAACAACATTTAAAACCACTAAAGGACTATATGAATGGCTTGACATACCATTTGCTCTCAACAATGCCCCTAGGACCTTTGTGAGGTTGATGAATGAAGTGCTTCATGACTTCCTAGGTAATTTTGTAGTGTTGTATCTAGATTGCATAATGATATTTAGCAGAACCAAAGAAGAACATATGAAACAATTGGAACAAGTCCTTCAGACGCTACCTAAAATGACATTAGTCATAAATCTTGAAAGTGTGTATTTACATAGATATAATTGGCATTCTTGGGCTTTTTCATCTCAAAGGGTAGTTTGAACATGGATCCTAAAAAACTAGAGGCTATCATCAATTGGCCAACACCTAAGAGCTCAGAGGAAGATAGGAGCTTCCATGGATTGGCAACATTTTATAGAAAATTTTGTGCACCTTTATTAGATACCATCAAAGGAGGTTTAAGAAGAAAAAGTTTCAATGGACTAAACAAATAGATGAATCTTTTGAATATTTGAAGGGAAGATTAGCACATTATCCAATCTTGGCACTACCTACCTTTAATAAGTTGTTCCTAGTAGAGACTGATGCTAGAAACCTTGCCATAGGTGTAGTCCATAGTAAAGAGGGAAGGCCAATGGCCTTCTTCTCTAAAAAAATCAATGATGCCAAGAAGTATAGTACCTATGACCTAGAACTATATTCCATGTTTTAGGCTTTCAAGAGATGGAGGCACTAATTTCTTCCTAAGGAATTCATTGTTTATACAGAGAATCATGCACTAAGCATCCTAAATAGCCAAGATAAGTTGAGTTGTAGACATATGAAATGGATTGAGAAACTCCAAGACTTTACATGTAGTGTGTCCATATGGCTTCTTCAATACCCCAAAGTGGGACCAAGAGAGGGTTCTACACCTTTGAATGATCTTGATAAAAAACATGAACTAGGTACTCAAAAGAGCACAACTAGATCTCTAAGCACAATACCACTAAATGCTAGGGATTTGCTTGAAATGGGAACCTATTTGTTCAAAGGGGAATGGAAAGGTTCCTTAACATCTAATGAACTCAACTTGATTGGTTAGAATAGCCTAACTTATGCCCAATAGCCTCAAATAGAAAAATTGGTTGTTAAACTTATGAGCCCAAACTAGCAGTACTAAGGAGGAAATGAGGACTTGGTTTGAAATTGTTCCAAAAGAAATTGTTCCAAAAGACCTAGAAAGAAAAGTTGATAGTGTGACACCATTTTGGAAGAGGATTCATACTCCAAGGTTTTAGACTCTCAAATGATCAAATGACCACCAAACCAAAAATGTAGCAATTAGCCCTTTTAGGCCTAATTGATGGGGTTTGTGAAGCAAGTACTTACTAGGCTATTGACTAGGATAAGACACTAATTTAAAAACTAGGAGGAATATAGTAGAGATCATATTCCACCATTAGAAATGTTTTATCCATACTCTAAGTGCATCTGGCACTTCAATATGGGTGTTGTCTTGAACCGAACACATAAAGATGTTTGGCCTATTATTGGGTTGAAAAATTAGATAACTTGTTCTCCATGTCCCATCCTTTTGAGATATTATAGTACTCCCTCCTAAATATCATATTTCCAATTTGTATAAAATTCCCATGGTGGAAAAGAAAGTTAGGAAATTTTTGCCAAAAGTTGTTATTGAAACAAGAGGTTTGGTGCACCCAAGGAGGAATGTGGGATATATTTTGATGCTGATCACTTAAATCCTTAAAAAAAATTGCACTATTCTCCTAGATCATTCAAGATTTATATTCAAACAATAATTTTTTTCTACCAATCCATACTAGTCCGTACACTCATGTGTTGTAGTCAAATATAAGGAAAAATTAGAGATTTTACTAATTTCAAATTACAAAAGTACATGTTCTATCTTCCACCTACCTAAAAGGGCTCTTTAAAGATTTCTCACAACCAACTCAACTGATTTTTGAAGGTTGTGATAGATGGTGTACAACTATGAATGAGTTGTCAACTTCTTCGAAAAGTTGTCAATCAACTTTTCTTGTGAAGTGCATTTTTGGCATTTTTTGCAAAATGTGCACTGTGACCACACTAGGACCTTCCTCATGTGTCCTAGGAGCCTAAAACATGTTAAGAATCCTAGAAACTCACTTAATCTATCCTAGGACTCAAATGTTCCCATTAACCATGCTCAAAATCCATGGTTTATAGAACACAAATGGTTACTAGGGCTTACAAGTAGGCTTATTTGAAACTAGAAAACTAATTCTACTTATTAGAAATGACTCTCAAGTATGAATGGCCTTGAATGGAACTCACGAAAACTTTTGTGTAGTGGATTTTCTAGAGAGTGAATAAATAGGTGCTCTTGTACTACAACTTGGGTAAATATGGATTCTTTCACTTAGTGGTGAAGTATTTGGGTAATATTATCACAAGTGACGGTATTGTAGTGGATCCATACAGAATTCAAGCTATCATGGATAGGTCAGTGCCCACTAATTTTTTTTAGGTTTATAGTTTTATGGGATTGGCAGGTTTCTACCATTGATTTGTGAGGGACTTGGTGGCTCATCCTGTCACTTCTCTTTAGTGGAAAGGGAAGAAGTATGTTTGGTTAGACTAGTGTGAGTTAGTATTTAAGGCTTTGAAGGAGAAATTGACTAGTGTGAAAGTCCTTGTTGTGCCTAATCCAATAGTTAACTTGATGGTTTGTATAGATGTGTCATTGGAGTGTTTGGGTGCATTGTTGATGTAGGATGGTTGTGTGATTGCATACGAGTCTAGAAAACTCAAGGACTGTGACCTTAACTACCCAACTCATGATTTCAAACTTTTGGTAGATGTGTAAGTTCTTGTGCATTGGAGATGTTTTCTTTTGGGATAGATGTTTGAGTTGCATAGCAACCATTGTAGCTTGTAGTACATCTTTACTCAACCAAACCTAAATGTATGATAGAATCGCTAGATGGAGTTATTGTGTGAATATGAATTTGATATCCACTACATCAAAGGGAAAGAGAATATTGTTGTGGATTCCTTGAGTAGGAGACAGTATGAAATATCATTTTTATCATTGGGAGTGGATTTATGGGACTGCATCTTAAAATTCTTACAAAGTGACACATGTTATCAGGAGGTGAGATTAGATATTAAGTCTAGATGTACCTTTGAGAGGAGATTTATAGGTTATTCCTTGGAGTTTAATGGACTATTGAGATACTTGGGTGCATTTATGTACCAATGTCAGGTGATCTTTGTACCTTGATTTTGTTGGAAGCACATCATGCAGTATATTTTGTACATCTTGGTATCAAAAAGATGGATATCAACCTTAGATGGTTGTACTTTTGGGAAGAAATAAGGTGCGATGTTTTCTATTTTGTTGCTTGAATTCTTGTGTGGTAGAGAGTAAAGGTGGAACATCAACATTTGTCAGGTCTTTTGTGAACACATAACATATGTGTATATACATACATACATACATACATACATACATACATACATACATACATATATATATATGTATGTTTGTATGTATGTATGTATGTATGTATAAGTTGATTTTATCATAGGGTTTCTTATGTCATCATGATGATACAATTATATAATGGTGCTAGTGGAAAAGTTGTCCAAGGTTGCACATTTTTTACCCATGAGAGCATCATACATGTAGCTTCTTTTGCAACTCATATTTTTTTGAAGGACATTGTTCATTTACATGGAATCCCTCATTGGATTATATTGGATAGATATCTAAATTTTTCTTCAAGACTATGGATATCTTTCCAGCATGCTTTGGGCATATAGCTCAATTTTAGTTTGGTATACAACCTAGAGACCAATGGTCAAATAAAGAGAGTGAATAAGGTTCTTGAAGACATACTTTGCATGTATGTAATAGACATGTAGGTGAAGTGGGAGGACTATCTATACCTATTTGAGTTTTCCTATAATGATGGGTACCATAATTCTCTTAGTATTTCACCTTTTTAGGCCTTATATGATATATGGTACCCCTTTGAGTTGGGATCATTTGGAAGACTGAGAGATTTTAGGTCTAGAGATACTTCAGGATATGGAGTAGCATGTTATTCATATTAGAGAGCATTTGGGAACTGATCAAGACAAGAAGAAGAAATATGTAGATGCACATAGATTGGACCATCACTTTTTAGTTGGTGACTAGGTTTTTTTGAGAGTGCATCCATCAAAGAGCCTCATCCATTATGGGAAATTCACTACGTTGGTGTCACATTTTTTCAGATTGCTTGATATCCTTGAGAGGATCAATCTTGTTGCTTATCAACTAGCATTTCTACCTAGCCTATCATGTATCCATGTTGTTTTTGATGTTTTTATTTTGATGTAGTATATTCCTAACGTGACCCATGTACTTGGTTGGGAAGCTTTGCAGGTGGAGGATAGACAACAATCTTTGGAGCCCATATGTATCCTTTAGCATCAAATATTGAACCATAGAGCTTGATATCTAGAGTAGGTAGGGGTCCAATGGAACACAAAGAATGAGACTTCTACTACTTGGGAGGATGCTACACAATTGAGAGGTTTGTACCATTATTTTTTTTAGGCTTCTTGGAGTAATCCTATGCCTAATGGGGGAGGATGTACTACCTCCCATGTTTCAATTTTGTACCTTGTTATAATTTGGATTTGAGAGATACCCTGATACTCATGTTGGATGACATTCGAGATGACCTAATGAGATACTATATTTTGATTGCCAGTATCATAGATGTTAGATGCTATGTTGTTTAGTTTGATCATATCTGCACAATGATACTTACTGATGTGATTTTATGCTTTATGATGATATTTGGTTATTTTGTATTTAGACATATACTCTATTTATGATTGTATGACAGACTTATTGGATTATCGATACTATGATTCTATACTACATATATTTACTTAATTCTTGCTTTGAGATATTTTATGATGTAATGTGTAATGTAAATAGATTATTTTGATGTAATTAAATGAATGGTTATTGTTACCATGCTTTTAGAACCCACATTATAAACTTCCAAATCAACTCCATAGAGGAAGTTTTGATTGGTTTTAATCACTAATAATGATTTATAAATTGTGAATTGCGAAGAAGATAGTGTTGTGGGGGTTTCTTGAACTTAAACCATCAAGTTTAGAACTTCAAGTATGAATTCAACTATAAGTTAAAGTGGAAAAATCAAATCCCAAGCTTCAACCTCAATGGTCCACTTTGTCATATTTTGAAATGTAGATTCAAAGGATAGGTGACTCAAAGTTCTTCACCACTCAAATTCAATTTTAGGTTTTGAACATGCAAAGTTCATGGTTCAAGGTCTAGGAATTAAGTTCAAGATTCAAAGTTTAGTTCCAAACTACTTCAATTCCCCATCTAGTTTTGACATGGACTAAGTGCCAATAGATGTTTCCTATAAAAATCCCCTGACATTTGCAACTATCAACTATCGTATGTGATATGTATGAAGGGTTGACAAAATGCTACCTCCTTAATAGCTACCAACTGGGTCATGAATCCATGGGAGAATGAACTAACCAACAACTTGAAGATAAATTGCATTCCCCAAGGCATAGAATCATACATGGATTCATAAAATCAAAAGCTAGTGGGAGAGACAATGTGTAAAATTGTCATGGTCTTCTACTAAAAGATTCTTGATGTCCAAAGGTGCTCAATTTACCAGAAGTATTAGGTGTTGGTGACCCTGAAGATGGAAATGTGTGAAGAAATCTCATCAGGAAGGATAGTTGATATTTAAATATACTCAACTTGTTGTAGGCTTATGTAGTGGACACATGGCCATCTAAGTGCAACTTAAATCCAAAAGAGAAACAATGTTGGAGTCCCACTTTAAATGCAAAGCTTGATTCATGTAAGGTGAATATTATGAAAGACATGGGTGTTTTCAGTAAAAGGGAGAAGGATATAAAATAGGAACCATTTGAAAAAAATTCCATTATAAGCATCTCTGTCAATAAATAATGTTAAAAGTTGGCATCATTTGTATAACATTGATTAACACATAATTAATTCTCCAAATTGTCAAAATTCATGCCCTTATATGTTCATGTTTGTTGGTGATGAACAACAAGGGGAGGAACTCAACCTTGGGACCCCATCACCCATAGCCTAAGACTACAAGTGTAAAGGTAACATATCATGGTCAATACATGCCTAGACAAGAGAAAAAGAAGATGTGTGTGGAATGTTTGATAGAGGAGAGACCAATCCCAACACACAGATCACTTGACAAAGAATTCAATGTTATATTGAAGCCCAACCTAGTAGGATAAAGATTGTCAAGATCATCGGTGACTTTTGGTGACTTAAAGTATGAATATTGACATAGAGGAAGCATGCAGAATGTTTGATAGAATGTACAATTCATAAGCACTTATCTTGACAAGTGTTTGACCCCCATTCCATGAAACTCCTGATGAACAAAGAGAAAAGACATGACAAGTATCAGTATCATGGTGCACTGAGGTGAATGTAATGCTCAACAAAAGAGCATTGGATCAGATTACTCGTGGGTTTTTTCTTGAAAAATGTCAAGGAGAGATGCAATGATTATGAACACAAATTGTCAAAGTTCATCCCTAAGAAAATCTCAAGTATTCAAAACTTGATATGGTTAAGGAAAACTAGAGTGTGCATGTCTAATACATGTGAAGTAGTTGGAAATATGCTTGTAAGTAAACAAGGGAAGGGTAATACATACTCCTAGGAGTGACATGCAAGTGTTGATGTGTAAAAGAGCTCAAACATAGAGATTTTTGGATCAGACAAGGTATATGTAGGGATGTTTGTTGCAGGCCTCCAAAAATCCAACTAAACACATGGTTGATACATCCAAAGGCAATAGTGACTCATGTCTTTAAAAGATGAATCCTTCAAATGACATGTGGCTTTAACATCTAATGGAGCATCATTATTAATGGTTTTAATTTATGAATTAGAAAGTAAGGAAACCCCTAGGATATAATTGTTGAAAAGAAATGAAAGATTAAAGGATGGGAATCATGATATTTCAAAGAATTAGTTACAAGCATAACCAAAATTTTACAGGAATAGTCAAGTAATAAGAAGGCACACTGAATGGGAAAATGGGATCTTCTTTCTAGTCTACAAGTTTTATAGCTACTACAGGAAAAGATAGTTCTATTTTATAATAGGGGAAGGAGCTTTGTTTTATGCATATTGATTGTAATAGAAGGGCAGAATAATACTATTGTTGTTTTCTCATGTCTCTAAAATGAAGAGGAATATACATGTGTTTGATCCTATGGTTTGTATATTTATATTTTTTGTTCCAAAGAATGTTGTATTATTTTATTTCCTATTTTAGATATAGTATTTTAGTACTATATCGAATGTGATGTATGTAATCTTGTGTTTATGTACTCATGTTTCTGTATAAGAAAATTTGTAACTTCCCTCTCTTCCATAATAGGAAAGATTGTCAAGTAGTCTAGTGGCTACTTATTTGTCTTTCCCTTTCTATTTAGTTTATAAATCCAAACAACTACATTTATTTCATGTCTATGAATGAATGTTGGAAACCTTGGTATCCTTTGATTAAAGCTACATTGTATCATTTAAATTTATTGCAAATTTGCAAACGAGGGAGTTGTACCTTTTGATTTAGAGGATAGTTATCAATCAATGATAATTGATACAACTAGTAGTATGTTTTGTCCTTCTTATCGAGCATATTAAGTCATGTTTTATAGTTCTTGATTGAAGGGAAAATTTGCTTAATAGAAAATTTTGGGTGACTCTGCTAGGGGAAGAAAGTGATTTTCCAATGCTTTCTTTTCTTGGATATCTTAAGGTACCTCCCCAAGGATGGAGTTTGGTGACTCTATATTTTGAACCTGCTAAATCTTTGATTATGGAGTGTTGGTGTAAATACGTATTTACTATTTACATTTACCTAATTTTACTTAGGTTAATGCATATTTTTTATATTTATTTATTAGCCACCTAGGAGTATCTGTACTCTTATGAGTTGTCATGTTGACAACATAGGAGTTTGTACCTCTTTTATGCACATGGTGTCTACAACATAGGAGTTAGCACACTAATTAAGCACATGGTATCTACAACCTTGTTATTCTTATCCACTCATCTAGAATGATGGATAAGGCATGTGCTTAGTTGTCATGATGCTTATCTTATCTCTTGGTTCTTTCTAGAGACATTCTATGTGCTTCTTGAGAGGCCTTTATATACAAGCACTCCTAGTGTGTTTGCACATCACATACTAAACAGAGCAATATATTAGGACATACTTTGATTAATTGATCATATCCATTTTTGGTCTATAGTTGTGCTTGTGTTTGAGTTTTTAGTTCCTAGGTGAATTTTTCCCTTAGGAAAATTCTTATATGGTATTAGAGCTATACCAAATTCTTACATGGTATTAGATCTTGGAGACTTTCTCATCACATAGTCATTCAAGACTGTCCTTGCTTTAGCACCTCAGCCTAAATTTGGAGTACTGTAGAAATTGGTTGTGTCTAGAGCTAGATTTGACCTCACCATTACATCTGGAATGTTGATTCAGTGAATTTTGACTATAATTTTGCCTATCATAGGCTTAGTCAAAATTGAGGTATTTTTTTTTGCAAACCGGTGCTCAAAAGACCAGTTTTTAGCATTGGTATGATCATTTCAGATTTGTACATTTAATTTTTAGATCTACATTTTTTTCATCTAAATCTCTACTATTTTTTGGATTTGCATTATTTTTTGGAATTTTTTTCGCCATCAGGCCATAGGAGAGAATTTTTGTAGGTGAAGATTGAAGCTTGCCAGTGCAAATCTAATATTTGCATCACATTTAGAAGTTCAAAAAAACCTCAGATCAGATTTTATTTCATCCAAATCAGACATCCAAGGCAAAATCTAGAGCCATTTGATTTTTGGAGGCATGACAGTGATTCACAAAAAATAACAGTAGCAACAATTTTCAAACAACGATATCTCCCTCATACGAACTCATTTCTTTGAGAAATTTTTTTGTTTTGTGGTAGAATTTCATGGTCTACACATTGGTGTAGGTGGTTTGAGATCTCTGTTCCTAATTTTTTTTTGCAACTCACAAATCTTGATTTTGTTCACTTTAAATGCTTTGTACGGGCTCATCTAGACTCATAATTAGGTTCTATTTTTTTTGAAAGTGCATATATTTTTGTCTACTTTCTAGATTTGTAATCATATTATAGGTTTTGTGGATAGAAATATTGGTTTCAAAAATAGGCCCTAAATTGGCAACTGGCTATCATGTTCCTAAATCATACATTAGGGGGGTTCTTTCATTCATTATTCTTGTTCTTTGGAGGTTACATTGATTGGTCCATCATGAAAGAGGTAGATTTGATTTCTTTGACCCCAGACAACTATCAAGAATGGAGTCAACTTGTTGTCAAATATCTCAGTTAGCATAATGCACTGCCCTATATGCTAGATCTTAAGTATAATTTTGACCAGAGTCAAATAATTTGGCATACTCTCTTTCTCTGTATGGTTGATGATATTCTAGATACAATTTCTACCATTAAGTCATCTAATCCATATGTTACTTGGATGTATCTTTGGGAGAAGTATGAAGATCCAACCATTCCTCCATTCCTAGAAGATATCTTACCTCTAGTTGTTGCTACATCCTCTTCAAATGAGACCACACCTCCAACTCTTGTTGCTCCTACTGATTCTATTCTAGCCATAGATGCTTCAAATTTAGTGAAGTAGGACCCTTTATGTCTTCCTACTCTACCTTCATGTGAAGAATCTCTTCTCACCCTTGCAAGCTTGTTCATGGAGTCTCACATTGAAGATGTAGGAGACACTCTTGAGGATATTTGTCTTCTTTTTAAGGAAAATTATTCATTCATTGCCATAGTGACAAATTCATGTACTTTAGCACTATAGGGTACACTTTGTCTTCCAAGTGATAATTTCTTGCCAAACATTTTAGCTCTGTTCTTGGAGTCATACACAGCACATATGGGAGACTTTTTTGATGATCTACCACTTCTCTTTGTTGAGGATGATCCTTCTATAGTTGTTGCAAGGGACAACTCTAACCCTCAAGTCCATTCTCTACATGATCAATCATTCTAGGTTGGCATGATTGTGGATCCTTATGTACAACATCTATAGGAGGTCTCTTTGACACCGGCCCTCATAGAGATTCCTTCTCCATACAGGGGGTGTATCTCATAGGTACTCTTGCCTTTGTTTCTTCCAAAGGGGAGAAACATCATTCAGAGGTCATGGATCAGCTTCTACATCAGACCATTTCTGACTGATCGACACACTACTTTTAGGGGTGGGGGGGGGGACTTTTTCCTCTTAAGGGGGGTTTTCTCCTTCTCATTTTCTCATTTGTATATACAAGATGCATGTCATAATGGATTAGTCTTGATTACTCCATCTGGTGCAGGAGCACGTCTGCGATAGGAAGTTTGGTGGCGACAGGAAGACAATTTGCAATAAGACTAAAATGCAGGGTACAAAGCAAATATCAGAAAGTTTTGATTTTAAAATCTAAATTTTGAAATTTTTGTGTGTGTGAGTTTAGAGTTTTATGTTTTAAAATAATTTCCTATGATGTGGTGGCATAAATGGAGGAGTGAAATGATAAACTCTCCAAATATAGCCACTTAGGACCATGTGTGTTTCTTTTAGTGGAAGAATCTAATCATATCCTAAAAAAGGACAAATAGTTGGCAATAGGAATATTCATAATTTTTGAAACAGTCTCCTATTCTTGGATAGGGATGTTTCATATTCCTTATTTAGGGAGTCAGTTTTTAGAGAGGAAGAGAGAGGAAGAAGACAAGTTTCTATTTTTGGGTTAAATTCGGTATGTTTGCAGAAATCAGTCTCAGTGCATTTGTAATATCTCCCAAATGCACTGTTGGATTTTGATGAGCTTTGGATATGTTTTTATAGGCCTAATTATGCCCATCTTCACTAGAGCGATCAAAGAGTTTTGATCTGGTTCAAAAGTTATTCATATCTGAGTGCAAGTCTATCTAGAGACAGCAAGAAGCAATATTTTGTAGAAAAATGTACTCTGATGCGTGGTCAATATCTCAAGTTTGAACCGTTAGATTTCTCTCAAATTTTTATATGGTTTTTGAAACCTAGTTATGCCAAATCTCAATAGTTGGATTGAGTAAACCTTTTTTGGTTCAAAATTTATTCATGTCTGAGTGCAAGTCTATCCAGGAGGCAACAAGAATGTATTTTCTAAGCAATTTGTTTTAAAACTTTTGTTTAATGGATTAAGTGGATGGAAAAGTATATAGAATGGATTTAGAGAGTATATGCATTTTTAATGTGTATGAAGAAACTCAATTAATACATTGTGATGTTGGATTTTATTGTGTGATCCTGAAGGTTGTAGATGCCCCTTGATGCAACTCAGTTGAGTGTCTGATTCCTCCTGAGTTTTCCAAGGTGTGGCTTTGCATCATTTTTGGTATCAGAGCTTGAGAGTTGCAGGTTGTGAAGTTATATGTTGAATGCCCCTGATCAAGATTCCTCAATAGGGTCAATCAAGATGGTGACCAATGCAGAGTTAGTGAAGAAAGTCGAGGAGCAAGAAGAACTTATCCAAAAAGAGAATAGAGAGTTGAAGGGGATAGTGGCAGAACTAGCTAGTAAGTTGGAATATATGTAGAATATAGTTGAGAAGAAAGAAATGAAAGAAGAAATGGAAGAAGAAGAAGCAAAAAGACAAAGCTATAGCCAAAGACATTCTATATTCCCAACAAAGTGCAAGTGCAAGAATAAGGTATGCAAAGTTATAGTTGACAGTGGTTCCTTTGAAAATATAATCTCAGTAGAAATGGTTGAGAAACTGAATCTTCCAAGAGTACCTCATGATTTACCTTACAGAGCTTATGGGTTAGGAGATGAAAAGTGGATTGATGTCTTCGAAAAGTCATATGTTTCTTTTAACATTGGACCATATTTTGATACCATTGAATGGGATATTATGCCTTTAAAAGATTGTCACTTGATTTTGGGAAGAGCATGGCAATATGACAGGTCAACCATATATGATTGTAGAGAGAACACATATACCGTCAACAAGAATGGGAAGAAGATGGTTTTTCTTCCATTGAAGGATGATACAACATGGAAGGAATCAAGAAGTATAGGTCTTATTAATAGGATAGCATTTCCAATGCATGATGAAGTGAAAGAGGAAGTGAAAGAAGTTTTGGTAGAGGTAAATGAAACTACAGAGAAGGCAGCCATAAAGAGTGTAGATGTATGTGAAGTTGGTACAAAAATCTCAACAATGATAGATGTAACTTGTCCTTTGGAAGGGAAAGAACCTGAAGAGCAGAAAGAAGATAAATTGCAGCAAGTAAATGTTGATGAGAAGAATAAAGAGGAAATTCCTATGGGATTTGAGTGTGATAAAGTTATGGTTGGAACAATAATGTGTCCTTTGAAAATAGAGATGAGTACAATGCTAAAAGGTACTCCTATGAAAGAGAGTTTGGAGGAAAATAATGAAGCCTTCAAAATGCATGATGTAGTGAAATGTCAAGAGCAATGGCATGAGGATGGAGATAAAGATTGTGTAGCAGCAAATTCTGAAGAAGAATCTGATTTATGGGAAGAGTTTACAGCCATCATGGGAGAATGGCAAAGCAATGGTGGTAGTATGGAGACTCAACATGAAGATGTTTCCAAAGAAGAGGTATTAGATGATGTTATGGACAAAGAAGATGAGGCTGGATATATTTATGACAGGGCAACAAATTATTTTCGGGACATAAAATTCAGAATAAAAATTCAAGTGTATATAGCAATAATAAAAATTCAGAATGTGATGAAGTTACAAGTGTATGTAGTAGCCATACAAATTCAGAATATGATGAACTGGATGCATAGTGAGCAGCAAATAATTTTCATCTTACCAATGGAAAACAAACCAAAGGTAAAGATGAAAGAGAAAGAGAAAATTCAAATGATACAAGTTCAAGAAAGGCCAAGTTTTCTAATGGAGGAAAAGTACAAACCAAAAGTCAAGATGAAGGGATACATATGTTTTTCTAATGCTTTGTTTTGTAGGTGTTTCCAAAGGACTTGGAAACTTTTGAAATTTGGGAGTATGGTGTAGGAGCACGTCTGCGATAGGAAGTTTGATGGCGACAGGAAGACAACTTGCAATATGACTAAAATGCAGGGTACAAAGCAAATATCAGAAAGTTTTGATTTTAAAATATAAATTTTGAAATGTTTGTGTGTGTGAGTTTAGAGTTTTATGTTTTAAAATAATGTCCTATGATGTGGTGGCATAAATGGAGGAGTGAAATGATAAACTCTCCAAATATAGCCACTTAGGACCATGTGTGTTTGTTTTAGTGGAAGAATCTAATCATATCCTAAAAAAGGACAGATAGTTGGCAGCAAGAATATTCATAATTTTTGAAACAGTCTCCTATTCTTGGATAGGGACATTTCATATTCCTTATTTAGGGAGTCATTTTTTAGAGAGGAAGAGAGAGGAAGAAGACAAGTTTCTATTTTTGGGTTGAATTCGGTATGTTTGCAGAAATCAGTCTCAGTGCGTTTGTAATATCTCCCAAATGCACTGTTGGATTTTAATGAGCTTTGGATATGTTGTTATAGGCCTAATTACTCCCATCTTCACTAGAGTGATCGAAGAGTTTTGATCTGGTTCAAAAGTTATTCATATTTGAGTGCAGGTCTATCTAGAGACAGCAAGAAGCAATATTTTGTAGAAAAATGTACTCTGATGCGTGGTCAATATCTCAAGTTTGAACCTTTAGATTTCTCTCAAATTTTTATATGTTGTTTGAAACCTAGTTATGCCAAATTTTAACCGTTGGATTGAGTAAAAATTTTTTGGTTCGAAAGTTATTCATGTCTGAGTGCAGGTCTATCCAGGAGGTAGAAAGAATGTATTTTCTGGGCAATTTGTTTTAAAACTTTTGTTTAATGAATTAAGTGGATGGAAAAGTATATAGAATGGATTTAGAGAGTATATGCATTTTTAATGTGTATGAAGAAACTCAATTAATACATTGTGATGTTGGATTTTAGTGTGTGATCCTGAAGGTTGTAGATGCCCCTTGAAGCAACTCAATTGAGTGTCTAATTCCTCCTGAGTTTTCCAAGGTGTGGCTCTGCATCACCATCCATCTATGCATCTCTTTTCATCTCTCTTTTTGGGGAAGGGATTTTCCCATGAGGTTTTCCCTCTTTCCCTACTTTATGAGAGATTTTCATATCATTATCTATATGGGTACCTAACATGACCCAGTAGCTGGGACCCATTCTACATTTCATCCTAGTTTTCATAAGCTTAAGGGCATTCCCCTAAGTTGCACTTAAGGGGGGGTATTGGTGTAAATATGCATTTACTAGTTACACTTACTTAAGTTTACTTAGGTTAATGCATATTTTTTATATTTATTTATTAGCCACCTAGGAGTATGCATACTCTTGTGAGTTGTCATGTTGAAAACACAAGAGTTCACACCTCTTTTATGCACATGGTGTCTACAACACAAGAGTTAGCAAACTAATTAAGCACACGGTGTCTACAACCTTGTTATTCTTATCCACTCATCTAGAATGATGGATAAGGCATGTGCTTAGTTGTCATGATGCTTATCTTATCTCCTAGTTCTTTCTAGAGACATTCTAGGTGCTTCCTGAGAGGCCTTTATATACAAGCACTCCTAGTGTGTTTGCACATCACATATTGAATAGGGCAATGCATTAGGACATACTCTGATTAATTGATCATATCCATTTTTGGTCTACAGTTGTGCTTTTTTTCGAGTTCTTAGTTCCTGGGTGAATTTTACCCTTACGAAAATTCTTACATGGAGTTCCATTTTGTATTATGGTTGTGGTTACCACTCAGCCATGGGGGGCTCAGATTAGACTATTTGCCTTGGTCCAGTATTCAACCCTAACTAAAAGGTCATGGGAATGCCTTCCCAAGTTTTCTAGAGATAAGACTTAGGAACTAAATGACAACAACAAAGTAGTCATTGTTTCATATGGTATTCTTGGTGTGCAAGAAGAAAATGTATCCATTAGGCTGGTTGCTCAAAGCCTTGTGGGAAATGCCACTGAATGGTTTCAGAATCTACTAGTCGGATCTATCACCACCTAGGATAATCTTAAGGAAAAGTTCCTTGAAACGTTTCAACTTAGAATTGATGCCTATCAATTGTTGATGGATCCTTTTAGAATTTAGATGAAAGAGGATGAATCTATAAGGGATTTTGTTGACAAATTTAACTAGAGTGTTGGTAAAATATCTCTAGCCCATCAGCCTAATAAAATCAATTAGTTAGGCATCTTTACTACTACAATGGAGGTTGATGTTCAGTTTGGGTTAAGGCACCTTGCAGTGCAAAGTTTGGTGATGCTCAAAAGGAGGCAATCAAGTTAGATGAAGACTTGATTTTTAGTGGCCTAAAATCTACAAGGACTCCTCAAATGAAAGACTACCTTGGTGGACAACAACATTATCTGAAGGTTGAGCCTTCTAAGAAGAAGCTCGTTCTGAAAAATAAAATAAAATCAACACCCCTTGACTCTTCTTGTCAAAATTTGTCAGTTTTCCAAGATGAAAATTTTCTAGTGGGTATGTGCAAGATCATGGTGTGCCAAAAAGTGGCAATCTAAAAAATATGTAGTTTTGAAATATCTCAAACTATTTCAAAATCTATTCCAACTTTTTTCCCACCCACCCTGATACTAAATAAAAATAATTAATATCTTTATAAGGTCTACTATATCTTTTGATACCAACCCTATATGGTCAACTTTGAAAACATCCTACAAATGTGTTTTCTGACTATTTTTATGTGATTTTTACTTCAAACATGTGGTTGACAACTTTTTTTTCACCAAAATCTAATAAAATGAAAAGGGTTTCTTAAGAATGTTCTTATCTTCCCATAAATGTAAGGTTTTCCAAATTATGAGTTCAGTAAGTAATTATTACTTATTTTCTAATGGAGTTATGTATAAAGTGTTGACTGACACACTACTTGAAAAACAACTATAAATTTCAAATGATATAACATTTTTTGAATCCAAAAGATGCATCACATTCTATGTTTCTTCTACTATAAGGAAAAAAAATGAAAAATTAAATTTTGTAGAGTTTTGAATTAGTTAAGGTGGTCAGACACAAGAGTTTTTTATTTCCAAAAATACCAAAATCAAAAATTAATTAATTATTCTTTATTTAAAATAAAAATACTCAAAAATATGTGTCGCATTTAGGCATGAGTCTACTACTTATATCTAGAATATTATTAAAAAATATTATCATTTGATTTTGATTAAGGTGGTTAGACATATGTCTACTTATTTTTGTTCTAAATTTTTTGTAATATTGCATTAAAATTCAAAATTTTGACAAATCAATTTTTTTTTTTTTGAGATAAGTCCTAGTAGTTTGGAAACTAGATTCAATTTTCTAGAGATTCTTTTCTCTCAAATTTTTGATATAAAGTTTAGAACAAGTGGAAAATTACACATCAAGTTAACATAACCCTGATTTTCTAATTTTTCATTGCCACTTAAGAGCATAGTTTGGTTGACCATGATCCTACACATACCCTAGTAACTCTTATGATTGAAAGCAACCACTATGATATGGTTGGATCATATCATTTGCATGTTGAGTATGGTGATGAAGATCGTCATGAAGCCGCACCCACTGGAAATGATTCTTTGGATATGGAAGAAGAATCTAGTTTGCATGCTAAAAAATAATGATCAACATCTTCCTTAATCATCTAATATGATGACTTGTTTTCCTAGTTTCTCCACTGAGGGGGAACTTGGTGATAATCAACTACATGAAAGCTCATCACTAGCTATTCCCTTGTAGGAACTCAAATCTTTTTCCTTCAAAATATCTAATACTATCCTAGCCATTAATGATAGTTGAGAAAATGTGATAAATTTGCATGAACAACATGGCATCTAATATCTTAATACATAAAGGGAAAATAAAATTTATCATCTTCATTATAACTCTCAAGGAGGAAGATTAGATCTTGAATTACCATAGAGAAAGACAACCCTCTTAAGGGCATCGTCAATGTTGAAACAAGTAAGACCTTGCCGTCAGGTATTTTCTATTTAGAATTAGAATATTATACATTTGATACTTTTGATATATATTCAACTGGCTACTCTGATAAAAAAAGTGTAATAGTTCATCAATATCAAGAAACACTTAAGGGTGGTAATGCTAAAATAGAAAATTTGTTGCATGTTAATTATGAATGCTTTCATTTTGGTTACATGGAGAAATTAGTGAAAAATTTGCCTAGCACAAAACACGAAAGGGTCTTGAAAATACTAAGGTGCAAACTATTGGGAATCCTCTCTTTTTCATGATGAGTTTATGTGTAAAGCCTAAATTTGAGTCTTATTAGGTTGGTCATAAAGGTGTGTGGGATGCAAATCACCTCATTAAAAATCATTTTAGAATGCTACAACTAGATTTCTTTGGAGCTAAGTGGTTATTTGGAACCAGCATAGTGATTCAAAGGTTGCTCCAAAATATGATATTTGGATCGATGCTTTTATCTACTACTCTATGGTTGCTTGGAGTGGTGCATCTCATTTTTCAGCCACTTTTTAATACTGGCATATATATATATATCTCAACTAGTTAATGGTTTTCCATGAGTAGCCAGGTACATTCTTTTGAGTATCTGTTGCTTTCCCTATTTTTTGTCCATAATGTTTTTGTTCTGGCTAGGTGTAGTTTGCTTGTTAGTTTTTCTTGCTAGTAGTGTAGTTGTTTAGTTGTTGTGCTTTTGGTTTGCTTTCATTTGTTGGTTGCTTTGGTTGTTTTAGTGTTGTCCCATGTTCTCTCTCTCTACAAGAAACTCCCATTCTTTATTTCTCTAGATGCTATTGCCCAATGGCTAGGCACTAGTCTTTTCCTAAGATTGCTAGATTCTTTGTGTACCCAATGGCCCACATCCCGATTTAGAGCTAGCTATTACCATTCTTTTAGCACCTACATTCTAAACTTCCAAGTCAACTCTATAGAGAAATTTTTGATTGGGTTTTATCACTAATAGTGATTTATAAACTAAGACTTGTGAAGAAGATAGTTTCATGGGGGTTTCTTGAACTTGAACCATAAGTTTAGAACTTCAAGTATGAGTTGAACTTCAAGTTCAAGTGGTAGAATCAAAGCCCAAGCTTCAAGCTCAATGGTCCACTTTTCTATGTTTTGAAATGTAGATTTAGAGGATAGGTGACTCAAAGTTCATCACTACTTAGATTTGGTTTCAAGTTTTGAACATGCAAAGTTCATGGTTCAAGGTCCAAGAATTTAGTTCAAGATTTAGAGTTCAATTTTGAACTACTTCAATTCCCCATCTAGTCTTGACATGGACTAAGTGCTAGTAGATGTATCCTCTAAAAATACCTTGATGTTTGCCACTATCAACTATCATATGTGATGTGTATGAAGGGTTGAAAAAATGTTTCCTCCTCAATAGCTACCAATCATGTCACTAATCCATGGGAGAATGAACTTGCCAACAACTTAAAGAGAAATTTTATTCCACAAGTCATAGCATCATAGGTGGACTCATAATATTGAAAGCTAATGGGAGAGATAGTGTGTGAAATTGTCACGATCTTGTACTGAAAGATTTCTAATGCCCAAAGGTGCTTGAATTACCAGAACTATCAGATGTTGGTAACTCTAAAGATGGGAATGCATGAAGAAATCTCATCAAGAAGGCTAGTTGTTGTTTAAATATCCTCAACTTGCTGCATGCTTATGTAGTGGACAAAAGGCCATCCGATTGCAACCTAAATCCAAAAGAGCAACAATGTTGAAGTCCCACTTTAAATGCAAAGCTTGATTCATGTAAGGTGAACATTATGTAAGACACAGATATTCTGAACAAAAGGAGGAAGGATATAATACAAGAACCATTTGTCAAAATTTCCATTATAACCATCTCTGTCAATAAATAATCTTAAAAGTGGGCATGATTTTTCTAAGATTTATTAACACATAATCAATCCTCCAAATTGTCAAAATTCACACCCTCATATGTTCATGTCTATAGTGAAGAAGAATCGGGGGAGATATGCAACCCTAGGTCCCATCATTCATAGCGTAAGCCTGCAAGTGTGAAGGTAACTTCTCATGGTGAATAAGTCCCCATACCAGAGACAAAGAGGATGTGTGTGGAATGTTTGACAGAGGAGAGACCACTACCAGCATGCAGATCACTTGATAAAGAATTCAATGCCATATAGATTGACAAGGAGGAAGGACACATAATGTTTAATAGAATGCGCAATTCATAAGCACTTATCTTTATAAGTTTCTAGCACCCATTCCATGAAACTCTCAATGAATGAAAAGAAAAGACACAATAAGTATTAGTGTCATGGCATGCTAAGGTGAATGTAATGCTCAAAAAAAGAGCATTGAACTAGATTACTCATGGGTTTTCTTTTTGAAATACATCAAGGAGAGATGCAATGAGTACGAACTTGAATTGATCAAAGCTCATCCCTAAGTGAGTCTCGAGTATTTGAAACTTGATATGGTTAAGGAAAACTAGAGTATCCATGTCTAATGCATGAAAAGTAGTTGGCAATATACCCATGAGAAAACAAGGGAAAGGTAATACATATTCTTTATAGTGGAACGCATGTGCCGATGTATGAAATAGCTCAAACATAGAGATTTTTGGATTAGACAAGGTATATGTAGGCTAGTTTTTCATAGGCCTCCAAAAATCCAACTATACTCATGGTTGATACATCCAAAGGCAACAGTGACTCATGTCTTTACAAGAGGAATTCTCCAAGCGATACACGCCTTTAATATCCAATGAAGCATCATTATTAATTTTTTTAATTTGTGAATTAGAAAGTAAGGAAACCTCTCAGATATAATTGTTCAAAAGAATTGAAATTTTAAAGGATACAAATCTTGATATTGCAAAGAATCAGTTGCAAGCATAACTAAAATTTTACAGGAATAGTCAAGTAATAAGAAGGCACAATGAATGGAAAAAAGGGTTCTTCTTTTTGGTCTGTAGGTTCTACAGTTGCTATAGGAAAATATAGTTCTATTTTATAATAGGGGAAGGAGCTTTGTTTTATGCATATTTATTGTCATAGAAGGGAAAAATAATACTATTGTTGTTTTCTCATGTCTCTAAAATGAATATGAATATACATGTGTTCAATCCTATGGTCTATACATCTATATTTTTGGTTTTGAAGAATACTATATTCTTTTATTTCTTATTTCAGATATAGTCTTTTACTACTACATCAAATGTGATGTATGTAATCTTGTGTTTATGTATTCATGTTTCTGCAGAAGAAAATTTGTAACTTCCCTCTCTTCCATAATAGGAAATATTGTCAAGTATTCTTGTAGCTACTTATTTGTCTTTCCCTTTGTATTTAGTTTATAAATCCAAATAATCACATTTATTTCATGTCTATGAATGAATATTGGAAACCTTGGCATCTTCAAGTTAAAGATACATCATATCATTTAAATTCGTTGTAAATCTAAAAATGAGGGAGTTGTACCTTTTGATTTAGAGGATAGTCATCCCTATATGTGCAATGTATCTTATTTAATTATTTTAAGTAAACCCTCTGGTGATTTAATAAATCCAAATTTATTTTGTATTATGTGTTTAGATCCATGGGGATGTCTGTGGATTTAGATGGTCATATTTTTCACAAAATTTATTAAGGAATATTGTGAATTAATAGTTTTGAGAATTTTATATTTGATTTAATTATTTTGATTCCCAACATCATTGTCAAAGTTGAATTCCATTTACTTTAAATTACCCAATTTTTTCTAGGTTGTGTAGATGCTTAAACTCATCCCAAATACTATATTAATTTATTTAATATTTCCTTTAACATTATAGTTAATTATTTATTAATTAATTATATATTTTTAGATTCTTCTACTTATTTAATTAAATTTATTTAATTATATAGGTTCATTTTCCTAATGTATTTAAATTTAATTTAAATACATCCCACCTAATGTATTAAATTTATTTTAATACATAGTGCTCCATAAATCCCCTTTTAAATAAATTCTAATTTATTTAATTCCCTCCATTCCATTAAATTTTTTAATCTGATGATTGAGTTAAATCTTATTTAATTTAATCTTAATCCCATCCTAAAACCTAGTCTACACCCATCACTCCCATCCTTCTAAGCCTACCCATTAATTAATCCCACTTAATTATCATAAACCTCTTTAAACCACCTTTTTAGCTCCTAAGTGTTTACTCACACATGTGTGAGAAGCTCATGATCCAATAAAGCTTCCACTTATTTACACCTCTTGCACCTCTTACACCTTTGTCCACCCACTCCTTTCCCCACGGTTGCTCACACATGTGTGAGCACACCTTGAGCCTCTCAATCATAAAGGCTCCTTTTGACTTTTGCACGACTTTTCCTTTAGCCCATGTGTCTCCCATGTGGCACCTATGTGGATTTCAAATAGATGTCACCTTCCCAAGGCCTCTCTCAAACCTATAAATAGAACCCTTGTCTCAAGCATTTAATCATCTCCCTCATTTGCATTATTGTCATGCCAGTTCAGCTTTTGAGTTCTTAGAGATTTTAGGCTTAGACCTAACCTTTGGTAGTTGCTAGTTCATTTGCACTTTCATTGTTAACTTAGTTTGTTTCTTGCATCCACACTCACATCCTTTGATTTCTATCAAGCATGGTTGCTTTCATAGCCATTTTTTGAAGCATTCTCCATTCATCTTAGCATAGTATCATTGCCATTGTATTTTTATCACATTGGGATTCTATAGTTGTGTTTAGGAGAACATCTCCACATCCCTCCAATCTAAAGCACACCAAAAATGCCTCTTATAGGTGCCCTTGTTAAGCTACTTTGAGGTTGCATGAGGATGTTTCTTTTTGGTTGAATTGAGCTATAAAACTCAAGCATAGTGTTAGTTGTATTTTATTTTATTTTGAATATTTGATATACATATGCAACTAACATTTTCTTGTTTATGTCTGCTCTTGACAGGTTAGGTTTTCTTGTATATAGTTTGAGAAAGGGTTGTTTTAGTGGGCTAGTTAATTTTTTAATATTATATTTTACTTTTAAAAGTGTATATATACTTCAAAAGGGAACTATTTCTCAAACTTCTCACTTGTGGAATAGAAATTTGGAGAGAAAATTCTAAAATCCTATTAGACAGATTTACTATTTTATTTGATGTAGAAGCTATGGGCATGGGGAAGTTGCGAGGTTGAGTTCATTGGATCTAGCTTGGGGAGACCTTTGTGTGTCAAGACTTTTGGTAGTGACCATGAAGCTATTATTTTATCATGTGCATTTCTATTTTAGCCCTTTTGGCTACTAGGTAAGGCTCTCCTATTGTATTGCGTTTACTCCATTTCAAAGCATGTTTCTCATATTAAACTATTTGGAGGAAGAGAACTAGTGTTCCCCTTCATTTTTGTAAGAAAAATCTACTTGGTTAGTCAGACATGAGCATTTGAAGCCTTTTGGGCTTAGGGTTTTGGGGTTTCAGGTTGTTATTCTAGTCATTCTTGCATACAAACTCTAAAACGAAATTTTATTTAATAGTTGAGACTTTTATACCCAATGGCATAATGGGTTTTAATTTTGTGGTTTTTGGGCATTTTTTGTTTTTGTCTTAATTTGTGTGTCACCCAATTTTCTTGGGTCTTTCTTGTCACTGATGTTAGTCGTGCTAGATTATCCATGAGATATTGAATCTATGTATGATTTTTTTTGTTGCATTTGGATTTACACCAAATTCCTACTCCTAACTATGTGCTTGGTTGAGTGAATGTTTAATAGATATTTTTTATTATTTCTCATCTAGCCCTTGTTGTTTATGATCATCATGTTGTTGGTGTGTGCACACACAAGCACATGAGTGTGCACTTAATGGGTTCTTGCAAGACCTGAGCTCCCCATTGCTTGTTGGTTGAGTTTTGTTCATTGGGATTGGATTGGAAAATTCAATTGGTTACAGACGCTCATCATGTGATGAGCATGGGTATGTAGGGTAGACAAATGGAGGGGATTCTCTCCTAACACTGAGTCATTTTTTTGATAAGGTATATGTGAAGAAGTCTCTAATAAGAGATAACTAAATGAATTCATGGATAATTAACTAAGATAAGAATATATTGCATACCTACACTACTTTTCCAAAGGTTTTTTGTGCCTATTCGATTATCTGAGGGTTAATGTTTGTATGGTGCATCTAGGGATATAGCATGGTGGCCTCTCGATGGAGATTCTATACAATTTTTAGCTTGGACTCTATGATGCCAAGGGATCTACTCTTCACTAGAGTCCCTACATAGTAGACCCATAGAGAATCCGATAAGGACCTTTTGTATTGCATTATCTCATGATCTTGGTTTTAGTCCTCTATACTATTTGGCTTGAGTATTAGCCATGGATGACTATATTGCATGTGTTTGAGGTTGGATCACTATCTCCATCAGTACAGTGGGAGTGGGGCTATGGTTTCCATGAAATTGGAGGCATATCTACCTTTACCACTACTAGGGACTAATGTACAGAGTTAACCTTCCTCCATTTTCAATTCCCAAGCTAGATGCTTACATGGTTCTGTGTATCTGCTAGATAATGTTTCCATGTGGTTTATATTATTTTAGTCCATTGAGATAGATGGTTTATGCACATGTATGTTTACTATGATGTTACTTTCTATATGATTACATTAGATACTATAGATTAGATTTTATTATTAATCAGTCTCCTTATGATTTTGATTGTCTACTCATCAACTATTATGGATCTTGTACTACCCAATGTGGAGCTTCTAAGTCTTTTTCCCTTCTTTTGTTTGTCAAGTTATTTCTTTACAAACTTGTGCAACACTAGTTCAACATCAGGTGATATTTAAAAGTATCACATGACTATAGAAAGAAAATGTGTGTGATAGTAGAAAGTTTCACATGGTAGTAGTAAGTTATATTGTATGACACTAGTAAAGTATGGCAGAATAGTAGTAAAGTATACCATGCAATACTAGTAAGTATTGCATGGTAGTTGTAAGAAGTATCACAGGATGTTGTAAAAGTATTTTTTGGTAGTATTGTACAATGTTGAACAATGCTAGAAAGTATTGCCTAATTTGCATGCAAAACCCTACTTGAGAAAACAATAGGTATCTTGGGACTTGTCAGTTGAAATTTTAAGGGTGATTTTGTTAACCTATTGGGTTGCCCCCTTTCCTAGGTCTTGACAACTCAAATATTTTGGGTTTCTTGTTTGTCTAACTTTTAGAATTTTTTTTTGAATACATTATTAAGTAGTGACACTTGGAGATTGTTGGTTGTGTGGATTGCTTGGATAAGTGCTCTATTGTGATCTTTTGATCAATTACATTTTTATGTATTTTGAATCCATTCTTTTTATTAAAAAAAAATGTATTGGATTTTATTTATCTATCTTCCAAGGATCTCTAGATGGAGCATTAAAAATTATGAGAGATAATTCAATGATGATCATTTATAATGACCATTTGGAAGTGCAAAATAAAATATTGGAACATACCACTCAGATCATGATGATGCAAAAATTGTGTCTTGAATATCTTGGAGTTCCTTAGCAAAAAAAATTGATTGAGTTTCAAGCAGTACACAAAAGTTAGAAGGAAGTGGGTGGTGATCTTCTTACAAACTAGGAGCTAAACATCAATGATAGCAATATATCTAGTAGTTAGTTAGTAAGCTAGGGGCCACACCCCAATAGTTACCTTGCCTTCTTTTGACTAAATTTTTAGAAAATATGAGCAGTTTTATTTTGATAGTTTGTAACTCCCTAAGGAGTTAGATTTAAAACAAATTTAGAAGCCCTACATGGCTATATATTTTTACTTGTTCTATCTTTGAAAGGGAGGACTCCCTGGACATTTTACTGATATATACTTATTTTGATACTATCAATACATATCTTTTGTGATTACTACTAGGAAGTTAATGAGAAATAGTGATTAATAATGGTGTTATTCACTTATCATCTTTTATGTGATCGTATGGCTATTTTGGTTGGATTGATTTTCATGTGGAATTCATTCTTTGCTATGATGATGTTTTTTTCATTAAATTGTTGAATACATAAATGCAATCCTTTCTCATTGCTCAATAAGTTTGATTAGGAATTTGAGAAACTCACCAATGTATGTTGTGTGGTGTATTTGTGAGACAATCATCTTTAAATTTGCAATGTTTTTTCATGTTTATGGGAGAATGTTTTATTTTCCTTTAGCTCTTTCTATTTAAAAGTGAAAGTACTTTCATTCTTTTCTAATTAAGATTATAATGATTAATATTTTTAGAAGGGTGTTGTGCCTTTGAACAAGGAGAGTTTTACAAACCAAAGGACTCATTTGTTATGAGTTAGTTTTCTTCTAGTTTATAAAAGATACTAGATAATGTAAGGAAAAATTGTTTACCAATATATAAAAAGATAAGGTATTGTGTTATGCTTACAAATGGATACATGGAACCTACAATTGGGTAGTCTATAATGAGTTAGTGTTTTTCTGGCTTATAAAAGATACTAGCTAACATAAGGAATTTTTTTTTACCAATAGATAAAAAGATAAGGTATTGAGTTATGTTTATGAATGGATACATGCCACCTACAATTGGGTAGTCCATGGAAGTATAATAGAGAAAAGAACTATAATGGCAAAAAGAACTCATATGCTTTCCAAAAGAATGTTGTCACAAGTAGGATCCAATCTATAGCAGATGGAGAATAGGGTAAGTTTGCTCACCTTAATGTGATATTGGTAGGTGATAAAGTATTTTGAATACCCTCAAGAAAGGAGAAGCAGTTGGGTTTTCCATAGTTTTGAGGCCCAAAAAAGAGAAGAAAGAAAAGAAGGTAAACATCCCTACAAAGGGGGAGAGGATTTAAATGAACAAATTAAAAAAAGACACAAGTAACAAGTTAAAAGAAATATAAATATCTTGATGAAGAATTCAAAAAAGAAATATAGTTGCTCATATTATATAGGGGACACCAATTTTTGGTACAGAATGACATTTTAAACTAAATGTTTTCCATTAATGTGAAAAGGCATATTGTTGGCATAAGTGATCTACAAGTTTATGATAGAGAATGATAAATAAAATAGCTTATGTATTGCATTTTCATTAGTTATATAGTTTGTTATTGATGTCAAAATGGTAGGCAAGTCATTTCATTTGGTTACTATATCATAACAAATTATTAAGCACATTATGGAACTAAAAAAGAATAGTGGGATGAGACTTATCGAGTAGAAATTGGAATAAAAAATGGAAGCAATGGTAGTGATAAAAAATCTTAACAAACTAGTGACAAAGACAAGTGACAAAGAAGGCTTATTAGTGAAGTAGGATCTTATAATAGAAGTGGTAAAGTTTGTATTAAGTGGATAAATGAAAATTGTTTGAGAAGTTTCCACAATGGTTGAAAGATGTTATTCTAATCATTGGATTTAGCTTTAGAGTTTTTGATATACTTAAGGAGACTCAAAAGAGAGAAAGAAGGTATTGTGACCATAGGATGTGACTATCAAAGTGAAAAAATAGAAAATCGGTTGTGATTGTAGAAGAATAAGTAATGTTGTGTTGTTGTATTGAAGATTTTTAAAGGATCTAACATAAAAAGGGAGTGCAAGCTACAAATAATCTTATTTCTATTACCTCCTTATCAATATAATAGTTTAAATCCATTGAATGGGTGGTATTTATGAATATATTCTAAAACCTCTAACAAGGTAGCATTCTAAGATTAGATTGTTGAAATCCATTAGCAAGATTAATCCTAGTAGAGTAAAGATCCTAATAGGTATAGAGGAAAATCTTGTAACACACACTTAGCAGTGTTTTGTAACCCTTAATCAGGCAAGCTCCTCATAAAGTGTATTCTAGAAGAGTACAACATTTGTGAACATCATTCTCACACTAGGGATTTCACCCAGATCAGGGTTCTATGAGATAAATATTGGTTTTATTATTGTGTATAGGATTTTACTATTTTGTGCAATTGTTTATGCATTTAACCAGTAATAGTATTATAGGAAAAATAAAATATTATTGATAAATAGTCTAGAAGTTATTGAAAAATATTATTAATTTCATGATCACTAATTCACCCACCTCCCCTCCCCCCACCTCCCACACTCTCCCACCTTAGTATTCAATCATATACCTATAATTACCACTAGTCTAGATGTCAAACACCTTCTCAAGTTAGTTGGAAAACATTTCTAACAAAATGATTATGTGTAACTTCATTTTCAACAATAGTTTGGATTTCCATTGGTAGGGCCGCTAGCTAGCATGAACACTGCAATCTAGCTAGCTCCAAACCCAAGCCTTCTAGTTTTTCTTCCACCTTGTCTCTTTTTTGGTATATTTGTTGAAAGGTGAATTATTTCATTTTACAAGGAGATAAAATATATTTGACATCATACTTGTCATTGACCAACCCATCTTCAAGAACTAAATAATGAAATCAATGAAAATTTTGGAGTCTCATTCCAACTGGATCGTGTGACTCACCAAATAAGTTATGAATTTGATGCTCCAAAAGAGGGTGAAGGCTTTTTCCATATTAGAGGTGTTGGTGCCAAAAAATTCAAGAATAAGACATAATCAACCTGCCCTCCCAATGAAAAAAAATCCTTCCTCCAACTACAATATCATTCTTATCCTCCTCATCACAATTGATTTTAAGCCAATCACAAGAGGTAGCGGGAGACGTGGGGAGGGTATTTACAAATTGTGTTGGAATGCGCTAGTATCTTGGAGTTATCAAGATGGTTAGAAACCACTAGGAGCTGCCAATTAGTCATGACCTAACAATGCCAAGGGGAGGGAGGTCTGCAAAGTTTCTTGGAAGTAGAAATATAGAAGTTTTCATGCAAATTCATAATAGCCATGAAAAAAATCCCTTAAACTTCCATTTCCTTATCCCAAGAAATCCTATTGTTCATTTCCTTCCAAACATTCTAGAAAACTTATGGGAGAAACAATTTCCATAGAAGTTGAGTGGGTTGATGGGATGATTCAATTAGCTAGTTAAAAAAAACTAATGAATACTTCTCCCAAAGACCAAAGAATCATTGAACATGCTCAAAAGGAACCCACAAATTTGTAACACATATAGACACTAGAAAAAAAGATGACTAATGTCTTCCTCCACCTATTTGTGGAGAATATATATGTTAGGAAATTGGAATCCCCTCCTTACATTATCAATAGTGAGAATATCGTTATGTATGGTAGACCACTAGAAGAAGTTAATTTTGGGGGTGAGTTTCCAAAAACAAACCTTATACCAATAGAGTGTGAGAATCTCTAAATCAATCAATATAAGATATAAGGAGTGAATAGAGAATTCCCCCATATAGTTTCTTTCCTAGATGAGTCTATCATGTGAAGGTGTGATAGGAATCCTATAGAGGCTAATGAGGTCCTATAACTTCTTAATATAGTATTAGGTCCTCAGAAGATCCCTCTAATTTTGGTTAATACATTTCTATTTTTGGGAGGGAGTCAAATGATCTTTGAAAAAATGACCTAGGTTGTATATTAACTCATTCTCAAGGTGATAAGAATTTTAGAAATATAAGAGACTTACTCCTATTCATTTATTCTCCCAAAATCTAATTTTATCTTCCTTGCTAACATTTCATTGCAAAACACTTTAGAGAGAAGTGTGATTTCAAATCAAATTGTTCCAAATCCTAGATCCGTAGGGAAGGTTCATGTCAAAAATATGGGCACAAATGGGAGTGACTAAAGTACTTGGATTTTGTTATTTTTTATCAATTACCCAAGTTATTAGCCAAATTACAACCAAATTTATTAATGAGAATCTTTGTTGAGGTCTCCTACTTTCCTAACACTCAATCATTGCATATCCATATATTTTCACACAATCTCCTAATTGACCAAGATGATCATAGTTGTTACTACTAGTCTAATCAGGGGAAATTCATCTAGAATCTTCTCTCAAACTTGTGCCATCGAGCCTAAGATTTTAAAAGATATAGGATGTAGACAAGGACAAGCAAGAAATCCTAATTGACACTATCATATGCTTTAGATATATCCAACTAGTGATTCATTCCTAACTTATTGCTTTATTCCATAGAGTGAATTATCTCATGGGATGAGCTAGTTGTATCAAGGATTTATTTTGCTAGCACAAGCCCATTCTAGGGGGGTTATAAAACTTGACCGATAGTGGCTTGAAATAGTTTGTAAGGACCTTAGATAAAACTTTAAAAAATGTGTTGTACAAGCTGATCAGTTAGAATTCCACAAGATATTTAGACTCTTGGATTTAAGGCACCCACATAAAAAACATTTTATTAAGGCTTCTTAATATTTTTATAGTTCTAAAAAAATATTTAGCAGATTTAATGAGGTCCCCTTTGATAAGATCCCAAAAGAATTGGAAGAATGCAAGGGGAATCCATTTGATCAAGATGCCTTATAAGATTCCATAGAGAACACCACCCTAACTTCTTCCTAAGTGGCAAGAGAGAGGATTTTCTCATTATCAATATTTCTTAGCACACTTGGGGTGGAGTTAATGAGATATCTCAAATCTCCAAGTCCATAACTATATTTTGGTTAGCAAGAATTTATTCAAAGAAGTGAGAAACACATCCTCCTATCTCATCTGGATTAGAAAGAGTGTTGTTATTATCATCTAGGAAAGAAATGATAATATTCCTCTTAGGATGGTTAGAAGCTAACCAATAGAAGAGAGAGGTGTTCCTATCTCCCTCTAACAACCACTAAAATCTAGTGATTAATTGTTATTATACTAGGGTTTGGTATATTTCTTAAATTTTTTAGATTAAAAATCTTATATTAAAGGAAAAAAAATATTGTGAGTTAAATGTGTCAAGAAATTTTAGTTTGTAAAACCTTTGAAAAACTAATTTTATTTTGCAAAGGTAATTTAAATGTGGATGAATTACCCATAGAAAGAGTTCAATTTTTAGTAGAGCTAAAATTTGATCATAAAACTTAAAAAGGTATTTGTGCTTGTTTGGTTAGTTGATTCTGTTTTCTAAAATTCATTGTGATTTTTGTGAAGTCAATCTCTCCCCAATAAGAAAGCACTTGATTCATAGTAATTTGTAAACTCTATTGAGTGGATTTATAAGGATCTAAAGACACTAAGTCAAAGAAGGTAAGACATACTCAAGGGAGGGAAAAAGGATGCAATAAGAACTTTTGAAGGAGGATCATCACAATTGTAAAAAAATTATTTGAAAGGTACACATAATTTTGTAAAGAAGAATAAGGTGATTCTATTTATCTATTGAAATGAGAAATTTTTGTAAAAGAATGATAAATGAAAATGTAAATTTAATATCTAATATAGAAAATATAGGAGAAGAATTAATAAAGATAGAGATAGATATACAAGTTTAATATGCTATTGGATCTTTTGGAAAAAAATTGACAACATTAAATAGAGATGACTACATACATAAGAGAGAGAGATTGGTAGAAAAATGCAAATTCAATTTTATTTTTATTTTTACAAAGAATTGAACAAAACTGAAAAAAATTTGAAGAGCTAGAAGAAAGACTAAAATATGTGATGAAATTAGGAAAACAAATGAATAATTAGTACAAAGAGTGAAATTTGTTGATAAGTTACAAGAAAAGGTCAAGAAATTAGAATAGGAGAGTCATTTGTTACAAGATAAACTAAATCATTCACTTAAAATGACCAATAAGTACTTGAAATTGAAAGTAGTTATTATGGTACAAAAGATTTCAATTTGACTAGAGAAATGTGATTGTTCTAAAAAAATTTTTGAAATAAATATGATAAGTGGAAAGACAATACAAAATATTTAAGCTATTTTTTATGATAATGTGTGGTTCAAAATAATAAAAAGAATCGGTTTCAAATGTAATGGAAGAGAGAAGCATGTGTAGGAAATGAGACATTTTATTTAGGAAATAATGAGACCAAAATATTAAGCTAGTTGACGTGCTACAATAAAATAAGAGATGAATATATGTTCAAGTGACTTAGTTGAAGGAATGGAGACTATTCAGTATTCACATTGCAATAGGAAGGTCATACAAAGGATAGATATTGGTATCTAAATCCATGTACTACATGGGGTTTGGAGTGTTACACTAAAAAAAATGTTGAAATAAAAAATCAAAGATCAATTCTATTTTAGGTTACATGGAAAATGCAATGTAGATGTAGCTATGAAAAAAGTTGGTAGAAGATTGCACGTATGACCGAAGTTTTCTTTTAGTACAAATGTTCAAGTTTGAGCAATGACATAAAGATAGAAAATTTTAAATGTTCAAGAAGGGTAACAAATAGCTTGAGTAAATCAAAATTATTGTCTAGCCAAACATCTTTAGAAAGTGAGTTTTCTGAAAGGTTAAGAATTTTGAAATTTAGAATTGGAAAACATAGATTTGAAGGAGTGCAACACTAGTTGTTGAAGATTAAGACAATGGAATTCAAGAATTAAATAGAAGAAAGCATTTGGATAGTGAACAATGGATGTCAGAAGATAGTATAGACAATAAAAAGAAATAAAAATTGAATGGTACAACATTCATGGAAGGTAACCCAAATGGAATATTATAACCATTCCCATAGCAAGAAATAGAAAATGGGGGGTGTTGGTAGATATTAATTTCTAACACCAATCTCAGAGTCTATATTAATTGCATCATTTTAGAGTCTTATTCCAACTACCATCATTGTAGATGGTTCTTATCATCCTTCAAATTTCTTATCATCCATCATTCTAGATGATTCTTATTGAGGTAGATGTAACTGATGAATTTGAGGAGAAAATATTATGAACTATTAGAGTGTAATAACACATAGTCTGAATTTGAATATTATGTTCTAGTGTGAAGTGTTGATCCACTCCATTTACCCTTTAATCTTGATATGAAATGAAAGAAAAAAAATGTGGATAGAGGTGGATTGACATACTATAAATGTTATTTAATATAAAAGACTATAATGAATTGTCAAAATATTGTCACAATGAATGATCTAGCAATGTCACATTGAGTCTTTAAAAGATCTAGTTTCTAAAAAAAAAATTAAAAAAAAAATTCATAACATCTATTAGAAATAGTAATTTCTACTAAGAATTAATTGTTTGTCATTAGATGTTTCTAGATTATTAGATTTAGGTTTTGGTTATGTTGACTAAATTATTTTCTAGAAGTTTTTAGATATTTTGTCTTATCGACTAATGCCAAATTTCTCTAGAACATTGTATACTTTCCTATAAAAAGGCACTATGTATTCAATTGAAATCATGATGAATTGAATATAATATATTTTCATTGTGCCATAGCACATTGTGTTCTGTGTGTTTAATTTTCTTGTGCCTCTACCCATCCATCAAATTGGTATTGGAGCCTAGTTGGATAGAAGGTTGGACAGAATTGCAGATTGTGATAAAAGAGCAAGTGGAGTATTGGTGCTGCTAAATGGTGGAATATTGTTTGTGTTATGAGAAAGATAATTGTTTTGAAGAAGACCGACCACACATGAAGTGTTCAGTAGGAAAGAGAGCAAGTCAGCAAAAAAGGTATGGTGTGAATTCTTATAATTATTTAATTACATTTGAGAAATTATAACAGCAAAAGAATATTGTGAGGAGTCTAGCTGTCTAAAGGTTTGTTTCAAGTTGTTTTAAGATTTAATTATGGAAGTAAAAAGGTATTTAGAATTTTCTAAAAGACAGAGTAAAGTGAGTTAAAAAATTTATTTCAATGGAAAAAATTGGTAGAGTTTAAAAAGAGAAGACAAATAAGTTAGAAGAAGAATTAGTGATGGTGAAGAAAGAAAATACAAGATTATTGTGTGCAAAAGTTATTTTGCTAAAGGAATTGGATAAAGTAAGAAATGAAATGGGAGAAGAAAACTCTAAATTGTTGAATGAAATTAGTGTCCATATAGAGGCAATTGAAGAGCTAGAGGATAGGCTAAAATTTGTGGAAGAAGTATATAATTGTCAAGTGAAGGAAACATGCAAGCTTAGAGAGAAAAATAAAGCATTAGAAGAAAACTTAAATTTTTTTGATGATGCTAAGAAAAAGAAAAAAGTTTTAGAAGAAAATGTGAAGAAATTGGAAGAGAAAAATAGTATGTTAAAGAAGGAATTGTCTACTCTAAAACAAGAGAAAGAATGTTTGAATGTGAAACCATTTGTATGTGATGTATCATGTGATGCAAATGATTTGAGTGATTATACAATTAAGAAATGTGATTTGACTAAAGCTGAAAGTGTTTGTGATGAGAATTGTAAGAAAGAAAATGACAAGAAGCTTGTAGATTTTGTTTGTTATGATAGTAATAGTGTTGGTTTGAAGATTATGGAAAGAATGGGCTTCAAAGGTAAAGGTCTAGGAAAGCATGAGCAAGGAATAAGGAATCTGATTGAGACTATAGCCAGGCCAAAATATGAAAGTCTTTGATATCATGCAAGTAGTGGAAAGATGAATAAAGGTTCAATAGAATCAATTGAAGGCATAAAGATTGTGCAATGTTCACACTATAACAAGAAAGGACATACAAAGGATAGATGTTGGGATATGCATCATTGTAATATTTGTGGCTTAAAAAATAATTGTGATAAGACATGTTGGAATAGAGATCTTGAAAAAATGATTCTATGATAGGTAGTATAAAAAAACATTATGGATGGAGCTATGGATTGAATTGGCAAAAAAGTGTTGGAAAGATCAAAGATTTATTTAGGTAAAAATGTTCAAGTGCATGAAGGAATGCAACAACATTGGAAAACATATTAGAGCAAGTCATCAAAGAGGAAAAAGGTTATTAATAAACCCTGTCATCAGCATTTGTGACAGATGAAGCAAAATTATCAGTGGATCCTATGAAAAGAGGAAATTGTTGGTAGCCAATTGGCGACAAAATTTTTGTAGGAATTAAAGGCCATGGCCTTAGAAGACACTACTAATGCAATAATAGATATGAAGATTACGTGGCACATTGGGATTTGTATGCAACAACATTTGATAGTAGAAATTAAAGGGGAGTGTTAGAAATAGTAATTTCAACTAAGGATTAATCATCCGTCATTAGATGTTTCTAGATTATTAGGTTTAGGTTTTGGTTGTGTCGAATAAAGTATTTTCTAGAATTTTGTAGATATTTTGTCTTGTCGACTAATGCTAGATTTCTCTAGAACATTGTATGCTTGCCTATAAAAGGGAACTGTGTATTCATTTGAAATCATGGAGAATTGAATATGATATATTTTTATTGTCCTACAACACATTGTGTTCTATGTTTTTAATTTTCCTCCATCCATCAACATCAAGGGTAAATTAATAAATAATTCATAGTTGTCTACATGTTATCCTCACTACCATGATTTATTCATTCAATTCCATGGACCACTTTAACAAATAGTTCGCATGGCTTCTCAAAAAAAATTTTGCATAATATTTCTATAATATCTGCTATAGAGACTACAACTTTAATTTTTACCCTTAGGTATACTTCTTAGAAATGTGATTGTTTCAGAGTTTGAATGAATAAAAGACTTTCTTGTGTTTGCTATTGCATTTTTTCTTATTCTCTATATATTTATCCTTGAGCATAAATTGCCATCTCTTGCATATACAAGATTTTTTCCTCCAGAATATATTGACCACTAGTAAAGTACAAGGTTTCAAAGTCAAGAATATGTCAACAAGCATTGAGGTAAATTAACAATCTTCATTGTTATCGTCGACTACATGTTTACGAGGAGTCATCTTTTTACAATAAGTTCCATCGAGATTATAAATTTGAAGTATAGATCATTCATAGAAGATGATATTCATAATTAAAACTTTCTCAAAATAGTGTCATAGCTATAAATATAAAATGAAATTCCATCAGTTAAATTTGGGCCATCTTTATACAATTTTTCTTATCTTGGCTTATGTTTTAGACTTGATCCATGTTCAAGAATTTATGGGCTTAATGGGATGCCATAAATTCTTAGGAGGATAGCTTTCTAAAAAGTTGAAAGAGATCTCAAATCACTAATTCCACAAGTTCGAGTACAAGTTTGGTCTTGTACAACTACACCCAAGTTGTGGAACAATCAAACATTTCCCTGACATTATTTCATAGACAATACCAACTGAGGCAATGCTCAAAACAATAATCCCATATTTGTATGGTTTAGTGAGAAATGAGAGATTATAGGTGACTTGGATGTGGGCATTATCATAGAATAGGCTCCTAATTTCAAAGCTCTTGTCTTATACATAGAGGTAGTGTATCGATTTCTCTTTAATTACATACTCTTTATTTTATATTACAGAACAAATTTAGTATGTTTGGTCATATTTTTGGGATTCTACTTTAATGAATATGTTATGTAAGGAAGCAAAGGTGTGCAGAATTGCTTCCTATGCTAATCTTTGAGAAGACAGTTATGCAAATTCAACTAACTATTGTAGAGATTTCAAGAAATGCATAATAACATAATCAAAATAACAATGAACAAATAACACAATGATTACCATGGGGAAACCCTTCCAAGAGAAAAAATCCCACCCTTCAAAACTTGCACAATGTATTATCAAACAAAGATGATTACAATACTCTTGCAATGCAAGTTCTTATAGGAGTGCATCACCCCAACTCAAACTCAGAGAGACTCCTCCTAGCACTAGTCTTGCAAACTGAACTAAATTGCAGAAACACCTCCCCAAGCCCTCCTTTTATAGTGATTTTACAACCTTGAAACCACTTGTGTTTTTAAAAAACCATGGGCAAAACTACCATGACACATGTTACCCATTTTTTACATTTACATTTCCAATATGGAAAACAACCAAATTAAAATAGTAATATCGTCCATAATTTTGTCTCTTAGTCTAGAACCCCATAGTCTAGAACCCCATACAAGTCATAAAACAAGCTAACTATGCTATAAAAATGGCCCTCCTATATTCTACTATGGACAGGACACCTTTTGTTATTTTATACACTCTTTTCCAAGACATAAACAAGTGGAAAACTTCCACAAACAAATTCTATAATTTTCCAAAAGAAGATTGCAAGGTTGAGACACATGTTCGCAATATTCTCCCACTTGTCGAACACCTTGTAAGTGTCAAGGGATCCAAAAATATCAAGGACTTAATTGCTAGGGGCCAAGAGGCCCATAGACTCTAAACACCATCTCAATTTCTCTATGCTCACGTGCTTAGTTAATGCATCAGCAAAATTCACCAAAGTCTCTACCTTTTCTAGCTTCAGCTTACTATACCCAGCCATATCTCTCACAAAATGATATTCTACATCAATGTGCTTGGTCCTGGCATGAAAAGTCAAGTTCTTCACTAGGCAGATTGCACTCTGGCTATCACTATAAATTGTCACTACACCCTATTTGAACTCTATATCTAAACAAAATCTCTTTAGCCAGATGGCTTCCTTGTAGGCATGAGTAGCTACCAAATACTCTACCTCGAAAGCAAACAAAGTGACCATAGCCTATAGCTTGCTCATCTAACTGATTGCACCACCAAATAATGTAAACACATATGCACTGGTGGATCTTCTTCTATCAACATCACAAGCCCAGTCTAAATCCACATAGCCTCAAATATCCAAGGAATGCTTATTTCCTATTCCATGAGAAAATATTGAGTACTCTGAGGTACCCTGCAAGTATCTAAAAACTATTTTTACTACATCCCAACATGCTCTTCCCAAATTAGACATATAACAGGAAAGTAATCCCACTACTTGGGCAATGTCTGGTCTTCTATAGACCATAGCATGCATCAAACTTCCAACAGAACTTTGATATGGTACTCGACTCATCTCTTCCATCTCCAATAGGATGTAGGACACTGTGAGCTAGAAACTTTTGTTCCCATAGTAACAGGAACAATCAATGGTCTTGAATCCTACATATTAAACCTTTTCAAAATAGTACCAGCATAATTACTTTGGCCTAGCCAAAGCTTTCTATTTTTCCTATCTCTTATAATCTCCATTCCTATAATGTGCCAAGCTACACCAAGATCTTTCATTTCAAACTTTATCAAGAGTTGAGATTTTAACTCTATAATCAAACCTTTTCTTTTCCAATAAACATGTCATTGACATATAAGGCAATAACCAGGAAACCATCACCATCAGATTTGAAATATATATATATATATAGTGATTAGATTTAGATCACACAAATCCCAAACTCAACACATGTATCAAACTTCTAGTACCACATCCTAGGACTCTGTTTTAAACCATACAAGGATTTCTTCAATTTATAGACCAAATGACTTTTTCCTTTCACCACATAGTGCTCTAGTTGTGACATGTAAATTTCTTCCTCCAAATCTCCATGAAGGAAATTAGTTTTCACATCCATTTTCTCGATCTCTAGATCATAAGCTACTGCAATAGAAAGCAAAAATCTAATGGATATCATTTTGGCTATTGGAGAAAAAATCTCACCATAATCTACTCCCTTAACCTAAGAGTAACCTTTTGCAACCAAACATTCTTTATACTTCTCAATGCTTCCATCTAAACCCATTTTATTTTTAAACACCCATTTACAACCAACAGGCTTCCATCCTTCAAGCAATGGTACAAGGTCCCATGTTTGATTCCTCTTAAGAGCTACCATTTCTTCACCCATGGCTATTTTCTAGGACTCTGAATCATTCATACCAAGAGCCTCTTGTATAGATCACGGTTCATCAATATTAGCATTCAATGCAAATATGCATCTCCAATCATCATAAGAATACCCATACCTTTCAGGTGGTTTCTTTTGTCTAGTAGATCTTAGAACAAGATCTAGTTCAAGTTCACAAGATTTAGGTTCATGATTAGGTTCTCCCTCTTCCTTTAATGATTTAGAACTCATAGAGCTCTCTTCAACATCTTATCTTTTTAAGGGCCTCAATTCAACTTTCTCAGGTGTAGGAGGAAGTTGAATTAAATCTTTAATCACATCTTTCTTTTTTTTAATCTATTCTGGCTACACTGTAATAGAAGAAGGCTTAGTTTCTCTAAAAATAACACTTATGGAATAAAATACCTTTTGTGCAATAGGATCCCAAAGCTTGTATCCTTTCACACCATAACTATATCTAATGAAGATAAATTTGATAGCTTTGTTGTCCAATTTTGTCTACTTCTCCTTTGGCACATGAGCATATGCCTCATAGCCAAACACTCTTAGATGTCTAAGTGAAGGCTTGTGGCCCAACCAAGCTTCTATTGGCATCTTATCAACAAGAGCTAATGTAGGAGACCTATTTATCAGGTAGAAGGTAGTGGCTATGGCTTCAGCCCTGAACTTTTTTCCTAGTCTAGCACCACTCAGCATACTCCTAGCCTTCTCCATCAGGGTCTTATTCATTCTTTCTGCAACTCCATTTTGCTATGGAGAATATGGAGTTGTCTTCTCTCTTTTAATACCACAATCTTTATAAAATGTGTCAGAATAATTGGAGAAAAATTCAACACCTTTATCAGTTCTCAAATATTTTATTTTCTTTTTAGTCTACAATTCAACCATTTCTTTAAATTCTTTGAAACAACTAAAAACTTCAGCTTTACTCCTAAGGAAATAAACCCATGTTCTTCTATTAAAATCATCAATGAAAGAAACATAATAAAGTGATCTACCAATAGAAGGAACATCAATTGGACCAAATACATTTAAATGGATTAGATCCAAAATACATGAATACTTATGAGAACTCGAGAAAAATTGAATGCAGTTTTGTTTACCATAGATACAATGCTCACAAAAAAAAAATTCAAGATTGTAGTCATTTAACCCATCAAAAAGGTTCTTATTTTTCAAGGTCCATAGACCCTTCTCACCTATGTGGCTGAGTCTTTGGTGTCATAACATGGTCTTCTCTAGAGTCAACTTTGATTTGGTAGACAAAGCACCCTTGGGTACCCAAAAACCATGACCATCTATTGAAAGAGAAATCTTCTCCTTCTCCAACTGAGTAGTCTTTTTTACAATCTTATCCAAAGTAGTAGTGCACTTGACTGTGTGCATTAAGCTGGTACAATGTACCCAATCTACTTCCTCTTGCTATTACCATAGAACCTCTCACCATTTTTACACCTGCTATAGAAAACTATACATGCACACCCACATCTATTAACTTACTAACGGATAAAAAATTCCTTGCTAGTCTAGGGATATGTAAGACACCATCAAAAAAATTCACACAAATACTTCCATGACCAACAATATCAAGTACTGAGTTTTCACCCAAATACACCTTACCACCATCAAAATTTTCATACTTACTAAACTAGTTTCTATTATGAGTCCTGTAGAAAGATGCACTTGAGTCTATTAACCATGCATTTTCACCTACATGAGTTGCCAAGGCTATGATGAAAGCATTTCCATCTTCCTTCTTGGACTTAGAATCAGAATCTTGCTTCTTCTTCTTCTTCTTCTTCTTCTCCTCTTTGTAGTCTTTCGAAAGTGTCTAGGTTTGCCATAATTCTAGCAGATTTCCTTAGACTTACTAGGAGATTTTGATCTCCCCTTATTTTTGGACTTAGAATGGCCATGTTTCTTTTAATTCTTGCATCTTCCTTTTGGTCTTTCTTGAACACTCAAAGTCTCTTTGGCATTTAGAGAGACCTTCCTTCTCATCTCTTCAAAAAGTAGAGAACCAACAATGTCCTCCATCTTCAAGACAACTGAACTGCTCCCTATAGCCATCACAAGACTATAACATGGGTCTAAGAATGAACATAGCAAGATTTGACACCTTTCTTTTTCATCCACTAGCACCCCTACTGAGGTCAATTGAGTCACCAAAATATTAAACCTTTCTAGATGCTCAAAAATTTGTCCACCTTCTTCCATTCTCAAGGAATACAACTTCTTCCTCAAGAAAATCTTGTTCGCAAGTGATTTTTCTTGATAGATCTCACTTAGCTTTTTCAAAAGCTTCTTCATGGTAGTTTCTTCATGAAAGTTAATCAAAACTGAGTCTGCAAGACACAATCTGATGAGACCTTTAGCTTTTTTGTCTATCACATCATATTGTGCCGCTAAAGTCAAATCTGTGGGCCTCAACTTCTTCTCATCAATCGCATCCATAGATACTGATCTGTCAATAGATCTTCCATCTTCAGCTTCCACATCTCAAAGTCTGTGTTAAAATTTTTTTTAACATCAATTCTCCCCGACATGCTTGCCATATTTTCAATCCTACAACATAGAAATGAAATACTCTGCACAAGCTCTCACTCAAACCTTGATTAGCTCAAAAAACCCTATACCCAAAAAATAGAACCAAAGTTGGCCAAGCTCTGATACCACTTGTAAGGAAGAAAAGGTGCACAAAATCAATTCCTATGCTAATCTTTGAGAGGACAATCATGCAAATTCAACTAACTATTGTAAAGATCTCAAAAAATGCATAATAACATAATCAAAATAACAATGAACACATAACATAGTGATTACCATGGGGAAACCCTTCTGAGAGAAAAAACCCCACCCTCCAAAACTCGCACAATGTATTATCAGACCAAGATGATTACAATACATTTGCAATGCAAGTTCTTATAGGAGTGCATCACCACAACTCAAACTCAGAGAGACTCCTCCTAGCACCAGTCTTGCAAACTGAACTCAATTACATGAACACCTCCCCAAGCCCTCCTTTTATAGTGATTTTACAACCTAGAAACGACTTGTGGTTTTACAAAACCACGAAAAAAACTACCATGACACATGTTACCCATTTTTGGCATTTACATTTCCAATATGGAAAAACAACTAGATTAAAATAGTAATCACGTCCATAATTTTGCCTCTTAGTCTAGACCCCCATAAAAGTCTTAAAACAAGCTAACTATGCTCTAAAAATGGCCCTCCTATATTCTACTATGGATACGACACCTTTTGTTATTTTATACACTCTTTTCCAAGACATAAACAAGTGAAAATTTTCCACAAACAAATTCAAGAATTTTCCAAAAGAAGATTGCAAGGTTGAGACACATGTTCTCAACATGTTATTAGTGTTAATTTTTGTAAGATATACAACACCGATATTATGGGACATCAATTCCATAATAGATTATGGGATGCCAATGGGCGGTAGCTTATGGAAATGCGAACACATTGAGTTATTTCACACTCACGTAGGCCTTGGCTAATTATAACACTATTGTTGTCAATTTGAAGAAAACCTTAAATGCTGAGAATTGTCTAGTCATTGTATTTGGTGAATCCTATGGTGGAAGTAAGTGTTGCTCAAATAAGTAAGATTGACAAATGAGTGTCAACACACTTAACCATCTTCACTATACATGTCGAGTACACAATGGAAGCCGAGCTAGAATTTCTTCATGTGCCAAGTCATAGGTAGTGCCAAGAAAACTATAGTTGCTATCAAGCAGAACACATTACAGTGTACGCAGAGCATTGCAAAGTTAATAGGAGTCGAGTGATTCAAGAATCAGTAGAAGCCAAGCAATGCAGAAAGTTAATAGGTGTCGAGCAAAGCAAGAATTCATTAGGTGCCAAGTAACAAAGGAATTCTATAGGAGCCAAGTAACTAGGAAACATAGTGGATGTCAAGCAATCCATAATAAATGGTGTTGAGCATCAGTATTACTTCATGTACTAAGAAATGCAGGATCAGCATGAAAGTTTGTACAATCGCAAGCTAAGATGTAAAATGGTTATACATGACTCATGATAGGATAAAAGGATAAGATCAAATTCTCACAACCACTTATGCAATCCTCATGCAGCCAATTAGAAAATTGGAGACTGCATGCAACCAATAGGTGAATTTCAAGGATTTGAGTGAGAACATTTGAATCAAGGATGCATAATGAACCACTAATCTTTATAAGGAAGTCTTGATACCATTGAATGAGAGAGAGAGAGAGAGAGAGAGAGAGAGAGAGAGAGAGAGAGAGAGAGAAGAGTCATGAGAAGAAGGAAAAGTAAAGCCTATTATTAAGGTTGTTGCAGAACATTGGTGCCAAAGATTTAGTACAAAGGATGACATTTACACATCTAGTTGATCAAAAGAGAACAAGGAACATAATCAGCAAGATCAGATCTAGTAGAGATCAGTGATAGAAGAGCAGATCGAGTACCTAAGATCAGCATTAGAGATTGCATTAGATCAGGTGTATTATTCTAATCCTCTCTCACAATTGTATTAGGAATTTTGAAATCTTATTGAGCTTGGTGGGTTTAACAACCTTATGTAAATCCTTTAATAGGGTGACACTCTAAGTTGAATGTTCTTAAGTCCTTTAACAGGGCACACTCCTAACAAGGTGTAGAAATCTTTTAACAAGGTCACATTTAACAGTGTGTTGTAGCCTTTAATAGGGCAGGCCTTTAATAGAAAAAACCATCAGAAGTGGTTGAAATCAATTGCTGCAGTAGTTTTGTGGGTATCATCCCCACCCCAGTTTTACCTTCTTATTCCTAGAGGGTTTTTGGGTCACCAAAATCTCAAGTGTTATGTGGTGATGCAAGTTTTCTTCTCATGATTGTTTAATGTTTATATGCATGCATGATAATTTCAGTTATATGTTATTAAGGATTTAAAATAGATGAAAAAGTCAGTACTTCTGATTCACCCCACCTCTCAGAAGCACTCTTCCCATTAAGACATTCCAACAATTGGTATCAGAGCTGAGTTCTCTCAAGAAGAAGCCTAACAGCTTGGAGGAAAAGATCTTAAGATGGAAGTCTTCAAATTTGGGAAGATCATTGAGAACTAGGTGATAGATGTGCATCTCACTCTACACAAGGTAGAGGAAGCTAGAGAGGAATTAAGAAAATCCTTAAAAAGAAGGAAGGAAATAGCTATAGCCAAAAATGATATTCACTACAAGGAGATTGATACCACACAAGTATTTGCCTAAGGAGATTTCAAATAATTTGATGCAGCAATAGCAGAACTAATGGAGAAAAATAGAGTTCAAGCATAAGAGATAAGAACTCTTAAGATGGAGCATGAATCATAGGCCATAATGTTATGTAAAATCACTAAGAAAAAGAAAAGAGCAGTTGAGGATAGAGTCATGCTTGAAGATGACAAAATAAATCTTGCAAAAAAACTTGACGAAAAGTCTACTAAACTAAAAAGGATCTCAAACATGCAGATGGATACACTTGCCCAACTAACGAACCTTCATCATGAACTCAATATGAAAGATATTTAGATCTCTACTTTGAGGATGTAGAATGAACAACTGCAGAATGAATTGGAGAGAGAAAAAGAAACAATAGAGAATCTCAACAAGTTAAGTGGAGCTATGAAGTACTTTGAACAGTTGCTGAAATCCCCAAGATCATCCCATGATACATTAGGACCTGGATATAGTAGCATTGAAGTTGGGGAATCATCAAAGAGTGATGAGAAAAGAAGTGACAAAGGTAAGGATTCTAAACCTACTTGTCATTACTATAATAAAAAGGGGCATACTGCTAATGTTTGTAGGAGTAGAAGGATCAATCAGCCAAACATACCCAAAAGCAGGGGTTACTGTCACAAGTGCAACATGCAAGGTCACATGACACAAGACTGCAGGTCTAAATTCACAAGGACACAAAGATTTGATGGACATTACCATAATTGCAAGAAGTATGGACATAGAGCCTTTGAATGTAGATCAAAGCCTATGTGGACACCAAATCAACATGTAAGAAGGGACAACTATGTACACCATTACAATTGGGACTACAATACAAGGAAAAGCTATCACTATTGTCAAGAGTATGGACATATACCCTAGAACTGCATAAGAACACATTTCAAGGGGAACTATAAAAGATGGTTGAACCAAACTACTTGCTTCAGTTGCTTGAAAACTAGACATGTCAGTAGGAATTGTCCAACAAAGGCTAAGGCACCCAAGACTGAAGTAAATAAGGGAAAAGAAAAAGTTGATGAGAAACACATCAGAACAGGTCTACATGAAGAAGACATGGAAAAAGAAAGATGGACCAAGTACATCCAATGAAAGGGTCACTTCACCCAAGAGGTCAAGTGATCATATCTCATCCAACTAATCACAATATGAGCCTATGGGGCTGATACATATAAGGAAGTATCATACATCAGCCCTGAGCAGTGAAGAAGCACTGCAAAGTATAAATCTGCATGAGATAAGATGCCAAGACAAAATTTGAATGTTTATGCCAAGCTGTCTTTAATGTCAAGTAATACTGCTTTGCAAGTTGAGTCAAGAAGTTTAGTGGAAGTTGAGTAAAACTGTAGTGGTTTCCAAGTTATTGACAAAGTTAGATGAGGCCGAGTGAGAATAGTTGCCAAGTGGATGCAAAGTTGAAAAACTTTGGGAGCCGAGTGACAAGTGAAAGTACAAAAATGCATTAAATGCAAGGTTTTTGAGATGCTTAAAGGTGAAAATCGATTCATTTTAGCCATTCAAATGAAGAGCGATTACCAGCAGCACAAATGAGCAATTTTCAAGCATTCAATCAGCGATTTGTAGCAATTCAGCATCAACCCAAGTGATTTAAGCATTTAGCTAGGTATTTCCTTCAGGTGCTAAGTTGTACGGTTTGTGAAGTTTATTTTAAATGTCAAACCCTAGTTCAGTTAAAAATGGAATTTGGTTCAAAGTCCACCAAAGGGAAAGAGAGCCATGAAATTCAACTTGTCAGCAATGAGGTTAAGCAACCTGAATTCAAGCCAATCCCAGAAGTTGCATATAAAAATGATCCTGCTAGTGGCCTATCCACCATCCCTAATAAAGTTGTTATGGTTCAGGATGTGGAAAGGTGTTATAACTACAAAATAGGAGCCATAGGAGACTTGGAAATATTTAATTCCTTCAAAAAACTTTGTGACAACAGTATATTGAATGATGAATTTTCAATTGTAGAGAAGAAGGGTTTAACCAAAACCCTAGTTTTTCCAATCATATTCAAAACTGAGTGGATACATATAGTACTTAGTAGAATTCATGATGAATCATTCTGGCTAGAGCAAGGACCAGTCAAGATTACTATGAAAATGGTTCATAGATTCATAGATTTTCCAACCCTAGATCGGCCCAAGACACTTAGAAGTGACAAGAGGGAAAACATTGAGAAAAACACAGGTGCAAAATGGAATAACAGAGGCTTTACCATAGACACCATTACTGAACCCCTTCTAGATTTTGTTGTGAGGATCATATCACACAAATTTTATCAATCTAGCAGATTAAATAGTGTGCCTTGTATAGCTTTTGATGTTGCAGACAAACTGATAAAGAAGGATCATACATATGACCTCCTAGAGCTTATTTTGTAGCAGATTAATGAAAATCTTGGAGCTATTAGAAAGTCCAAGGGAGCACAATGCAAATTTGGATCAGTATTGGTATGTATGTTCTTCTACATAATGAAGGAATTCCCTTCATTTGGAAAATTCAATTGGAGTCAGAACAAAACAATTGTTGATCAAATCAATGACTTTATTGCACAAACGGGAGATAGTTTTGATGATCAAATGACTATATATTTTGATGATTTTAAAAACTCAATGAAAAGGAGAATGAGGATACTAGTTTCACTGGTAGACAAACATGTAGATGACATATGCTTTCTTGTTGACATTGATTATACTTACATCCAAGCAGTCCTTCCAAGAGTAAGATAGCTCAGACCATTGGGATATGAGCTTGATGTCGACCAAGCTTCAACAACCATCACAAAATTACTTGCAGAGGAAATGGAGAAAACTAAAAAGGCATTTGGAACCTATGATGTTGTTAGATCAAGGGTGGTAATAGACCTAAAGATAGCCACAACAGTAATGAAGAAAGAGAAGATGGTGAAGAAGATAAAGAAGAAATTTGGTGTTGAAGAAACAAGTGCAGCAAGAGAAGAAGAAGAAATTAGTGGAGATGAAAAGGAAGCTGATGATGAGAAAGAATAAGATGAGAGTGCCGAGGAAGAAGAATCCAAGAAAGAACCCATCAAAGGCAAAGTCATCAAAAGGAAGGAAAAAATGCCTCCTGCTCCTCAGCCTAAACCAATGAAAGCTGCCATGCCAACACCCAAGAAGCCAACAACCAGAGCTACAACAAGGGCCTCCAAACAAAAAGCCAAAGAGGAAGCTACAAAGAAGAAGAAACCAACAAAGAAGGCATAGGAAGAGCCAAGGAAAAGGAAAATATATGTGGCTCAACTTGATACTGATGAGGAAGATCAGTCTGAAAAGGTAAGTCATCCTCCTAAGTCTTGAGTTGATACATTATGTGAAAGGATTAGGAATGGAGACTTAAGTGTCATGAAAAAGATTGATTTCAATAAGTTCACCAAAGAGGAACAAAATAGGATAGAAGAATCAGTCTATGCAGTGATGGCATAGTTCAAGTATACACCTCTTGAACTAGATGGACAATTGCCAAAGGAATTGTCTAAAATTGTAGAAGATAGATGGCATTTTTGCCTAAAAATGGAGAAGGAGATGATATAATCAACCCTAGCAAGCTTACTGCCTAATTTGACAAGGGAATAGGTAACTAAAGTAGTCAAAAGGCATAACACTGGGTTTATACCTAAGTATAGGGAATTCTCCATTCTCCAAAACAAAATTGAAGAAGTTGTACAAAGAACCACAAGATCGTGGAAGAATCTATATAAGAAAACTGAAGATGTCTTTGAATAAGAGTACAAAGAAGAAGCCACTGCAAAGCTAGAAGAGAGAAGAAAGAGGAGAGAAGAGAAGACAGAAGTAGAGAAAAAGGTGGAAGAGGAGGAAAGAAAAGATGAAGATAGGGGTACTGATGAGTAGCAAGATCAAAGTGTGTAAGACACACAACTACCACCTCCTAGCCCTCCTCACTCCACCATCACACTTGCAAAAATCATAAAGATTAAGGATGTTACCGACAACACAAGTAAAAACATCAACCCATTAACTGCAAAGAATCTCACTAAGATCCTTGACCAAACAACTCTTCAAGCATAATTGTGTGCAAGTCCCATAATGGTCAGTGTTGATGAGCTCCAAAAGTCAGTAGATAAAATAAAGAAAGGTGAGGTGCCACCACAAGAACCACCTCAAATCACTCAAACTACTAGACTTTCATCACCACCAAGAATAGCCATGCAAGCTCATCAGGAGCTGAGTGCAACAGCAGGGGAAGTCACAAGTACACCAGTATAGATAACAAGTACACCCCCAATAGAAATGGTACAAGAAGAGGATAATAAAGAAACAAAGGATAAGGAGGAGTCTGTAATACAAAATTTGGTTGAATTGCCAAAAATAGGAACTCCTACCGAATCTGTTCAAAAGTTGAGTACTAACATGTTGACCTTACAAGTTAGATCACCAGGCTCAAGCTCTACTAGGGTAGCTAGGACCATTCATTATGGTATTCCTGAGCTTGATGAAGAAATTCAAATACCCTATTATGATTCAAGCACTTTAACTGAGGAAAAGATGAATAAAATACAAAGTGCATTGGACAAGAGAAGGAGGCAAGAGGCATTGAGGAAAGATTACAAATATAAGTAGGCAATGAATGAGATCAAAGATATATTCATGGATGCCTTCAGCCTACAACCTCTAGATGCAAGCAGGCCAATCCTTGAGCAACTATCTGATATAGTTGACCAAGTGAATAATGAAGACCTTGATACAAATGTGAAACTCATGTAATGGTCAGAAAAGAAGTTTCTAGGCAAGGTCAACCAAAATATAGCCAATAACATTATTTTGGGACAGGTTGACCTAGCCAAGAAATTGGATAAGGTAAAGATTGTATTAGGGAACATCTTTTCCCTTTATAGAAAATTGTGTGATTTTTCTAGGTTCACACAAGAAATAAATCAGAAAATTTTGAGCCTTGAGAGAAAACTTAAGCTCTCCAATATGCAACTACCCTCAAATCCTGCACATAGTGAGAAGCATTTTGCTCAAACGCTTCACACTCAGAGGGAATTAGCTGCATTATCAGCATAAGAGGCCACTATTAAAGAAAAGCTGATGCAAATTCAAGCCTCAATCAATCCTCACTTGGAGATATTACATAAGGATCAAATGTGTGCAGAAACAGTCTTGAAGAAGGATCCAAATATTTATACTCATGAAGGACTTGTTGAACTAGTAGCAGAGCTTGCAATCCAACACAAGTCATTGGATATTGCATTGAATAACTGGGATGCAGCTCTCAAAATACTCCTTGAGGTAAATAAAACATTTTTGGCCAAGCATGGAATTACTATTTAGAACTGTTTGACATCAGTGTCAAAAAGGGGGAGATATATTAAAGGAGGAATAACGAGATAATAGGGCCATTAAATAGGATTAGAAGGCAAGAATAGGTCAAAAACATAGAACATTAGGCACACTGGCACAAGACATCAGAATTCATGACATGATCAACTTAGGGGAGTCATAAGGTATATTGTTGTTCACAATATCTTTTTTGAAATTTTGTAACTGAAGAATGTACACATAAGGATTGGATCATGAATGATTAGTTAAGTGTTTTTGACAGTCATGTCAAAGGGGGAGATTGTTGATCAAATAAGTAAGATTGAAAAATGAGTGTCAACACACTTAACCATCTTCACTATATAGGTCGAGTACACAATGGAAGCTAAGCTAGAATTTCTTCATGTGCTAAGTCACAGACAGTGTCGAGAAAACTACAGTTGTTGTCGAGTAGAACACATTACAGTACATACTAAGCATTGCAAAGTTAATAAGAGCTGAGTGATTCAGGAATTAGTAGAAATTGAGCAATGTAAAAAGTTAATAGGTTCTGAGAAAAATAGGAATTCATTAGGTGCCAAGTAACACAAGAATTCTATAGGAGCTGAGTAACCAGGAAACACAGTGGATGCCAAGCAATCCAGAATAGATGGTGCCGAGCATCAGTATTACTTCATGTGCCAAATGTAGGATCAGCATGAAAGTTTATGCAATCGCAAGCTAAGATGTAAAATGGTTATGCATGACTCATGACAAGATAAAAGGATAAGATCAAATCCTCACAACCACCTATGCAATCCTCATGCAGCCAATCAAAAAATTGGAGACTGCATGCAGCCAATAGGTGAATTTCAAGGGTTTGAGTGGGAACATTTGAATCAAGGATGCATAACGAACCACTAATCTTTATAAGGTAGTCTTGATGCCATTGAACAAGAGAGAGAGAGAGAGAGAGAGAGGATTTGTGAGAAGAAGGAAAAGTAGAGCCTATTATTAAGGTCGTTGCAGAACATTGGTGTCAAAGATTTAGTGGAAAGGATGACATTTATACATCTAGTTGATCAGAACATAATAAGGAACACAATCAGCAAGATTAGATCTAGCAAAGATCAGTGATAGAAGAGTAGATCAAGTACCTGAGATCAGTATTAGAGATTGCATTAGATTAGGTGTATTATTCTAATACTCTCTCACAATGATATTAGGAATTTGGAAATCCTATTGAGTTAGGTGGGTTTCACAACCTTATGTAAATCCTTTAACAGAGTGACATTCTAAGTTGAATGTTCTTAAGTCCTTTAATAAGGCACACTCCTAACAAGATGTAGAAATCCTTTAACAAGGTCACATTTAATAGTGTGTTGTAGCCTTTAATAGGGTAAACCATTAGAAGTGGTTGAAATCAATTGCTGCAATAGTTTTGTGGGTATCATCCCCACCCCAGTTTTACCTTCTTATTCCTAGAGGATTTTTGGGTCACCAAAATCTCAAGTGTTATGAGGTGATGCATGTTTGCTTCTCATGATTGTTTAATGTTTATATGCATGTATGCTAATTTCAGTTATATGTTATTAAGGATTTAAAATTGATGAAAAGGTTAGTACTTCTGATTCACCCCCCCTCTTAGAAGCACTCTTCCCATTAAGACATTCCAACAATAAGTAGGATTCTTTTCACATAGAATTTTTTTTTTTATGTTTTTAGTATTTGGGATTAAATTAGATTAAATGAGTTTCAAGTAATGCGATGGACTTGTGTGAATGGCTATTCATGGAACATGGGTCAATGAGATTGACTAAAAAGTTAGAGAATTAAATTCTGATAGCAATACCACAAGTTGACTTGTTGTGGAAAATATAGGTACCTTTAAACATCACACTAAGGAGAAAATTAAGCTTGGGAAAAATAAATGGACTTTGACTATTTAACACTTTTGATCTTAGAATAAAACTTAGTATGTAATGTTTAAGTAGTTCCATTTAAATATATCCTACTTATGAATTGAAAATATCTCCTCAAGTATCTGCACATAACAATTGTCACTCTCGCTTCATCTACACCTCTCCTTTACTTCGATGACATAACTACCACTTATGGTTATGGCAGCATTGTCACAAATGTTTTCAAAGTATGCTCACTAATCTCTTTAACCATAATCTGACCACTATATTAACCAAATTTGACATTTCAGGCCAATTTGTAGAATATTGCAAGCGAGATCTGCCCCTAAGGTTTGCAAAACCTAAGAAAAATATTCAACACTTGCTAGTAAGTAATGAAAATACATTCAAAATCTCTTATCTTGGTATTCCTCATGCCAAAATATCACTGATAAGAGTGCCCTATACAATATTCTGGAAGATATATATGATAATGCAGCACAATACAATTTTGAACTTGTTAAAGGAGTAATTAAGCATGCTTCCCAAACTTTCTAGCCATACCGATTATGTCTCTCATTGATTTAGTTTTATGACACAATCATAACTTACTACAGATTTGCATAGCCATCAGTAGCCTACCTGGAGATGAAGACACTACAACTAGAATAGCATCTGGGGCAAAATTAGCAAATGTGCCATTGACATGCATGAATTTGAGTCCAATGACATATCCAAGATGAGAATGGTAGGTAACTACAAATTATTTCTTAGTAAGAAGAAAAAATGATATATTGATGTTTTCGATGTCTAACATATTTTCCTCATCCACAAACTTACACTAAAATAGTGTTTCCAATAAGCAAACCCCTCGGACAAAAACCCTCCATTTTTTATATCAATTCTTACTCAAATGAATGCTACAAAAAATATGGAGTTGTGCCATGCCCATAGTTGGTAGCAACTAAATTGGAAGGACACATATGTAGTTTTTAATCTTAGTTATGTTATAATTACTATAACACTAAAGGGGCATCATTCTTTTGATTGATTTTTATCAAGAAATGAGTCACTATAATTAACATGCAGGACATAAAAAAAAGTGTTAAAAGAATTTGGAAGCAATAACATCCTCTGTAATGGACTAAGAGATCCATGGAGCAGTGGAAGGTGAATTTGTTTTCTTATGAGGTTTCTATGAAAGGTGGATGGACAAAATAAACTAACATGGAAAAATATTCAATGTGTTGTGGCACTAATATATTTCATTAACCATTTTGTCCATATTGATAATATTGCAAGATGCCTCTATTTATAGAGGTCTTTGATTGTTTTTGGAAGCATCTAAATTAACTGACATAGGACAAATATACTTTTCTAGAACTATCTAAACATAAATGACTTCTAGAACTTTATAAACCTAAATATTAATTTGACTTAACCTTATTTGGTAGTCCTCTTAGAATTTCTAGAATTGTTTATTTTTCTTTTACAATTCATTTGAGGGGGAAATTACACATTCCAACAATTTTATGCCCGTTATTCTTTGTATTTCTTTTGAAGCGGTTGTTAATTTAATTGATTGGGCATGTTCTAGATGAAATTTTAGCGTCTTGGTGAATATTTATGAAACTATTGTAGCTCTACCAACTAAAGAGGGTAAGTTGGTACTAGATTTTTTTGGTTATCCAATATGAAATTAAACCAAAATGGTATTATCTTATAAGAGTTGAATGCCATGCATGAATATATTGTGAAGAGATTATGTTGAGTAATGCTAATGATCCAATTTGGCTGAAAGAATAATGACAAAAAGAGATAATGATCGTCTAACAATAGATTGTTAGTTTTAGGTAGCTTGGAAAACTATTTATCCATATGTAATTAATTGGAAAATAATTATTAGAGTTACAAAAAATATTTTTTAATTAATTGACTCCTTCTAGAAGCCACTAGTAACCTATTAGTTAGGTTGTTTTAATCAAGAAGCAACTAGAACTTCTTGGTTAGGTTGTCTTGATCAAGAAGCAACTAGAACCTCTTGGTTAGGTAGTATAAAAAGAGGGTAAAGGGAGGCATTTGGAGAACACAACGGAGGAACATAAGAAGTCATAGAAGCATTTGTAGTGTTTGTAACGCCCCACCAAGGGATCCAAAAGAACTAACCTAAAGTTTTGATTAAGTTTTCCAAACATTTTTTTTTAAAGAAAGAATAACATACACGTAAAACATAAACTGGCAGAAGAAATAACATACAATCATACATAAGCAAACATAATAGATTACATTTCTTAACGATCCCAAGACATTGAGTCACATTTAATTTTTAATTAGTACTAACTCTAATAAATAACACATCTACATGAAAGAATAATTAAAAGTCCAAAGTCCATTTAAATAATATACATTTGTTCTAAATGCCACTTGGCAACAAAATTGGGAATGCTCAATCATCCACTAGACATGTCACAGGGTATGAAAGGCTAAAAGAATATACATTTATAAAAATAGATTACATCTTCCTTCTCGGATCCATGAAAAAAAGTACAATACAATAAATGAAACCATCTATCATAAAAGATATAAATATCCATCATAAGATATAACCATCCATCATAATGATACAAAGATAAATTGAAAGGAAATGCAAATAAGGAAACTCTAGCCATGGTATCAATGAACATATCTCAATGGTAAGAGTAAAAATTACTACCACCCAACTACGTGGAACCTAAGTCGCCCACTCCCACTATGCTAAGGAGATAGTCTCAAGTCTCAAATAGGATATCAATCCAAATATCAAAAGTGCTCTCTAAGTCTAGGAAATCCTAAAATTAATCTAACTCAAAGGTTCTAAGATAAATTGACATCTAAATCTAGAGTCACACAAAGACATATAGGAAACCTACTATGTAAGAAGGAAAGCATCATCACACAAACCAACACTAGAGTTACCCTAGTAGTCTCTCAAGACTCCAACCTCCTAGTGATCCTATGCAGCACTAGTATCCTCTCATACTGACAAGGCATACTAATGATGCAAAGTCATAACCAAGCATTCTCTCTACTCCCATCTTAGTTTGTACTAGCACTCGAGGCATGGGTGAAAACATACAAAGACTCTTATTAGGTTCATTTTACTCTCATTTAGAGTAGTGTTTTCACTTATTAAACAACTTACAATGGGTTACCCTGCTAGCCACTTAGGGCCCCGACCTCCATTACAAGCCACTTCCTAAAATTATATATAGATAATTTACCCTAAGCTCATAAAAGTATAAATCAAAGAATCATATAAAATTACTTTAGTCCTATACAAGTGACTAGAAAGCATCAAAAGATAATTCGTAATAATACATTAGTTCTCTATGAACAACTAAAAAGCATGCCAAAAATAACTAACCAAAGATTCAAAATGGTTAAGTCAGATATGTCATAACATGACATCACCAAGAACAAATCATACCAAAAACCTCAGTCTTATAAAAGCAATTAGAAAGAACTTCAAATATACTGATCAAAGGCTCCAAAATGGTTAAGTCAAGTAGCTCATACATTCACCTCAGCATCACATAGGAACATTGAAAAATAATAACAATCAATAGATCAACAGACATCATAGAGCATCTCAAACACATTACCATGGTTGAGTATAAAAGATCAAAATCAATTCATCATAACGTCCTAAGACTGGTCAAAGCTAGGTCAAACCCCAACCCAAAACATAGACAACACACACGAAACAGAGTAGTCTCATAGTTAGGTTTGATTTTGAAAACACATGGTTGAGTTAATTGTAAGGTTCCAGTTTTCATTCAATGTAATTTTTTGAATGCCTAAGATTTACCCTTTAGCCCTTACAATTTAACCCATTCATTTATTCGAATTAACTATAGAATTACCCCCATTATTTAAAGTTAATTCCCTAAAATAATCAAAGGAAAATTATTTATTTATTTAATTTATTACAATAATAGTCGTTGATTTAAAAATAATAATTTACAATTTTATAAAAATCAAGATTATTTAATAATAAGTAAATAAATTTCAAACTTCACTATTTTTCTTATTAATTATTAAATATTAATAATTAATAATATTATCGATAAATTTATTTAATAATTAAATTTATAATTAAAAATTTATTCATAAACATTATTAAAAAATAATACAATTATTATAAAAGACTTAATAATAATATTATTAAATAGTAATGAAATATTATTAAAATTTATTAACAAATAAAATAATAACAAAATTCATAAATTTGAAAAAATAAATTTAAAAACCTACATGTTTTAAAAAGCTCGTTGGCTTTATTAAAGGGTCGTGCGGCCTCTCTGCTATCACGAGACTTGTGACAGCACCACTATCATAGTACCTGTGGTAGCAAGTTTGTGTACCATCGACCATGCAGTGTTGGGAAGTGGGGTTGTGGTGGCCCCTCCTCCCTCCCTATACACACACACACACACACACACACACACACACACACACACACACACACACACACACACACACACACACACACACACATATATATATATATACGTGTATATATATACACATATATACATGTATATATACACGTATATACATGTATATATATATATATATATATATATATATATATATATATATATATATATATATATATATATATATATATATATATATATATATATATATATATATATATATATATATATATATATATATATATATATATATATATGGAGGTGAGGTTTGTTGAAACAAATCTTATAACATTTATATTAAAAATAAAAAATAAAAAATATATATATATATATATATATACACACACACATATATACATACATACATACATACATATTTATTTAATTTTTTAATTAATTTTTTTAATAAAAGCTCCACTGGTACTCTAATAGAAGAAAAAATACCAACCTGTCAAATTTAATTGCTAAAATTTTGATATCATTACAAACCCGTCCCTGTGAAATACTCAAATTTTAAAACTATTGAAGAAGTATTGTAATGATACTTCCAATCTTCCTATTTATAGACAAATCAACATGCATAACAGAATTTTTAAACTACAAGATTGAAAGATTCATTTGCAATGAAACACAGACAATCAATTCACAGTCACGAAGAAGGCAAAATTATTTAAATAACATAATCAACTTTTCAATTCAAGACATACGAATCTACTTGGACTCTGATGCTAAATCATAAACACTTAGAAGATTTGTGAGAAAAATTTCTTCTCTCAAAACCTTCTCTATACCAAAAATTCTCCTTCCAAAATTCACAGTCCCTCCATACTGAACCCTCAAATTGTGATATGAAATTTTGTCCTAAAATTGGGGCACTAATTGTACATTCACCCAAGAGAACTCTCTGCTCACCAGATTTTAACTCTTTATTAACATTTCTCTATCTTTTCTTTATCTTTTCCATGCATGTTTATTGAATTATAAAATAACTTTACTTAATTTTCACTCGACTAATCTTTTTAATTAATGTATTAAATTTTAATCTCATCCACACATCATGCAATCTTAAATTTTTTAATAAATTAATATCTTTTTCATGCTTTACTTTATTTTTGAAACATTAATAGATAAAATATTTATTAACATAAATAATAATAATATTTAGCATTTATTTAAAAATGAACTGTAAATATATTATTATTAAAATAAATAAATATTATCACATTCTGAAATTAAACTTATAACTTTTATCTTTAAATTTAATTCTTTTTTTAAATTAAGTTCCCAATTAATTAAATATAATTAAATATTAAAATATCATAATAATATTCCATTAAATTAAATCATTAATTCAATCATTTAATTTGACTTAATTTATAGAAAAACACCTAAAGACCTATGGGACAAAATATGAAAACCAATCAAAGAAAAACACATACAAAATAAAACTAAAGGGTTATAATCACAAATTAATGTCATACAATGCATTCGGAAGTTAAACAACTCAAATACTTATCCTAATTTTCTAGGACAAATTACTTAAAGGTTTAGGATTTGGATTTAAAAATTTATCTCCCCTCTCTTACCATTGAGATAATACGATAGGATACGCTCATCCTAGCAATTCAAGGAGGTCGATACTTGGTACCTGCAATCTACATAAAATTCATGTATGTAGAAACACAATATTCTAAGCTAAATAGACAATGATCGAAAGTGGTGCATCGTGTAGCTCTCGACTAGCAGGTGACTACGACTCCCTTCATTAACCACATTAGAAACACCATACATAAACAAAACATACATGCACAACATACACATGTAGTATGGGATAAATATCCATAAGAAAACACATGATAATCCATCTAACTAATCATTATCAATAACTAAAATCACTGAATAATCATCATGCATACATAAAGTATAGAGTAGCAAGAAATCTCATCATATAATCAAATGAATGTGAAACAATATCTAATAATCTAAAACAATACTACTAATAATCAAGCATAAAACTAGCCTAAAAGACTTTGGCAATGATAACTAAAATGCAAACTAGGGGGAGTGCTACATCCACCCCCCTAGAATTAGGCTTACTCTTGGAAACCTACAAGAATGGTAAAGCTAAAGAACTCACTATGTGGGTCCCATTGGACCCTTTCCCCTTGTAGGAGGATATGGTTCCACATGAGAAATATACTCCATTGAAACTCCTCTACTCTCTACGTGCACTAGACTTCTAAACACTACCCCCACTAGGATAAGATTGAATACTGTGAGATGGTTGGTCATACTAGTTGCCCTTATTATGTTGTGCACTTTGATAGTTCTTAGAGATAGAACCACCATCACCACTCTGAGTTGGAGGATATGATCCTCCCTGGTGCTAATTACCACTAGAAGGAGGTTTCCTATTGCCACTAGAGTTGTGGTTACCCTTAGGTCCTGGTGTTGTAGGTGCTCACATAAAACTCCCATGTCCTAGGTTAACACTTTTCTCCAAAAGAACAACTCAATGTATTGCATCCTTGAGGGTTTTAGGTTAAAACACCCCCAACTAGGCGCTTGTTCAAGCCTCTGAAGAAATGTTGTGCCAACTATGTTGGTTTGTCACTAATTCTTGAAAAGGACATGAGCTCATAGACCTTGCACTCATACTCTACTATGGTCATAGTGAACTGCCTCAAGTTGTGGAACTCATTTTCTCTATGTTGCCTCCATTCCTCTGGTATGAATTTCTCATGAAATTTTTCCAAAAATATCTCCCATGTGACACTATTCATGTCTATGCCCAACTTCTCTTCAATAGTCCACCAAGTGGCTCCAAAGAATTCTAGGTTTGTAATAGCAAACCTTGCTTTGACATTACTATCAAAGTCTTGAATAGAAAAAACCTTGTCAACAGAAATAAGCTACTACTTGGCTACATAACCTAAACCTAACCCATTAAAGAGTTTGACCGTGGACCTCTGGAGGTCCTTCATTTTAGTAGATACAAATGATCTCTATCAATCCCTTTGAGGGATCCTAGACCTAGGTCTATGCTCATGTCCTGTCTTATGTGCTCCATCCTGACCAATGCCTTGAAGAGGAGGTAGGTGATCAATGATGGTCTTCATCATTTTCCTCAAGTCAACTTCCTCAAAGTTGGCCTGTTGCTCTCTATGGTTCTCTTCCTAATGCTCACTAACATGCTCTTTCCTACCCTCTTCCTGATTTAAGTCCTCATGAACAAACTCATGTACACTAGTGTTTCTACCTCATCCATGGCCTAGGCTATGACCACTAATAGAAGATACCATCCCAGATACCATCCTACAATAATATCCAAGATATAAGATGCAATAATAACCATAAAACATACTACTATAAAGCATAGATAAAAGACACATGTTTGAAAATAGTATAAGTTCAATTCTCATTTTCTCCTTTTTTAGGTTGAAGTATATTTTAGTTTTGAAGTCTAAATGTTCAAATTTGAAAATATAGAACTATATGTTTATGTTTTTTTTTAGTTCAACAAGTTCAAGTTTCAGTTTGAAATAGATATACATAACAGTTTAAATTTCATTTTAGTTCAACTAGTTAACAACTAGTGGCATTCTGACATACCCAAAGCTCCCAATGTAGAACTCAGGCTATGATACCAAATTTAACACCTTGCCAAGGGATCCAAAAGAGCTACCCTAAAGTTTTAATTAAGTTTACCAAAAAAAAAAAAAAAAAAATTAAAGAAAGAATAACATACACGTCAAACATAAAGTAGGAGAAGCAATAACATACAATCATACATAAGAAAACATAACAGATTACATTCCTTGAGGATCTGAAGATGTTGAGCCACATTTAATTTTTAATTAGTACTAAGTCTAATAAATAGCACATCCACATGAAAGAATAATTAAAAGTCAAAAGTCCATTTAAATAATATACATTTGTTCTGAATGCCACTTGGCAATAAAATTTGGAATGCTCAATCATCCACTATACATGTCATAGGGTACGAAAGGCTAAAAGAATATACATTTATAAAAATAGATTACATCTTCCTTCTTGGATCCATTATACAAAGTACAATATAATAAATGAAACCATTAGTCATAAAAGATATAAACATCTATCATAAGATATAACCATCCATCATAATGATACGAAGATAAAATGAAAAGAAATGTAGATAAGGAAACTCCAGCCATGGTATCAATGGACAGATCTCAATGCTAAGAGTAAAAAGCACTACCACCTAATTGTGTGGAACCTAAATGGCCCACTCCCACTATGTTGAGGAGATAGTCTCAAGTCCCTAATAGGATATCAATCCAAATATCAAAAGTACTCTCTAAGTACAGGAAATCCTAAAAGTAATCTAACTAAAAGGTTCCAATATAAATCAACATCTAAACCTAGATGCACACAAAGACACATAGGAAACCTACTACGTAAATGGGCAACTATCATGACATGAATCAATGATAGAGTTATCCTGGTACTCTCTTAGGACCTCGGCTCCCTAGTGATCATATGCGGCACTAGTATCCTCTCATACTAACAAGGCATACTAATAATGCAAGGTCACAACCAAGCATTCTCTCTACTCCCATCCTAGTTTGTACTAGCCCTCAAGGCATGGGCAAGAACATACAAGGACTCTTGTTAGGTTCATTTTACTCTCATTTAGTGTAGTTCTTTCACTTATTAAGAAACTTAGAATGAGTTACTGTGGCAGCCACTTAGGGCCCTGACCTCCATTACAAGCCACTCCCTGACATTACATATAGATAACCTAACCTATGCTCATAAAAGTATAAATCACATAGTCATATAAAATCACTTCAGTCCTATACAAGTGACTAGAAAGCATCAAAAAATAATTCATAATAATACAACAGTTCTCTATGAGCAACTGGAAAACATCCCAAAAATAATTGATCGAAGACATGAAATGGTTAAGTCAGATATGTCATAACATGAAATCACCAAGAATAAATCATACCAAACACCTTATTCCTATAAATGCAATTGGAAAGCAATCCAAATATATTGATCGAAGACTCCAAAATGGTTAAGTCAAGTAGGTCATACATTCACCTTAGCTTCACACAAGAACACTGGAAAGCAATATGAATCAATAGATCAACACACATAATAGAGCATACTAGACACATTACTATGGTTGAGTACAAAAGATTGAAATTAGTTCATCATAATGTTAGAAATGCAGAACTCCCAAGCCTTTGGTAACATCCTAAGACTAGTCAAAGCAAGGTCAAACTGAAACCCAAAACATAGACAACACACAAGAAACAGAGTAGTCTCACAATTTGGTTTGATTTTGAAAACACATGGTTGAGTTAATTGTAAGGTTCCAGTTTTCATTCAATGTAAGTTTTTGAATGCTTATGATTTACCCTTTGACCCTTACAATTTAACTGATTCATTTATTCGAATTAACTATAGAATTACCCCCATTATTTAAAGTCAATTCCCTAAAATAATCAAAGGATAATTATTTATTTATTTAAATTTATTAAAATAATACCCGTTGAATTTAAATAAAATAATTTACAATTTTATTAAAATTAGGATTATTTAATAATAAGTAAATAAATTTTAAACTTCACTATTTATCTTATTAATTATTAAATATTAATAATTAATAATATTATCAATAAATTTATTTAATAATTAAATTGATTATTAAAAATTTATTAATAAAAATTATTAAATAACAATACAATTATTATAAAACACTTAATAATAATATTATCAAATAGTAATGAAATAATATTAAAATTTATTAATAAATAAAATAATAACAAATTTCGTAAATGTTAAAGAAAAATAATTTTAAAATAACCTATTTGTTTTAAAAAGCTCATCGGCTTTAATAGAGGGTCATGTGGCCTCTTGTTGTCGCAGGGCTTGTGATAGCACTATTGTTGCAATACTTGTAGCAGCAAGTTTGTCTACCACTAGCCATGGGGTGTTGGGAGGTGGGGGGGTGGTGCCCCCACCTCCCCCACAATATATATATATTTCTAGTAATAAAATTTCTAGTGGTACTCTAATAAAAGAAAAACTACAAACTCGACAAATTTAATTGCTAAAATTTTGGTTTAGTTACAAATCCTTCCTTGTGTAAAAAACCTCCCCTCCATATGAAATAGCTTATTATATATATATAGCGGTACTCTAATAAAAGAAAAACTACCAACTCACCAAATTTAATTGCTAAAATTTTGGTTTCATTACAAATCCTTCCCTGTGTAATATTCAAATTTTAAAACTACTGAAGAAGTATTGTAATGATACTTTCAATCTTCACGTTTACAGAGAAATTAACATGCATAATAGAATTTTCAAACTACAAGATTGAAAGATTCATTTTTGATGAAATACAGACAATCAATTCACAGTCACAAAGAAGACAAAATTATTTAAATAAGGTAATCAATTGTGCAATTCAAAACATAAGAATCTGCCTAGATTTTGATGCTAAATCGCAAATACCTAGAAGATTTGTGAGAGAAATTTCTTCTCTCAAAACCTTCTCTCTACCAAAATTCTCCTCTCAAAATTCTCATTCCTAAAAAATAAACCCTCAAATTGTGATATGGAGTTCTCTCCTAAAATTGGGGCACTAATTGTGTGTTCACCTGAGAGATGTCTTTGTTCACTAGACTTTGACTCTTTATTAACAAATAAATCTCTCATGCAAACAACTTTAGTATTTTGTTTAACTTCGTACATTACATTAATTTTCATAGTATGAGCCGACATTCTCATGTAAAATAACATCACCTGTAATAAAATATTTGAATGCTAAGAGGATTTAAAATAGTATCTATGGGCGGCAATTGATAAGCTTGAAGAGTATTGCTGATTTACACACACATGTGAATATCCATAAAAATCACACTAAAAAGATATGTTGGAATAAAAAATCAAAGACCAATTCTATTTTAGGTTACATGAAATCACAATGTAGATGTAGCTATGAATAAAGTTGGTAGAAGATTGCAAGTATGACCAAAGTTTTTATTTAGTACAAATGTTCAAGTGTGAGTAGTGACATAAAGATAGAAAAGTTTAAGTATTCAAGAAGGATAACAAATATCTTGAGTAAATTGAAATTATTGTGGGATAAAAGATTAATCTCATGTGTGTGCAATAAGTTATTTCTCTTTTTTCCACTATTAGATATAGTCATAACCCAATCCATAGTGTTTCTATATAGAACTTGTGGGAATTTAAAATAGCATGAGCTAACATTTTCATATATATAAAATATTTGCATTTCTAATATAATGCTTGAATTATCTCTCATGTCCCATTGATTGTGATACTCTTAAAATATTTTGTTGCATCTGAACACTCTTCATTGAATATTTGGAATTTAGGAATTGGCTAGGAAACTATCTAATAGCTTTGCTCTATGAGCTAATTCAAATAATTATGGAAGGTTTACTCTCAACTATTTAAGGCTATCTTATTTAGGCTCTTGGATTTTAGGCACCCACATAAAAAAAACATTTTATGAAGGCTTCTCAATAGTTTTCTAGTTCTAAAAAAATATTTAGCAAATTTAATGAGGTCCCCTTTGATAAGATTCCAAAATAATTGGAAGAATGCAAGGGGATTAGATGAAATTAGGAAAATAAATGAATAATTAGTACAAAGAGTGAAATTTGTTGATGAGTTACAAGAAAAGGTCAAGAAATTAGAATAGGAGAGTCATTTGTTACAAGATAAACTAAATCAATCACTTAAAATGACCAATAAGTTCTTGAAATTGAAAGTGGTATGGAACATTTCTTATAGTACAAAATATTTCTATTTGACACTCGAGAAATGTCATTGTTCTGAATTTTTTTGTGAAAATAAATATGACAAGTTGAATGACAAGTCAAAATATTCAAGTCATTTTATGATAATGTTTGGTTCAAAATAATAAAAAGAATCAATTTCAAATGTAAAGGAAGAGAGAAGCATGTGTAGGGAATGAGAAATTTTATTTAGTAAATAATGAGACCAAAATATTAAGTTAGTTGATGTGCTACAAGAAAATAAGAGATGAATATTTGTTCAAGTGACTTAGTTAAAGGAATGGAGACTATTTAGTATTCACATTGCAATAGGAAGGTCATACAAAGGATAGATTTTGGTATCTAGATCCATGTAGTACTTAGGGTTTGAAGCATAACACTAAATAGATATGTTGGAATAAAAAATTGAACATCAATTCTATTTTAGTTACACAAAATTACAATGTAGATGTAGCTATGAATAAAGTTGGTAGAAGATTGCAAGTATGGCCAAAGCTTTTTTCAATACAAATGCTCAAGTATGAGAAATGACATAAAGATAGAAAAGTTTAAATGTTCAAGAAGGATAAAAAATAGCTTGAGTAAATCAAAATTATTGTGGGATAAAAGATTAATCTCATGCATGGGCAGTAAGTTATTTCTCTTTATTCCACTATTAGATATAGTCATAATCTAGTCCATATTTTTTCTATATAGAATTTGTGGGAATTTGAAATAGCATGAGCCGACATTTTCATATATACAAAATATTTGCATTTCTAATATAATGCTTGTATTATCTCTCATGTCCCATTGATTGTGATACTCATAGAATATTTTGTTGCATCTAAACACTCTTCATTTAATATTTGGAATTTAGGAATTGACTGGGAAACTATCTAATAGCTTTGTTTCATGAGCTAATTCAAATAATTATGGAAGGTTTACTCTCAACTATTTAAAGCTATCTTATTTAGGCTCTTGGATTTTAGGCACCCACATAAATAAAAAAATTATGAAGGCTTCTCAATAATTTTCTAGTTCTAAAAAATTATTTAGCAGATTTAATGAGGTCCCCTTTGATAAGATTCCAAAAGAATTGGAAGAATGCAAGGGGAATCCATCTGATCAAGGTGCCTTATAAGATTTCATAGAGAACACCTACCACCTTGAGTTCTTCTGCAGTGGCAAGAGAGAGGATTTTCTCATTATCAATATTTCTTAGCACCCTTGGGTTGGAGTTAATGAGATATCTCAAATCTCCAAGTCCATAACTACAATTTGGTTAGCAAGAATTTATTCAAAGAAGTGGGAAACACATCCTCCTAGCTCATCTGGTTTAGAAAGAGTGTTCTTGTTATCATCTAGGAAAAAAATGATAATATTTCTCTTAGGATGGTTAGAAACTAACCAATAGAGGAGAGAAGTGTTCCTATATCCCTCTAACAACCACTAAAATCTAGTGATTAATTTTTATTATATTAGGGTTTGGTATATTTCTTATTTTTTTAAAATTACAAATCTCATATTGAAGGAAAAAGAATGTTGTGAGTTAAATGTGTCAAGAAGTTGTAGTTTGTGAAACCTTTGAAAAAATATTTTTTATTTTGCAAAGGTAATTTAAATGTGGATGAATTACCAATAGAGAGAGTTCAATTTTTGGCAAAGGTAAAATTTGATCATAAAACTTGAAAAGGTATTTGTGCTTGTTTGGTTAGTTGGTTGTGTTTTCTGAAATTCATTGTGATTTTTGTGAAGTCAATCTCTCCCAAATAAGAAAATATTTGATTCATAATAATTTCTAAACTCTATTGAGTAGAATTGTAAGGATCTAAAGACTGCTAAGTCAAAGAAGGTAAAAAATACTCCAGGAAGAGTGAAAGGGTGCAAAAAGAACTTTTGAAGGAGGATCATCACAATTGTAAAATAATTATTGAAAGGTACATATAATTTTGTAAGGGAGAATAAGGTGATTCTATTTATCTATTAAAATGGGAAATGTTTGTAAAAGAATGATAAATGAAAATGTAAATTTAAGATCTAATATAGAAAATAAAGGAGAAGAATTAATAAAGATAAAGACAAATATACAAGTTTAATATGCTATAGGATCTTTTGGAAATTTTTGACAACATTAAATAGAGATGACTAAATACATAAAAGAGAGAGATTGGTAGAAAAATGCAAATTCAATTTTATTTTTATTTTTACAAAGAATTGGACAAAACTGAAAAAAAAAAATTTGTAGAGCTAGAAGAAAGACTAAAATATGTGATGAAATTAGGAAAATAAATGAATAATTAGTACAAAGAGTGAAATTTTTTGATGAGTTACAAGAAAAGATCAAGAAATTAGAATAGGAGAGTCATTTGTTACAAGATAAACTAAATCAATCACTTAAAATGACCAATAAGTACTTGAAATCAAAAGTAGTATGCAACATTTCTTATAGTACAAAATATTTCAATTTGACACTCAAGCAATGTGATTGTTCTAAATTATTTTGTGAAAATAAATATGACAAGTGGAATGAAAAGTCAAAATATTTAAGTTATTTTTTATGATAATGTTTGGTTCAAAATAATAAAAAGAATCAATTTCAAATGTAGAGGAAGAGAGAAGCATGTGTAGGGAATGAGAAATTTTATTTAGTAAATAATGAGACAAAAATATTAAGTTAGCTGATGTGCTGCAAGAAAATAAGAGATGAATATATGTTCAAGTGACTTAGTTGAGAGAATTAAGACTATTCAATATTCGCATTGCAATAGGAAGGTCATACAAAGGATAGATGTTGGTATCTAGATCCATGTAGTACTTAGGGTTTGAAGCATCACACTAAAAAGATATGTCAGAATAAATAATCAAAGATCAATTCTATTTTACATTACATGAAATCACAATGTAGATGTAGCTATGAATAAAGATGGTAGAAGATTGCAAGTATGCCCAAAGTTTTCTTTTAGTACAAATATTCAAGTGTGAGCAATAACATAAAGATAGAAAAGTTTAAATGTTCAAGAAGGATAACAAATAGCTTGATTAAATCAAAATTATTGTGGGATAAAAGATTAATCTCATGCATGGGCAATTAGTTATTTCTCTTTTTTCCACTATTAGATATAGTCATAATCATATCCATATTGTTTCTATATAGAACTTGTGCGAATTTAAAATACCATGAGCCAACATTTTCATATATATATATAATATTTTCATTTCTAATATAATGCTTGAATTATCTCTCATGTCGCATTGATTGTGATACTCTTAGAATATTTTGTTGCATCCAAACACTCTTCATTGAATATTTGGAATTTAGGAATTGACTAGGAAACTATCTAATAGCTTTGTTCCATGAGCTAATTCAAATAATTATGGAAGGTTTACTCTCAACTATTTAAGGCTATCTTATTTAGGCTCTTGGATTTTAGGCACCCACATTAAAAAAAAAATTATGAAGGCTTCTCAATAGTTTCTAGTTCTAAAAAATAATTTAGTAGATTTAATGAGGCCCCCTTTGATAAGATTACAAAAGAATTGGAAGAATGCAAGGGGAATCCATCTGATCAAGGTGCCTTATAAGATTCCATAGATAACACCTACCACCTTGAGTTCTTCTACAATGCCAAGAGAGGATTTTCTCATTATCAGTATTTTTTAGCACCCTTGGGGTGGAGTTAATGATATATCTCAAATCTCCAAGTCCATAACTACATTTTGGTTAGTAAGAATTTATTCAAAGAAGTGGGAAACACAACCTCCTAGTTCATCTGGTTTAGAAAGAGTGTTGTTATTATCATCTAGAAAAGAAATGATAATATTTCTCTTAGGATGGTTAGAAGCTAACCAATAGAGGAGAGAAGTGCTCCTATCTCCCTCTAACAACCACTAAAATCTAGTGATTAATTTTTATTATATTAGGATTTGGTATATTTCTTATTTTTTTAAAATAAAAAATCTTATATTGAAGGAAATAGAATGTTGTGAGTTAAACATGTCAAGAAATTTTAGTTTGTGAAACCTTTGAAAAACTATTTGTATTGTACAAAGGTAATTTAAATGTGTATGAATTACCAATAGAAAGAGTTCAATTTTTGGCAAAGCTAAAACTTGATCATAACACTCGAAAAGGTATTTGTGCTTGTTTAGTTAGTTGGTTGTGATTTCTGAAGTTCATTGTGATTTTTGTGAAGTCAATCTCCCCAATAAGGAAATATTTGATTCATAATAATTTCTAAACTCTATTGATTGGACCTGTAAGGATCTAAAGACCACTAAGTCAAAGAAGGTAAAAGATACTTGAGGGAGAGAAAAAGGGTGCAAAAAGAACTTTTGAAGGAGGATCATCACAAATGTAAAATAATTATTGAAAGGTACACATATTTTTGTAAGGGAGAATAAGGTGATTCTATTTATCTATTATAATGGGAAATGTTTGTAAAAGAATGATAAATGAAAATGTAAATTTAATATCTAATATAGAAAATATAGGAGAAGAATTAATAAAGATAAAGACAGATATACAAGTTTAATATGCTATAGGATCTTTTGGAAAAAAAAATGAAAACATTAAATAGAGATGACTACATACATGTGTGTGTGTGTGTGTGTGTGTGTGTGTGTGTGTGTGTGTGTGTGTGTGAGAGAGAGAGAGAGAGAGAGAGAGAGAGAGAGAGAGAGAGAGAGAGATTGGTAGAAAAATGCAAATTCAATTTTATTTTTATTTTTACAAAGAATTGGACAAAACTGAAAAAAAAATTAAAGAGCTAGAAGAAAGACTAAAATATGTGATGAAATTAGGAAAATAAATGAATAATTAGTACAAAGAGTGAAACTTGTTGATGAGTTACAAGAAAAGGTCAAGAAATTAGTATAGGAGTCATTTGTTACAAGGTAAACTAAATCAATCACTTAAAATGACCAATAAGTAATTTAAATTGAAAGCAATATGCAACATTTGTTATGGTACAAAAGATTTCAATTTGATACTTGAGAAATGTGATTGTTCTGAATTTTTTTGTGAAAATAAATATGACAAGTGGAATGAAAAGTCAAAATATTTAAGTTATTTTTTATGATAATGTTTGGTTCAAAATAATAAAAAGAATCAATTTCAAATGTAAAGGAAGAGAGAAGCATGTGTAGGGAACGAGAAATTTTATTTAGTAAATAATGAGACCAAAATATTAACTAGTTAGCTGATGTGCTACAAGAAAATAAGAGATGAATATATGTTCAAGTGACTTAATTGAAGGAATGGAGACTATTCAGTATTCACATTGCAATAGGAAGGTCATACAAAGGATAGATATTGGTACCTAGATCCATGTAATACTTAGGGTTTGAAGTGTCACACTAAAAAGATATGTTGGAATAAAAAATCAAAGATCAATTCTATTTTAGGTTACACAAAATCACAATGTAAATGTAGCTATGAATAAAGTTGGTAGAAGATTGCAAGTATGACCAAAGTTTTTTTTTAGTACAAATGTTCAAGTATGAGCAATGACAAAGATAGAATAGTTTAAATGTTCAAGAAGGATAAAAAATAGCTTGAGTAAATCAAAATTATTGTCTAGCCAAACATCTAGAAAGTTAGTTTTTGAAAAGGTTAAGTATTTTGTTTTGTAGAATTGGAAAACATAGATTTGAAGGAGTACAACACTAGTTGTTGAAAAGTAAGAGAACATTATTTCTAAATTAGATAGAAGAAAGCATTTGGATAGTAAACAGTGGATGTCAGAAGATAGTGTAGACAATAAAAAGAAATAAAAATTGAATGGTGTGACATTCATGGAAGGTAACCCAAATCGAATATTATAAACATTCCGACAAAAAGTAACAGAAAATGGGGGTTGTAGGTAGATATTAATTTCTAACACCAATCTCAAAGTCTACATTAATTGCATCATTTTAGAGTCTTATTCCAACTACCATAATTTTAGATGGTTCTTATCATCCTTCACATTTTTTAACATCCATCATTCTAGATGGTTCTTATTGAGGTAGATGTAATTGATGAATTTGAGGAGAAAATATTATGAAGTATTAGAGTGCAATAACACATAGCCTAAATTTGAATATTATGTTCTAGTGTGAAGTGTTGATCCACTCCATTTACCCCTTTAATCTTAATATGAAATGAAAGAAAAAAAATGTGCACAGAGGTGGATTGACACACTAAATATTGTTATTTTATATAAAAGACTATAATGAATTGTCAAAACATTGTCACAATGAATGATCTAGCAATGTTACATTGAGTCTTTAAAAGATCTAGCTTCTAAAATTTCAAAAACAAATAATGATTCATAATGTCTGTTAGAAATAGTAATTTCTACTAAAAATTAATCATTATTCATTAGATGTTTCTTGTTTATTAGGTTTTGGTTTTGATTATGTCGACTGAAGTATTTTCTAGAAGTTTGTAGATATTTTGTCTTATCAACTAATGCTAGATTTCTTTAGAACATTATATGCTTGACTATAAAAAGGCACTATGTATTCATTTGAAATCATGCTGAATTAAATACAATATATTTTTATTCTACTACAACACATTGTGTTTTGTATTTTTTAATTTTCCCATGCCTCTACCCATCCATTAGATTCGTATCAGAGCCTAGTTGGATAGATGGTTTGACAAAATTTCAAATTGTCATAAAAGAGAAAGTGGTTGTTGGTGTTGCTAAATCGTGGAGGATTGTTTGTGTTATCAAAAAGATAATTTGTTTTGAAGAAGACCACACATGAAGTGTTGAGCAAGAAAGAGGGCAAGTCAACAAAATAGGTATGGTGTGAATTCTTATAGTTATGTAATTAGGTATTTGAGAAATTATAACTGCAGAAGAATATTGTGAGGAGTCTAGCTATCTAAAGGTTTCTTTCGAGTTGTTTGAAGATTTAATTCTGGAAGTGAAAAGGTATTTAGAATTTTCTAAAAGATAGAGTAAAGTGTGTTAAATTGTTGATTTCAATGGGAAAAGCTAGCAGAGTTCAAAAAGAGAAGACAAATAAGTTAGAAGAAGAATTAGTGATGGTGAAGAAAGAAAATGCAAGATTGTTGTGTGAAAAAATTATTTTGCAAAATGAATTGGAAAAATTAAGAAATGAAATGGGAGAACAAAAGCCTAAATTGTTAAATAAAATTAGTGTCCATATAGAGGCAATTGAAGAGCTAGAGGATAAATTTAAATTTGTGGAAGAAGTATATAATTGGTAGGTGAAAGAAACATGCAAGCTTAGAGAGAAAAATAAAGAGTTAGAAGAAAAGTTAAATTTATTTGATGATGCTAAGAAAAAGAACAAATTTTAAGAAGAAAATGTGAAGAAATTGGAAGAGGAAAATAGTATGTTAAAGAAGGAATTGTCTACTTTGAAACAAGAGAAAGAATGTTTGAATACAAAACCATTTGTATGTGATGTATCATGTGACACAAATGATTTGAGTGATTACACAATTAAGAAATGTGATTTTACTAAAGTTGGAAGTGTTTGTGATGAGAAGTGTAAGAAAGAAAATAACAAGAAGCTTGTAGATTTTGTTTGTTATGGTAGTAATAGTGTTGGTTTGAAGATTATAGAAACAATGGGCTTCAAAGGTAACGGTCTAGGAAAACATGAGTAAGGAATAAGGAATCTGATTAATACTATAGTCAGGTCAAAATATGTAGGTCTTGGATATCATGTAGGCAATCGAAAGATGAATAAAGGTTCAAGAGAATTAATTGAAGGCATAAAGATTGTGCAATGTTCACACTGTAATAGGAAAGGGCATATGAAGGATAGATGTTGGGATATACATCCTTGTAATATTTGTGGCTTAAAATATTATTGTCATAAGACATGTTGGAATAGAGACTGCAAAAAGGATTCTATGGTAGGTTGTATAATAATAGATTCTGGATGGAGCTATGGATCAAATTGGCAAAAAAATTGCAGGAATGATCAAAGATTTATTTAGGTACAAATGTTCAAGTGTATGAAGGAATGCATCAACATTGGGAAACATATTAGAGCAAGGCGTCAAAGAGGCAAAAGGTTATTAGTAAACCCTATCATCGGCATTTGTGATAGATGGGGCAAAATTATCAGTGGATCCTATGAAAAGAGGAAATTGTTGGCAACCAATTGCTGACAAGATGTTTGTAGAAATTAAAGGCCGCAACCTTGGAAGACACTACTCATGCATTAACAAATATGAAGATTACATAGCACATTGGGATTTTTATGTAACAACATTTGATAGTAGAAACTAGTGGGAAATGTTAGAAATAATAATTTCTACTAAGAATTAATTTGCCATCATTAGATGTTTCTAGATTATTAGGTTTATGTTTTGGTTATATTGGCTGAAGTATTTGCCAGAAGTTTGTAGAAATTTTGTCTTGTTGCCTAATGATGGATTTTTCTAGAACATTGTATACTTGCCTATAAAAAGACACTATATATTCATTTGAAATCATGATAAATTAAATACAATATATTTTTATCGTACCACAGCACATTGTGTTCTGTGTTTTTAGTTTTCCTTACCTGTGCCCATCCATCAACATCAAGGGTGAACTAATAATTAATTGATACTTGTCTGCATGTTATCCTCACTACCATGATTTATTCTTTCAATTCCATGGACCACTTTAACAATCAGTGTGCGTGGCTTCTCAAAAAAAATTTTGCATAATATTTCTATAATATCTACTATAGAGACTGCAACTTCAATTTTTACCATTAGGTATACTTCTCAGAAACGTGATCGTTTCAGAGTTTGAATGAATAAAAGACTTTCTTGAGTTTGCTGTTGCATTTTGTCTTATTCTCTGTATATTTATCCTTGAGCATAAATCGCCATCTGTAGCACATACAATATTTTGTACTCCAGAATAAGTCGACCCCCACTAAAGTACAAGGTTTTTGAAGTCGAAAATATGTCGACAAAGCATTGAGGTAAATTAACAATCTTCGTTGTTATCGTCGACTACGTGTTTACGAGGAGTCATTTTTTTACAATAAGTTCCATCGAGATTATAAATTTCAGGTAAACAATACGTGTGAAATCATATATATATGAAAGTTAAATTTTTTTCTATATATCGTTCACAGAAGACGCAATTCATAAGTAAAACTTTCTCAGAATAGTGTTGCAGCTATCAATACGAAATGAAATTCCATCAGTTGAATTTGACCATTTTTATACAATTCTGGTTATCTTGGCTTATGTTTCGGAGTTGATCCGTGTTCATGAATTGATGGGCTTAATGGGATGCCATCAATTCTCAGGAGGAATCGTATACGTGGCAGTTTTCCGAAAAGTTGAAAGAGATCTCGAATCACTAATTCCACAGGTTCGAGTACAAGTTTGGTCTCGTACAACTACACCCAAATTGTGGAACAATCAAACATTTCCCAGAGAGCTATCAAACCTTTCCCCAACGTTATTTCAACTGGGGTGGCGCTCAAAACAATTCTCCCATATTTGTATGGTTGGGCGAGGAACAAGAGATTAGAGGCGACTTGGATGTGGGCATTATCATAGAACATGCTCCTAACTTCAAAGCTCTTGTGCTATACATAGAGCTAGTGTACTGATTTCTCTTTAATTCCATACTCTTCGTTTTATATTACAGAATAAATTTAGTATGTTCGGTCATAGTTTCGGGATTCTATTTTAACGAGTACGTTATTAGGGCTAATTGTTGTAAGATATACAGCACCGATATTATTGGAAGTCAATGCGATTCGGGGGAGAGCCGGCAGCCTATGGAAATGCGAACACGTTGGGTTATTTCACATCCACGCAGGCCTTGGCTGATTATGCCACTGTCATTGTCGATTTGAAGAAAACCTTAAACGCTGAGAATTGTCCAGTCGTTGTATTTGGTGCATCCTATGGTGGAAGTAAGTAGGATTCATTTCACATAGAATATTTTTTTTATGTTTTTAAGTACTTGGGATTAAATTAGATTAAATGAGTTTTAAGTAATGAGATTGATGTGTGAATAGCTATTCATAGAACATGGGTCAATGAGATTGACTAAAAAACTACAGAATTAAATTCTGATAGCAATATCATAAGTTAACTTGTTGTGGAAAATATAGGTACCTTTAAACATCATACGAAGGAGAAAATTAAGCTTGAGAAAAATAAGTAGACTTTGACTATTTAACACTTTTGATTTTAAAATAAAACTTAGTGTGTAATGTTTAAACAGTCTCAAAAAGTATCTCCTACTTATGAATTGAAAACATCTCCTCAAGTATCCACACAACAATTGGTACCCTCACTTCATCTGCACCTCTCCTTTACTTCGATGACATGACTCCCACTTATGGTTATGGCAGCGTTGTCACAAACGTTTTCAAGGTATGCTCACTAATCTCTTTCAGCTTAATCTCACCATTGTATTTACCAAATTTGACATTTTAGACTAATGTGCAGAATATTGCAAGCGAGATATTCAACATTTGCCAGTAAGTAACGAAAATTATCTCTTGGTACCTTATAGTGGGCATACTGCTGATCAAAATCTCTTATCTCGGTATTCCTCGTGCAGAAATATCACTGATAAGAGTTCCCTGTACGATATTCTGGAGGATATATACGATAACGGAGCACACTACAATTTTGAACTTGTTAAAGGAATAATTAAGCAAGCTACCCAAACTTTCCAGCCATACCAATTATGTCTCTCATTGATTTAGTTCTATGACACAACCATAACTTACTACAGATTTGCATAGCGATCAACAGCCTACCCGGAGATAAAGACACTGTAGCCGGAATAGCATCTGATGCAAAAATAGCAAATGCGCCATTCGCATGCTTGAATTTGAGTCCAATGACATATCCCGGATTGGAATGGCAGGTAACTACAAATTATTTCTTGGTAAGAAGAAAAAAGGATATATTTATGCTGTCGATGTCTAACATATTTTCCTAATCCACAAACTTGCACCGAAATAGTATTTCCAATAAGCAATCCCCCCGGGACAACAATGTTATGGCCCTCCGTGTTTGATATCAATTCTTACTCGAATGCTACAAAAATATGGAGTTGTGCCACGCCCACACTGGGTAGCAACTGAATTCGGAGGACAAGTATGTAGTTTTTAACTTACTGTGGAATTTTCTCGAGGAATGTTTATCTTAAGTTATAATTACAGTTACACCTAAGGGGCATCATGCTTTTGATTGATTTTTATTAAGAAATGAGTCGCTATAATTAACGTGCAGGACATAAACAGAGTGTTAAAAGAATTTGGAGGCGATATCATCTTCTCCAATGGACTAAGAAATCCATGGAGCAGTGGAAGGTGAACTTCTTTTCTTATAAGGTTTTTTTGTAGAAATCTATGACAATTCTAATATACCATGTGAAAGGTGGATGGACAAGATAAACTAAAATAGAAAAATACTCAATATGTTGGGGCACTGATATATTTCATTAACCATTTTTTCCATGTCAATAACATTACAAGATGCTTCCATTTATAGAGGTCTTTGATTGTTTCCAAAAATATCTAAATTAATCGACATATAACAAACAGGCTTTTCTAGAACTATCTAAAAATAAACAACTTCTAGAACTTTATAAACCTAAATATTAATTTTACCTAACATTATTTGGTAATCCTCTTGGAATTTCTAGAATCCTCTATTATTCTTTAACAATCCATTTGAGGGGGAAATTACAAATTCCAGCAATTTTATGCCTATTAATCTTTCTATTTCTTTTGAAGTGGTTGTTAATTTAATTGATTGGGCATGTTCTAGACAAAATTTTAGCATGTTGACGAATATTTCTGAAACCATTGTAGCTATGGCGATCAAAGAGGGTAAGTTGTACTAGATTTGTTTGGTTCTCCTGTTTGTAATCAAACCAAAATGGTATTATCTTATAAGAGTTGAATGCCACACAGGAACGCATTGTGAAGGCATTGTGTCAAGTAATGTTGATGATCCAATCTGGTTGAAAGAACAATGACAAAAAGAGATAATGATCATCCAACAATGGATCGTTAGTTTTATGTAGCTTCGATAGCTATTTGTCCATATGTGATTAATTAGTAAATAATTATTAGAGTTACAAAAAATATTTGTTAATTAATTAGCTCCTTCTAGAAGCCACTAGTTACCTATTGGTTAGGTTGTTTTAATAAAAAAGCAACTAGAAACTTCATGGTTAGGTTGTCTTGATCAAGAAGCAATTAGAAACCTCTTGGTTAGGTAGTATAAAAAGAGGGTCAAGTGAGGCATTTGGAGAACAGAATAGAGGAACACAAGAAGTTGTAGAAGTATTTGCAATGTTAGAAAATGAGTTTGTAGTGATAGCAAACAATCTTGTAGTGTTAGCAAGAGTGCAGAGATAATGTTGGGGATATTAGTGGGGAATATTAGCAAGAGAAATTAGGAGGTTGTTTGAATTCTACTATTGAGAGGCAAGGAACTTTGTGTCTCTTAATTTACTGAAATTAATATATTTTCCATCTATAGAACTGGTTTTCGCTTAAGGGTTTTTTCAGGGATGACTTGTCCAAAAATATTGTGTTCTTTTTGTTGTGAATTTATTTTCATATTTTATTGGTGAAGTTGTAGTTGTGTTATTTTTTTGATATTAGCTATAAATTTTTTTTTAGTAGTTTAATAATTGTTTACAATATGAGATTAATAATCAGTGACTACAATAGTGTTATTTTTCACATGAAGCATTATTAAGGGTAGAAAATTTTTTCCCTAGGAAAGAAATTAAGGGTTGATCTCTTGAAAATTATTATTTTTTAATCCTTTGAGATGGCTTCAATTGGTTTGAAAGATCAGGATAGATTAGATGGTGCCTCAAATTTTGGTTTGTAGAAGACTAGAATTTCTTTATTGTTGGAAGAGAATAGTATCAAAGATTATGTTGTTAGGAATAAGGTGTCTCAACCTTGGATAATTCCTATTCTTATTATTTGTTTTGTAAAATGTATTTCTTGCAAATAATGTTGATGTGTCAACATCTTGAATTGTGTATAAGGAGATCATCACTAAAACGGTTATGACGGATTCCTATGACACATAAGAGCTATGTTAGGAAGTTTTAGTGATAGGTGAAGACATGTGACAATTGATAAATTTGAGTACTATACACTCTACCTCAATAGTAGGGTTCAAAAAAAAAATTTACGGTTCCTATTTTCTCGAAGAATGGTAAAACCCTAAAACGGTTACATTTGGGAGTAACCCTAAAAGTGAAGTGCATGTTATGAGCATTTTTAGGGTTTCAAAGAGGTAGAATGTGAAAAAGTGTATTGTTGGTACTGGGAGTTGCTACTGGTGTCTTATGTTGTCACTGTTGAACTTGCATTGCAAGTGTATTGTAACCTTGTGTTGAAGATAATACATTGTGCAGTTTCTAGAGGGGTGGGGTTGTTTTACCGAAAGGTTTTTCCCCACTGACAAATCTTTGTGTTATGTGTTTCTTTCTCTATCTATTTTCTTTATGCTTGCTTGGCTGAAATATTGTTGTTTACATGATATTGAGTCTATAATTGTAAAAGATTTAAATAGGATTTGCACCATGCTTCTCTTAAGAGATTAGTGTAGAAAGCTATTTTTGCACCTGAGTTTCCTTGCAAGTGGTATCAGAGCTTGACCAACTTTTGATCCTAGTTGTCGGGTAGGGTATTTTGATCTAATCTCAAGTTGAGTGGGAGTCTTTTGCAGAGCATCCTAAATCTTATTTGCAGATTGAGATGGCGAGTTCATCATATGGAAGAATGGAGGTGAAGAAATTTAATGGCACTAATTTCAAGTTGTGGAAATTGAAGATGAAAGACATGTTGGAAGATCGTAACCTACGGGAAGCAACTTCAAATGCTACAAGACCAAAAACTGTAGCTCAAGCAGATTGGGATATCAAAGATTGTAAAGCTAAGGGTCTCATAAGACTCTTTTTAACCGATGCAGTTCTTCTGAATATTCTAGATGAGAAAATCGCATATAATTTGTGGGAAAGACTTGGGGCCGTGTATTAGTCCAAATATTTGGTGAACAAGTTGTTCTTGAGGAAGAAGTTGTACTCTCTACAAATGTAGGAAGGTGGATCCTTAAGGGATCATTTAAATGCATTTAATCTGCTAGTTGCAGATTTGACTTTAGCTGGTGTCAAGTTAGAGGAGGAGGATCATTGCTACACACCTTTTTTTTCTTTACCGGATTCATGGTACCATCTTGTGATGGCTCTCAAAAGCACGTTAGTCACTTTCAAAATGGATGATGTGGTGTCTTCGCTTCTATCAAAGGAGATGTGGAGAAAGGCTTCCGTTTTGAAAAAAGAAGCCCTTGTTGTTCGTGGGAGATTCACAGAAAGAGGGAAGAAAAATGACAATAATTCTGGCAATAAGGGTAGATCCAAATCCTGTGGGAAGTCAAAGACTTCCAATAAGTCCAAGGAAAAATGTTGGAACTGTGATAAACCTGGGCACTTTCGTAAAGATTGCAAAGAGTCGAAGAAGAAGAAGAAAGGTTCAGATTTAGCTTCAGAAAGATCTCAAGAAGATGGTGATGCATTCATCATACCTTTGGCAGCTCATGCATTTAATGATGTGTGGTTGGTTGACTCGGGTGCATCTTTTCACATGACCTCTCATCGAATTTGGTTCTCAAAATATGAAGAGTTCGATGGTGGAAAGGTGTACTTGGGTGATGATTCTCACCTAAAGATAGTTGGATGCGGAAGGGTCACTATCAAATTTCCTAATGGATGAGTAAAGGGAATCAATGGAGTTATGTACATTCCAGGTTTGGCACAAAAATTATTATCTATAAGTATGTTGAATGATGTATGTGTGCAAGTTGTTTTTTTGAAAGAACGATGCAAGATGTTGAAAGGATCGATAGTGCTTGCAAGGGGTACTAGGAGAGGTACCTTATTTCAGCTATATGCATGTATTCCTCTATGTAATACTTCTTCATCCTCACCATCTGAACGAGCAGTGAAGAATACTATGGTTATTGGTTCTGATGGCAATGCAAACACTTTGGAAGGTAAGCTTCCTGCAGAAAAGACAATGTTATGGCATTTGAGGTTTGGTCACATTGGTGAAAAGGGTCTCATAACCTTTAAAAATAAAAGTCTTGTTGAGGGGTTAAATGATTGCAATCTTGAGTTCGACTTCTATAAACACTGTGTCTATGGTAAACAAAATCGTTTTCAATTTTACTCTAGTTCTCACAAATCTTTTGATGTTTTGGATCTTATTCATTCTTATGTATTTGGTCCTGTAAAAGTTCCTTCAATCTCCAAGTCTGTATTTTTTGTATCTTTCATAAATGATTATAGTAGAAGGACATGGATTTATTTCCTTGAAACTAAGACACAATTCTTTAGTCAATTCAAGGAATTTAAAGCCCTTGTAGAGAATCAGACTAGTAAGAAGATTAAGTGTGTGAGAACTGACAATGGTGGTGAGTTTTGCTCAGTAGAGTTTGAATAGTTCTGTAAAGAACAAGGTATTGAGAGCCATAAGACAACTCCTTATACCCCAGAGAAAAATGGAGTTGCAGAGAGAATGAAGAAGACACTGATGGAGAAGGCTAGGAGTATGCTTAATGGAGCTAGTTTAGAAAGAAGGTTTTGGGCTGAACCTGTGGCCACTACTTGCTATCTGGTTAACAGATCTCCTATATCAGCCCTTTTTGGTAAGACACCCATGGAGGTGTGGTCTAGTAAGAAGACTTCAATTAGACATCTTTGTGTTTTTGGTTGTGAAGCCTATGCACATGTTCCAAAGGAGAAAAGATCTAAGTTGGAAAACAAAGCTGTTAAATGTATTTTCTTCGAGTACAATGCTGGTGTGAAAGGATACAAGCTTTGGGATCCTGTGACTAGTAAGGTGTTGTATAGCAGAAATGTTATTTTTAGAGAGCTAACATCTTCTCCTATTGTGATACAACTAAATGAAAAAAGAAAAGAAAAAGATGTTGTTTAGTTGCCTCCTCCCCCTAAGAAGACTGAGCAGAGAGACCATGTTAGGTCTAATGATGAGGAGAGCTCTAGCAGCTTTGATAGTTCTGAAGAAGAGGAAGAACAACCTCAACTATAGCCCTTGAAGAGATCCACAAGAGAAAGAAAGCAACCAGAAAAGTTTGGTTATTCTATGTTAGATTCTAGTTGTGCTTTTGCTTTGATTACTAACATTGATGAGCCTAGATATGTTAAAGAGGCTTTGAACATGGAAGATGAAGGTTCCTAGATTAAGGCTATGGATGATGAAATGCCTTCATTAGAGAAAAAAAATCTTGGGACCCTGTACCTTTGTCTAAAGGGAGAAAATCTGTTGGCTGTAAATGGGTGTTTAAGAAGAAATTATGTGTAGATGGCAGCGTTGAAAGGTACAAAGCTATATTGGTTGCAAAGGGGTATTCACAGGTAGAGAGAATAGATTATGGTAAAATATTATCTCCTGTTGCAAAGTTGACATCCATTAGATTTATGTTATCTCTTGTTGCATCATATGATTTAGAGATAGAACAGATGGATGTGAAGATAGCTTTCCTTCATGGTGATTTGGAGGAAGAGATTTATATGTCACAGCCTGAGCACTACATTGTTAAAGGTAAAGAATCCTTAGTTTGCAGATTAAAGAAATCTCTATATGGTTTGAAGCAATCTCCTAGGATGTGGTACCTTAAGTTTGATGCCTTTGTGTTGTCAATTGGATTTGTAAGATCGAAATCAGATCATTGTGTTTATTTCAGAATTTAAAATGATCACCTTCTTATTGTTGCATTATATGTTGTTGTTTGGGAAGGGTAAGGGTATGATTTCTAAT